>VXAL01012989.1:62452-162882 GCA_013399475.1 Chauna torquata | reverse complement strand
GGGGGGGGAAACGACCGTGCCGGCTCGGTGAGCTGGACCCGCCGCCCAGCCCGGGGAGGAGGGGGCGAGGCTGCGGCCGAGGTGGCTCCGCGCCCCGCCGTGAGGGGACCGAGGTGTTCGGCAGAGCCGGGGAGCAAAGGCAGCGCGGAACAGCGCGAAACGGGGGCTTTCTGCTAAATCCGAGCTCGGAGCCAGCTGAGGGACGCAGGAGGGAGCCCGCCGGGGCTGGTGCCCCCGGTTGCCCTCCTCACACCCGCTCCCTGCTGCTCCTCACGCCCGCTCCCCAGCAGGGACCTGGCGTGCGCTGACAGGGGAGCAGAACTGAGAGGAGAGCGGCAATAAAAGTCACCGAGTCCAAGGTTGCCCCGCTCCCCCAGGAGCTGTGAACCCACTCGTCACATTAACGTTTGGTGATCTTTGTGCTTTCATCTCCCTTCTAAACGCGACGGGCTGCGGTCGGATCGCTGTTTTAATTCCCGCTTCCCATCTCAGCGCTGAGGTAAGATCAAATCCCGGGCAGCGCTGACAGCGAGGACAGCTCGCGGGGACCCTACGTCTGCGGCTGTCTTTCACTTTCCATTATAAAAGATTCATGCGAGCTTTTCCTGATAAACTCTCATGCCCCTTCTTGTGCAAGGATTTGGCGTTTGCCCAGAGAAGCCTTTGGGACACAACTGTGACTTCTTGGCTGCCGCTCCCAGCTTTTGCTCAGGCTTCGCTGAATTTGGCCAAATGACCCATCCTTGCCCGCCACCTGCGAGCCGAAGGGAGCTGCTGACAGCAGGCCGGCTTAGCAACCCGGCAGGCTCCTGCAGCCGTCGGAAGCACCTGAGCAGCTGTGGCAATAGCCCTGGGAAGAAAACTGGTTTAAGCTTCCTCAGCTGCCATAAAACTGCTGGGGAAGGAGAGCACCATGCTCTTTCAGCCAGTCGTGCTGTGGCCTCTGAAATCTGTCACCTTTCAGGTCTGGCAGCACCACCACGAAGCGCAGAGCTTGTGCTGCACGGCAGAGGTGTGCCCGTCATCTGCGGTGCTGCGAGGTTAGGGCTCGGATCCTGGCAGTGCACAGTGTTGTAACGAGTGACAACCGGCTTACTTGTTGCTCTCTTTTCTTCTACTTTGGATTTTTATTTGGACAGGGAGGACATTTGTATTTAAATACTAAGAAAAATACACTATGAACAAGTTGAGCTTTGAACATAAGGAAATATCAGTTTTAAATAAATGCTATGGTGCCTCTAAAAGCTTAAATTTTCTTCTTATTTGTGTACGCTGTGACACACTGATTGTGTTACAAAAGGCTTACAAAGTCATTGTAATTAGCAGGAAACTTGTATGTAACAGTTTGTTCTTGGGGTTTTTATGCTTTGGTTAATGTGTAATAGAAATTCAAGCGTAGTATTGGAAACAGAACGATCATTAGATAAATTAAATATCAACGTAGCAAGTTAGTTGCATTTAGGAATCTAATTAGTTCGGAGGTGCCCCGCACAGGTAGTCTTTTCTAATTTTGTATGCAAGAGAATGAGAAGAACAAATGGTAATTCTGGATCCTTGCATTTGGTGCTTAGATTTTTCTGTCCTGTTGCATGCTGATCCTGCCTAAGGATTTTGGCTAGACATCCACGAGGTATAGAAATGAAATCTAATATACCATAAAGCATTACTTTAATGCCAATACCTTGTTCACTGGTACTCAAAAGCAGGTTTTTCCCTGTGACACCAATTCAAACTCCTGCTGCTTTTGCACAAGAACGTGTGGATTACTTTGGCCTTAATCTGCAACTTGCAGGCACAGTTCTGCCTGCACTTCAAGGTTGTCTTGTGTCTGTGCAGACAGCGTAGACTGAATAATCTTTTTTAAAAATATATATATATACTGTTCATTTTTTCTAACCTTGGTGGTTTCACCCCCAACTTTAGGTTTGTCTGTGCTGGGACATTTGGAAAAGCTAATCTGAATTTACCAAAAGTGTGGCTTTTTATTAAACTTGTTAAACTCTACTAAGCCCTGTTTGATGCTGCAGTTAGAGTTCCGGCCTTAGCCTGCTGAACCACCTGCGCTCCTGCCTTTATTATTTTTCTCAAGCAGCATTGGCTTTTTTTGTCTTACTGCTTTGGAGACGGTAATTAGCAGTTGCTGATGATATGTTTTAAATTGTGTCACGCTCAGATTACAGCTGAGATTCTGACCTGCTCAGGGGCTGATGTCACATTGTTTTTCGTCCTGTCCTTGTGTCACGTTGTGTAGATGGCGTGAGTTGCCTTTGTGCTTGCAACGCACGGAGTAGAATGGAGAAATTGTTGCTTCTTTGTCATTAACTTCGCAGCGGGTTTGTTCGGTAACGCTTGGGCGGGCTCCACCCTATTCCATAAATCCAGCTTTTTGCCAGAGCTATTTTTGTCCGGCTGACCCAAGAGAGGTTGTGCTGGATTTAGTTCCCAAGTGAGCCCAGATGTGGGTGGAATTAACATCATACCAGTCTCGGTGCATGCAAGGATATTTCCCCAAGGACGTCTCTAGTGGGCAAAAGAGAAATGGTTAAGTTGCCCTTTTCATTGCTTTTTAATATTTGAATTTAGTGTTGTTGAAATGGGCTGCATTAGTGTGGCCGTCTGCTTTGTTTGTAGAAGTGAGCAGCACTGTGGGTGGGTGGACGCAGTGAAGGATTTACTACTTCAGTTCCCAACCACTACACTTCGTGCCCTGTTATTTATAGATTTGTGTTGTGATTCAGTGAGGACTTCATATTCTTAGTATTTTTTTCATGGCCATGTCTTACAACTAGTTACTAACCTGGCAGTTTCATGTGGGCTCTCAAGCAGTCCTTGGGTGTTACTCATTAATTGTGAATAGAAGTTGTCCGGTCCTTGAATTCCTTAGTTCTGAGTGGGCTTCTAACCAGCGCGTGGTTGTGATTATTAGTCATCAGAATAATTGAAAAATAATGCAGGAGTATTGGAACAGTCAGCGTGGACTCAGTGGATAACTTTGTCTCTTTATAGAAAACCTCCAGAGCTTTAACAGATAATTGCAACCATTTAAGGAATGAAGTATTATATGAAGTATTGTTAACAGCCATATCTGAGCAGTTTGCACTTCAGCAGATACTCAGCGTTATTTATGATCAGCTCTTCATGGGCAGGCAGGAACAGGCTGACTGCTGCAGAGTTTGGTACCTTAATTTCTATCCGGACTTGTGGTTAATTGAAAGACCCCTTAAAGCAGAGAATCTTTATTAACATCACCCAGCGCCCAGGCCCGTTGCTATACTGGCATTCCAGCGCTGGTATTTAGCTGTATGCCAGGTGTCACCTAGCTGTGATCTATGACATCCTGCTGTCCTGTCAAAACGCTGATTTCGATGGGTGGTTTGGACTGAATGTGGTTGTGACCCTCACACAGCAGGTGGAGAGAGACGGTGCAAGTGGAGAGGGGCAGTGCTCTCATGGGAGCTTCCAGCGTTTTGCAGAAATTGTGATGTAAATGAAACTTGTGATGTAAACTTTATCACTTCAAGTTTTCATTCTGGCGTGATGAAAAATCAGGTGATGCAGTGTTTTTGTTTCTCTAACTCGAATATCATCACTTCTGATTTACTTTCTTGTAAGTAAGAGGGCAAGGTTATTTGTCACAAGTATGATGTGTTCTATTTCGTGCGTGATTTCTTGTATTATCCTGCAAAGCACATTCATTGTGCTGTCCTGTAGAATTAACATTTATCTTGACAAACAAATCAAAACGCAGAACTTTAAAAATGGTATCTACAACACGCGAAGAGGCAGCTCGAGTTCTTCAATTATCTGTTCCGCAATCTTATTGGTGACTCCAGGAGTGACTTCAGGCTCGCTTCTCCTCACAGGGTCTGCATGCTTCTTGGGGGAGTAAAGCAGGGTTGCCCTTGTGCAGGGAGGTGAGCTGGTGCGAGCCGAGGGGCCCGGCCGCGAGGCGCAGCAGAGAGGTGGAAGCCACGCTGAAATGCAGGAAGAAAGGAGACTGCATTATATTGCAGCTGCAGGGTAGTTGTTCGAGGTAGTCCCACATCGTCCGTGTGCTCGAGGTCTGCCTGTTCTCCCATCTGATTCATAAGCAGGTGCTCCTTGACTCAGCTGTTCCTCACCCTAGTGAGCTGCTCATTTTTGTAGGCATTGTGCAAATTCCCCTCCCGGGAACAGAACAGATCTTTGTCGTGATTATTAAAGAATTCAAGGATGCATGAAAGGAAGACTGTGAAAGAACGTGGTAAGGTGTAATGATTGTAAAATGAATTTTGGTTTGTTTCCCTCTTTTTTACTAGCTCCAGCACAAAACCAGATGCGAAATGCTATATTTGCCACTCAAATAGTTCCTGGTCATCTGAGCCCCCGAGTCTGAGGATGCGCTGCAAAAAATTAGTTTTTGTATTTTCTTGTTCTTGTAGTTGTCTCCCTGCATGTGTTGTGATTTCTGACCTCTGAAAGCAACGCTTAATAAAAACACAGCTCTGCATTTACCTAAGAAAGATGCAGAAGTGTTTTTTTCTGTTTATAAACTATTTCTTGCAGTGCAAAACCCAGCATTTTCAAAGGTATTCTAAATTAAGACACCAGTTCCAAATTCTTATTTATTGCAGATACATTTGAAAGAGATAACGTTGGTTGTGATTAATATTTTTGGTATTGAGACGCTGTAAGGAAAACATGGTCCTCTGAGAAAATTCAGTTTGCTGCTGAGAGGCACGTGTGCCTGTGACAGTAGGAAGGAGAATTGTCTAGAAAGTAGTGTTGGTTTGGCCTGTGTATTGTCACATCTGTACACCAAAACATTGTACAAGGATATTTTTTTTTTTTTAACTTTTATTTGGGTCATTTCTTATAAGAGAGGCAAGTTCATTGACTAGCCATGAGCCCCAGTCAGTGACTCGTGTCTTGAATCACTTTAAAAATAAGTCCTTTACACCTTCAGGTTGGAAATGTCTCCCCTGTTCTGTTCTGTGCAGGCGAAGGTAAGACACAAGCTGCAGTCCCATGAAAAGGAGACTGGAGCAAACTGAAACAAGGAATTAGGCTTTAGTGTTTAAGAGAGATATTTGGATGGATTTTCTTGAGGGAGTTGTGTGTAGGTTATACCTTTTGGCCTCTCTCCCAAAAAGGCATCTATTTCTTCCATAGCATCTGTCAGTCTTAAAAATGACTCTTTTGTGTTCTGAACGACTGTGATGCGAATAGCTGTTAGCCTCCTGGGTTTGCAGCACTCTCCTGTTGGATACAAGAAGCTGAAGACGGTGCTGAAAATGTACAAGCTTCGTCATTGCCCGAGTGACCTGAAAAGCAGCTGCAATGTGGTTTTAGCACTCCCTTTCAGTAGGTGATAGTGACAGACCTTTTGTGTGTGTGTGTAAATACACAGATGTTCGCTCATCTCGTGGTTCTGAAAGGCCAAACCCTTGTTCTGTGATTCAGTATCCTCTGGATGTGGAGATTGGGTTTTGTTCCTCCCATCTGTCATCAGCGGGTCTGGTGTTGACTCAGCGCGGTGGTCTGCTCCCGTCGGAGGGGGACCAGAGTCTCCATAAACGTGTTAGAAACAATTCTTTCTCAGCAGGGATGTGGATCATCGATAGCATTTGATTCTTCTTCTGCGTAGCACCCTTTCTGTTCCTCTGTGGACTTAATCTTACTTTGAAGTGTTTGAGTGAATGGGTGCTTTCTGTATTATATTGACCTTTCTACATTGGCTTTCTTATCTTTCGAGAGCTGTCTTAAACATTCGTGTTTTTGGTTGAAGCTGTGGTGGGGAGGTTTGGCTTAGCGCTAGGTAGTAAAGTATCTTTAATCCTGGCAGAGGAAATACTATGTGAATGCTTGGTTTCATTTATGCTTTTGGTAATGAAATATTCATGCTTAATGAACAAGCTTTTCGTGCCTTTAAGCCATTTTAATTTCCTCATTCTAAATGAGATATGAATATTTGAATTGTTCATGTGGTGTTGAATTAAAAAGTTGCTGGGAAGCCTCCTCTCCACCACCGTGGTGCTGCTCAGGCGTTCAGCAGCGAAGTCTTGTGAGCTTTCCTGGGCCTCCTTAGAATCGCTCAGTTTGCAAGGAGCTGTCTTGTGTCAGAATTCGGAATGATTGGAATGATAATTCCCCTTAGTCCATCAAAACTTGACTTACGAGCTTGGACACATTCCAGCTTGATCTTTGTAAATGGGAAAGGCCATCGATCTCACTTAAAAAGCAAATCCTAATGACGCAAGCAGCAAGGAGCATCAAGGTGAGCCTTCCGTGTCGGGAGGGACAGGCGGTCAGCGTGGGGACACTGACAGCTGTCACGTGTGGGCCGTGTTAGCTGACGGCGCTTGTGTGGATGAGCACTGCATGAGAAGGTGTCTGGGGCGGCGTTTGGTTTGCCTCCATATGTGCTTTATTTCTGGAGTTCCACGGAATCTTCTTTTGCACGTCTGTCTCCCCCGACTTATGAATACCTTCTTTTCTCAGAGTGAAATGTTACAGTAGGCTTTTTATAGCCGTGTGGGTGAGGTATAATAATGAATAATATACGAGGTCAGATTTATGAATGAGATTAGTCTTTCAGGATACCCTGCAGTTTTAAGTTCTTATGCTGGCAATGCTGTGTATCAGACCTGTTGGTCCTGGCTTGCCAGCTGCCACAGAGCTGTTTGTGGTACTTGTCTCATAACAAAATGTGAAATAGCTGCGAGCTGGGGAGTGACGTCCACGTCGGATGGCGTCATGTGTGGGGAGAAAGCCCTACAGAATCGGTGTTGTAATCGGAATTGTTTTGAATTAGCTGCAGAGGAGACGTTCCTTTTTGCATCTCTTTGTGTAAATAGCTGCAGAAAAATTATTTATAAATAAGTATATGAACAGAAACTTGGCTGCTAATTTAGGAATTCCTCAGCAACCTTTTTACTTTCATCCTTGCCTCTTTTCTGCAATTATTTCTTAGATTCTGATGAAGCAATGTGGATCCTAAAGATCATCAGAGTGGGCAGAGTGTTTGTTTGTGATACTGTGAAGTAGAATGCTGTTCTTATTTTGACTTGCACACATTGGAGATGGCACGTGTAGCCTGTATTATCTTAGCTGAAATCATTTATTATCACCTTCTGAATTACACTAGCTAAAGACTGGCTTTAAGATCTGCCAAGTTCTTATAGCAAATCTTAGCTAATATTTCCAGTGAGTCTCGTGGTGTTCTTTAGTCAAGAGTCCTTTATATTTACTTCTCTTCAAAAATCTGCCTCTCTTGATGGTTTCAGTGATCTGCTGCTCCACCAACCCTTTGCATTCCTTTCAGGCTGAGCAAGCTTTTTAACTACCTGAGCATTTCCCCTTTGGTCGAATTTGCTTGAATTCCTTTTATAGTTGCAGATCTTGCTACATATTTAGCGGTTGCATCATCGCTGTTATTTCTCAGTCCCTCAGTCATGATTGCATCTGACTATGGAAAGAAAGGATTTTTTAAGGGGAGAGAAAAAGACAGATGTCTGCACCCAGGTTTGTCTGCGAGTGTTAAATAAGGGAGCTGTGCATCGCTTTGTAGCAAATACTCATTTCCAGTTCTCAGAAGCAGAGGCACAATTTCTAGGAGACTGCTGTTCCTTTCATGGCTTTTCAATTAGATCTGATGAGACCTCAGCTCACACTACTGCTATCATGTACTGATATTTCTGTCTCTGTTAAACAGACCATGGAAGGGAAATAAGTTTTCATTGTGAGGCTTCCAAATGTTAAAAGGACGCCTTGGATGTGAGGCAGTTCTGTCTTTGGGAGTGAAAAAGGGGCATTAGATAGATTTAAGCTGTTGAAAAGACTTCTTTTCTTCTGACCTAAACCATTAATCTGATCTTCTCTCTGTTTGCTAGGAATGAGTTTTTCAAATTCCTTGGATTTATTTCAGCTAGCATTCTCACCTGGTCTGCCTGGGGCCAAACTGCTGAAGGCTGTGACAGGACAGTGGACCAGTTCTGTTTGTGAGTAGTGGTTTAGATCATAGAATATCCCAAGATGGAGGGGCCCTCAAGGATCAGCGAGTCCAACTCCTGGACAGATAGCGTGCTGTCAGAACCCAGCAGTGAGAAGCTGAGTCAGGAAGAAGGGGACATCATGTGAAGACCTTGTAAATAAAACAGTCACTAATGATAAGCCAGAGGACCCACCCTCGTAATATACGTTCTTGCTCTGCTTCTCAGTCTCATCTGTCCAGGCGTGACTAGCGCCGGGGCACAACCGCTCTGTTACTGCTTTACCACATGATAGCGATGGCATTTTCCATTTTGCCCCCAGACTAATTTCAGAGCAGTTTTCTGTGCAGACTTTGAATTTTCTCCCTGAACAGCGTTGGAGTATTTATGTCTCACCACTGTTGTGGTCTGCCCTATTTACCTATCTGCCAAAGCATTTTGCACCACGCGTTTTCTGGTTGCTGTGATGCTGCTAGCCATCCGTTCTTGATTTAGAAGTTGGCAGTGGTCTGCTCTCTTGCTGCTATTTGCCTGCTTTGACCTGACAGCCTCAAGGTATATGGAACTTCAGAGAACTAGTGTACGATCTTGTCTGATAGAGAGCGTTCTTCCCAGAAAAACGTACCATTGTCTGTTCGGTGAAAACATCGCATTAAACCAGTTTCATGGTCCTTAGACAGCTGCTTACCTGCCATTGTATCATTTGTCATCCTTGGATGTTTCTTGCTGTACTCCAGGGTATCAGTTGTTTATTCTCACTGTCCCTCCAAAAAGTGTTATGCAACCTGACCCTTTGTTTCTCCTCTTGCTGATTTTCTGGCTGTTTGTCTATAACTACAGCATCCCCTTGGTCATCCCTGGTGACCCCCCTCTCTTGCCGTCAGTACCTTTGTACAGATGTAACCTCTGCCCAACCACCCCCGCTTGCTGAAGCAGCCGTCAGCGTGTTTCCGGCGCTGCTGATGGCTGAGTCGTCCTCCCCGGTCTTGGTGTGATCTTCCCGGCCGTGCCCAGTCGGTCGGCCTGAGTGCTGCTGGGTGAGGCCGAAGGCAGTCCTCTGGACAGCAGCGCACTGGTTCTGCCTGTGCCACCTGACTCGGTCCCTTCCATTCAAAGTTGAATGTTATTTCCCGTGTAGTATATCACGTCCGAGTCTGAGCTATGCACGTAGCTAAACCTCTTGCCCAGAGTCACCTTCACGCCAATTATTGTGCTCGCTTCTTGTCTTAGGCCTTGGCGACCCCCCCTTTCCCACACATGCTTGTTCAAAGTGCATCTACAGAGATTGTTTTTGCTTCCTGTTTTATCTGCTTCACCTATCTCTTTGCCTCTTTCCTGCTTGACCTCAGAAGCAGAGCTTATCTCCTTCCAATGTTTATCAGTTTCTACCCACAGCACTGATCCATTAATATGTCTGTCTGAGAACTTTCTGACAAGCATTTTTGTACTTTTCCCTTGCTCCTTTTGGCATGGAAGAAGCACCATATAAATTTCAGCAAAGACACTGCGCCCTCCTTAAATGTCTAATTTATGAAGCCTGCACAAACTTTGTCACGGTCGGAGGTTTGGTATGCTGTAACCACTGATTATCATGTTGATCTGTTCAAGTAGTTTCCTGGTTCCAGATGGGATCTGTGCCCGGGGGAGTTTGTTCTCTTTGACTTGGACAGAGCAGCCTCACCCGATGCTGTCCTATCTGAAGTTGTTCAGGTAAAAAATAGTTTGCTAAAGTATCATGATCTGTTCCCATTTAAGGTTGCTGTAACTTAATTTGGGAAGCCTGAAGTTCTTGCTGCTTCTTCCAGTGAAACAAAAGTTTTGGAGCAGCTTTGTGGCAGGACTCTGGCTTGTGCAGTGTGATGGACTGCAAGACATGAATGTTTAGGATAACTCCATCTCCAAAGCTTAATGTTTTAAGTTTGTATTTCTGTGCTTGCGCCTCCACACATGCGATCTTGTATGCTTTATTTAGGTCAAGCCAACGTAAGTGGTGTTTCACTGGAACTTCTGATGTCCTTGGAATGAGTCGTCTTAAATGGGGCTCCTGATGAAAAGGAACAGACGTACACTGCTACCCCTCAAATGAATTATACTTTGGGGAGCCAGCTGAAACTTTCTGAAAAGATTCTCATTTAATACCTGTCTTCCATTATAAGCATCAGACTCCTCAGTGCCTTCATCATTGCACCGAGTTTTATTTATGGTGCCTAGGACAAAGTCACAGCAGGGAAACTAAAGGTGGCTTGAGCAGTTCAGTGCATCATTCTCTCCAGGAAGCAAGACAATCGAGTACTGAGAACGCATGATTTAACAGCTTACTGGGTGGCAGCAAAGGCTGTCTCACAATAAATAGCGAGGAAAAACAAGCTAAAACAAAAAATTCGCTTTTCCCACTGTATGAACAGCACAGCTTTCTTTTGGGAGAGCTCCTCTACAGTATGTTGAGATGGTAAAGTCTGGCATATCGCTCTGCAAAAACTCTGGTGGTTTTTTTTTTTGCATCGCGGTTATCAAGAGCACAATGAAGCAGTCATGTGGCTGGGTATCTTTTAGATGTTTACAGTAAAACTCTCTCTTTTATTTGTACTACTAAACTTCAAGTAAATAGATTATTTTATTTAAAAGAATGAATTATAAAGCACGTTTCACCTTCAAAGGAAAAATCTGACTACCTTTCTTTGAAGGCCTCTTCCCATGCACTGTTTATAAAGCAACTGGGATATCTAGTTTATAAACTTCCGAGGTTAGAACTGTGTCTTCCAGTTCTACTTAATAGCTGATTTGTTCCTTCTTGGTCCTGGGTGTAAAGACGAGAGGAACTAATGAAAGAAGACTCGAAGAGCTCCAAGTGTAATTTAGGCCTCTAGAAAAAGCTCAGAATATCAGAACCTGAGCACCAGGAGTCTTTAAGTGAACTTTCTTAGAAGATTGTTGCCCCTGCATAGTGCAGAGTATGTATCTTTTCTGTTTGCTTCTCAGAATATTGGAAAGAAACTGCAACTTTTCCTTTTGCTTGCAGAAAAGTACCCTGGTATTCTTTTAAAGCTGGACGTAAACAGCTCCTTGGAACAGTAGCTATTAAACTTTGTTGAAAAGTGCTTAGCAATGACAAAAAAATGTTATTTCCGAAAGGATTTCTGTAGCACTGAAGGTTTTTTTGCAAATGAAAGTCCAAATTTACCACAAAAATGTCCCTGTAACCTCTTATAATTCAAAACATATTACTTGCTTTTCAAAAGCACAGGCAAATTACCAGGGAGACTTTCTAAAATAAGACTGAGGGTTAGATGTATAACTTTGTGGACAGTGCGTCTTGATAATAGTGTTTCCTTTTTTGAGTTTTGTCTGTGTCGCAGTAAGAAAGTAACATTGCTTTATGTGGTTTGTGCACTGACCTCTTCAAAGTGACAAGAACACTAACGTTTGTGTGTACGTGCAGACATCGGTATATAAAAGGGTGTATATTCATTTCCCTTTTTCCTATTGTAGCATTTATGTCTCTAGCAAAACAAACAATAGAAATCTTGTCTTCATTTTTTCTTAACTTGTTTTTTGGGCCGTGCTGCATCCTGGCTTTCAGGGATGCAGACATTCCTAAGCTAGACATCTCTAGTCTCCAGCAGCTAATTCTCTGGATCTTTATTAGTTATACTGAGCTTAAGCCCCTTTGAGGAAATGCCAAGAAAAAGTAGATATGTGTAAACCTGTATAAGCCTGGTGTAAAACTATACAAGCCAGACTTGATAGGAGACTGTAGGCAAGTTGGACAATTCTGAAATAATTGCAAATTTTTTGCTTAATTTTTCCAATCACTTGATAGAAAACATGTTTTCCCTTAAGGGCTTACATTTTTGGAGACTTACAGGGGGGCTGCTTATTGTCAAATCTGAGCCTTGTTTTTAACTGAAACTTTTCAGCTGCTTCTCTCTCCTTCGGGACTGTCACCCCCCTCCTGAGGGTAGCGGCAGGGAGTGCATGAAGCGGTGGCTTGGTGGCCTTTGTGTGCGCTGTGGAGCGGGGCTGTGCTGGACTGCTGTTTCGGAGGTAGGAGCATGACAGCCAAGAAGGCACGACGGTAGATACCATCTTCTAAAACATGATGTGTATCATTCCCCATCACACAGGGAAAAAATACTGCATAGTAATGTAAATTTCAATGTTTTCATTCACTTAGAGTGACTGATTTTTTTTATTAATTTTTTTTTGCTTTTCTCTCTGGTTTTTGGATCTTTGCCCCTCCAATATAGGAGCCAAGGTGGCACCTGCAGCACAAAGGAACAACTGACGTGGCTGACTTAGGGTGGATAGATCTTCCCTGTTTCCAGGACTTCTCTGATGTAATCGCATTGTTTTGAGGCTCTGGTGTCGTACTGTAGGCCATCAGTAGCTTTAGTGGCCAGCAGACTTTTGTGTCACTGAGTCTGGGGGGGAAACTCTTTAGTCTAGATCTTGGTGTCCCCCTGGGATTTTTTTTCTGCAGCTGATTCATAACTGATAGTTCAGCTGCTCTGCTGGGAGGATGTTTGCTAAGATTAGTGACTTGACCCTGTGCAGATAGATCAGAGTAACTTTGCTTGTTTTATTGTATGAACTAGCTTGGGAACCGTAAAAGTGTATTGTGGAGCAAACAGATTGTAAACGAGTCTTTTAATCATTGCAGTTGAGTCACAGAAGCCGTTGAATTGGGTCATAATCTTTTAGATTGTTAAAATCCATCTGATTCAACATTTTAACCCTCTGTTTTTCCTGCATTGTCCTTTTATCTAGAAAAAAAATTAACAAGTTAAATACTGTAAATTTGATGAAATTTGAAGACATTTTTTAGTGCTTTGGCTAAATTAAAGGGAAAAAAATTGCTAGGGTTACATTTACTAATGTACACCATCAAACCGACATAAATTGCAGGATGGAACAAATTAACAGGTTCTTACAGAAAGGCTGGCTCGGTCAGTAGGTGCGTTTGATGTTGTGCTAGGGATGTGGGAAGGCTTTGGAGAGTTCAAACATTTAAGTAGTCAGGACCAGTATTGTGGGCTATTTCTATGAAGACACTTCTGTTACTTTTTTTGAAGGCTCTTTCATACCTGTGCATCTGTGTCAGAAGTCTCTCTCCAATAGTAATTCCCACACTACTTTCACATCCTCTGTGCATTGCCAAAGCGTTTTACACCTCAAGTGCCAAATTCTTGTTTTCTTGTTGAGCGTTTTAAGTCCCATAACCAATCTGGGAAAGCTTGCAGGAAAATAAAACAACAACCCAGCCCTCCAACCTTTCATATGTAGATGTATTGGTATGTCTTAGCCAAAAACAGTTTAAGATAAGTGAGCAGCCTCTGTTTATCTTAATGAGCCATTTGATGTAGAAGCTGATAGCACTAATGGCCAGATCCCAAGTAATTTACTGTGCAACAGTGTGTAGGAAAATTACATAACTGTGCCCACCCATCTGGTCATCACTGGGTGTTCAAATGGATGGTGGGAGCTCATGATGCTGTTTTGTTTTACCATTCTCTGAGTAATAGAGTGCAATGGATATTTTGCAACCTGAAAGTTCCTGCTGCTGTAGATAGCAATTCCTTACTAGTTTTGACCTGGGTCTTGGTACTCTCTGTGCACTCCAGTGCTGTGAGTGCCAGACAGTCCCTCTTTTTTTAATTTGGGGAAGAAAAAAACATGAAAAAACATCCTCTCCCGTATTGTGCGCAAACCTACCATCTGTCAGTAAGGACGCTCGCTGTGTGTAAGCGGTGAGTGAGCTGCACTGACAAATTCAACCATACAGATTTTGTTTTCTGCTTTCTGACACTTGAGCCTTTGGGATGTGCTGTGGTTGCTTTCAAACTTATCTTTGCAGTGTTGAACACTGAAAACGTCTCTTAATAAGAGCGAAGACGGTTGTATTCATTTTACTGTAGGAGGATGTATTTTAAGAAAAACAATAGTTATTGTGAGACCCATGAAATAAATCACAAGTGGCAGTACTGAATATTATTTGTCTGTAATCCTGCCTTGTGTTTACCTCCCTCCTCAGTACTGCTGTCACTGCTACCCCTGTGGTTGCCCGGTTGCTGTATTAACTTGTGCTGCCGCAGAGTTTTTGCACCAGGGATTTTGCCTTTGAAGTTGCATCTGTCACTCAGAGTGGAGGAGCGCGGTAGTTTTCAATCTCACTGAAATTTTGTGGGAACACAGAGAAGGTGTCAGCAACAGAAGGATTTTCTCAAGCAGGTAATGTCAGAATTTACTTTCACCGGAACCTTGGTGTGATACTTTCAGAAGGGACTTCCCTGCCCCGAGCATGTTCCTGCGCTGGTGCTGATGCTTGGGGCAAGAGAACTGATTTGGCTGGAAACGAACCTTTGTCTTGTCAGACAAAGATTCTGTTGCTTCTCTGCTTGGAGACCCCATGAGCCTTCCAAGATAGGAATGGCTGGCGCAAGGTGACACTGGGGCTCGCTGGGCTGACATCCCAGACAGACATCCTTCCATCCCCACTCCTCCCTCAGCACTCTGATTCCTGCTGCCTGGCTCCCCGTGCCCCAGCCTGGCCCGTCGGAGAGCTCGTGGAGGGCAGCAACTGAAATGCTCCTTTCTGAGCATGTTTGTGTTCAGCTTTCTTTCTGGCGCAGTTACCTTACATGTCAGTCTTCAGCAATGTTCTCAAGGGCATTGCTGTTCAGCCAGCACTTGACTCCCTGGGAGCCACAGAAGCATTGCTCATGTTACCCTGGTGCAAAGTCTTTGCTTTGCTGTTATGTTCTGTAATTATGCACACTATTAATCATTTCTGGTGCTTCTGGATCCCACTACAGTTTGTCACTCTCTTGCTTTTGGATTTCATGGTTGCAGAGCATAATTCGCCATTCTGCGTGTGGCTTGGATTTTTCCTGCTAGAGTTTCCTTGAGTTACACCAGAGAGAAGAAGTTGAAATACCAATAATGAATCACTTTCCTATTAAGTAGATAGCATCTGCTTGTCTCAGTTTGATTTGCTTTCTTACCAAATCCTGACTGCGTGTATTTTGGGCTCTCATGAAAACTTCATTAGACCGTACATTTGAAGATAGCGTATGATATTGTGCCTCTTATTCCAAATATAACTTGTGATCTTAAGCAACATCTGCTTTAAAATTGTCCAGCAGGCAATTCCCTGACAAATTTGGACATCAGTGTTAACACAGAGGTGGCTTTTTTTTGTTGTGCACTTAGTTCCTTCCTTTATATGCACACAGATGACTGTTCTAGTAGAGCAGTTTGGGATTTTCTCCAGAGATGACTCATTTAGCAGGATCCACATATAGCAAAAATACAGAATGTGCGATGACAGTGTGTGTTGTTTAGGCTACTTAATATTTTGTCCAGTAGCCACTGAACATTAACGGGTAGCCTGTATCTATGAAACTTCTTTCTCTTCCTCCATTCTTCCACCTAAAGACGAACAAAAACCCAAGGGAATTTGGAGTGTGTCTCCATTAATGTTTTTGCTGCTGCCCTGCCCTCCCATCTGCCTTGGTTTTATAACTGGGAGTGGAAATTGCCCAAGGTCATCTTTCAGAAAGCAGTAACTTGTTATTCCTGCCATTGACTCTACCTGGCTGGTTTCTGTAGACCTCAGACTTGTCCTGCTTGCAGCAGCCTGTGGGAGTGTTGGTGGTTAATTAGCGTGTGCCACACCAGTGCTGGTTTTTAATTTCCTAGATAGTCCCTGGGTAATCTCCGTTTCAGTGGTAGTTTCGCCGTTGCAAAACTGCAGCTGCAGCAAGGACCTGGTTTTGTGCTGGTGACCTGCCATGCAGCTGCATTTGTCAGGGCTGCACAGATCCCGAAGCCGATGGTGTGTGAGACAACTGGGGGCAAAACCACTTAATCTGGAAGCTGTGCTACGCGGATTCCTCAGAGAGCAAGCAGCTGGTCTGATCACTCACAGGAAACGGTAGCCCTGCTACTAGAATTGAGATCTCTTTTGAAAGCACCATCTACTGAAACATCCCGCAGGAAGACACAAGTTCCTAATTCCTTAGGCAAAGCAAGAGCTTCCTGTCAGAAAATTCATGACCGATAGCAGCGTTGCACTTGAGTCTTGTGTGGACGTGGTCAATATAGATGTGATGAACAGGAGCACCTAACTGGAATGGAAGAAGCTGAAGGATTGGTAGTTACAGCTTTTTGTATGCTCAAGACAATCTTTCCCATCTTTTCCCTCCCCCAGCACCATGCTGCTGGCATCTTTGTCCTCTGGGCTCTCTTGTCCTCTCTAACCCATTTGTGAGGTGTTTGGAGCCAGGAGCAGCTGTCTTTGCTGCATGGCACTTGACAGTGTTTAAAGAAGAACTGCCTTTGAAATTAATGGAACGGTTAAATGGGAGGCAGTTGTCTCCATTGATGGATTAAATTAGTAAGACTAAACATTAGAGTCTAAATAAAGGTGTGAACTTGGTATTTCCAGGAAGAAATTAGCCTTTCAACTTCTTCTGGGGCTTCTATAATTTGCAGCATTGCCACAAAACATTATGGATATTACTTCCTAAAACGAGATTTGTTATCAGTGCTTTAGTTCTCCCCCAGGGCTCCAGCAGCAGGGTGACGTGTAGGAAGCCTAAATGGGTTCATTCCTCGCCGTTTACGTTCCTTCTGTCGAAATGGGCATAACCCCTCGGAGAGGGAAATGATTTTAGCAGCATGCTGTCTGCTCAGCATCACAGGATCCGGGCTGGCTCTGTCGTGGGGAGGGCCCATGCTTTGCAGCCCTGTTATTATCAGATACGCTCCACCCTGCAAAGCTCCCGCTGCTCGGCTCCCCGCGGCTGGCGCCGGCTGCTGGTGCGCCAGGACGTCGGCCCGGCCGTGCTTGTGTAACGTGCTGCAGTGGGCTAACCGGCGCTAGCAAAACACCCAGCTGGGACAGATGTTGCCGAGAAGCAGTGATTAATCAGGGAAAAATTTTAACAACCTTAAATGGCAGTAAATTTATTTTGGCAGGTGGAGACTGAGAAAGTCTTTGCTGCCATGCAGTGAACTGTTAATCTGAAGAGCTAGAATCAAATTCTGTCTACCGTAACACTTTCTCATGCCGACTTCTGTCTCAAACTTTTACTGGAGCAAGAGCTCCAATACTGAAAACTCCTTTGTGCGTCTCTGTGTAATTGTTTGCCATCCATGTGGGAATGTGGAACTGATGTTTTGTCATACCCTCATTAAACATTGGAAGTAGCAGTGCTTCTTGCTTCAGAGAATGCAATGCATGTGCATACGGATGAGGAACAAAATGTCCCTCTGAAGTGACATGTTGACAGCTCTAGCTTTATTCCAAAGTTTATCGTTTCAAGAAATGTGAACTGGCAGTGCGAATAACTCGGGATAGCTTCTGTAACCTCACTGCAGTAAGTGAGGCTGCACAGGATAAAGTGATGCATCGGCTTGCCAAACTGAATTTTTCAAATATTCTTAGAGTAACCTTATTGAAGGTGAAAAAGTGACTGGGTTCATCTGAGAGATTTCTTTAGCAGTGTTCTGGATTAAGATTTGAGCTTTTTAGATTTAGTGAGACAGTAACCCACGTTTAAAGGCTTCTTGAGAAGTGAGTGATAAGGGAGAATGGGTTAGTGTGAGAATTGTACCAACACTTGAGACATGAATTATTTTTGATTCAAAAGCTCTGAATTTTCAGCAGCTCCACTGTTGAATTTTGTTTTGAATGTCAACAGAAACTTAGTTTTGACTTCAGGAGTAGATTACCAGCATTTTGCTTTTTTAATCTCTCCTTGTTGGCCAACAAGAGTTATTGTTGGTGCATCCATAAATTTCATGGAAGTTTGTTTATTTTACTGAGGCTCTGTTTAGTGCAGAGACCACTTACCTGAACCTAAACTTTGTATGCTCTTGAAAACTTTTAGCCTTTCTCTCTGATTGCAGTGGTTAGGTAGGAGGACGAAAAACAGCTGCTGGATGTTTATATGAAGCTGTTATTGCGTGAGATGCAAGATATATGCAAGCTGCAGTCTCAGTGGCAGCACTGGCTTTGGTTGTGGCCTTGTCCTGTGCTCTTAATTCTTTAACTAGCAGAAGTGTTGACATGTATGCTGTTTTCTTACTAATGCTGTTCTGAAAGTAAAAGTAGTCAGCAGACAGAGCTACACAGCCACCGAAGGCTGTGTGTGTCTGTGTTAGAGTTTTCCTTATAAGAAATGATAGTCTGTATTTCATACAGTCGATCCTTCTGCAAACAGACAAGCTGTTAGTCTAGCAGGATGTAATTTCATTTTCCTTAATAATTTGGTTTCCTTTTGGCTTGTGTTTGCTTAAGCTCATCAGTTGTGCTGTCTTGATGTTGACTGTAAGGTACTTATTTTGAGTAATTCAGGGGAAGAGTATTTAAGCTTTGTGAAAAGATTATTTGCTGTTTATCTATAGTAAATGCAGGCTATCAAGGAAACTTAAAAATACTGAAAATCTGGGCCCATCTGCATGATTTTTGAAGTCACATTTTGTGGCCACAGGTGATAGTTGTAGTTTGCAGTGCGAAGAAACGGCTGGCAGATGCTTTTATGTATCTTTTTTTAAAAAAAGAAAAAAAAATCAAAGCATGTCACACATCTGAAACAGCTGAGAGATTGGTATCAATGAAAGAGTTTATTACCTTTACTTAAAATCTTACAGCAACTCTAAAGCACATTGATTTCTTCAGAAAGCTTCTGTTAGTTTGGATAGAGGCGGTATTATATAAGACATAATTATTTGGCCCTAAAGTAATGAATCTAACGAGGAAGCAGTTTAATGCTTGATGTGGTCTCTGTTGTGGCAGTAGCATTCAAAGTGTCAGTGCATAAAGAAATGACACAGGTGAGGTATATTTATAAATGCGCAGTTTCCTTATCTACTGTGTCACAATAGCTGCATTCCCCTTCAGTCACCTTGCTGCCCGTCCTGAGTGCCAGCACTCAGGAAAATCAGAAAACAACCAGAAAAGCCTTCTGCCTTCACATTATCCAGAGTGCTTTGAGGCTGCAGCTTGCAGCTCCTGTGTGTCTTGCTCTTGAAGAAAGACTCCAAGAGGGTGCCGCTTGACGTTGGCACGGACCATGTGCCTTCACCCAGGGCGAGACGGAGTCACGCCCGTCGTCAGAGATGTGCTCAGAGAATCGAGAGGTCTAGTACTGCTTGCTCAGCAGCCACGGTTGCAGTGTTCTTAAATCCTTTTTCCTGATACCAAAAAGAATTAGAACCTCCTTAAATTCCCTTTGACCAGCAACTTCATTTTCCTTTACTGTTTTCTTTCTTTTTTTTTCTTTATTTTTTTTCCCTAAGTGGAGTCAAGGCAGTCTGGAATAATGTGTGTGGAATTGACTGGTTGTTTCTTGTTGCATACAGTTTTCCTCCGAGATGACCTTTAAGCCTTGTGTTAGTTGCATTTCCATTTAGGGAATCCTTAACCTACTTGATAATTTTGAGAGGGGGGTTTAGAATCAGAATTTTAAATGTTTGTGTGCTGAAAGCAGATTGCCTTCTTAGTGTCCTCTGGAACGTCACACAGAAAACGCTGTAAACTGGACAGCTTTCAGAGCGGCTACAGCAGAGCAGCGCTTGGTGAGAGGGTCCGCGGGCAGAGCAGCGACGTACCAGCACAGCGAGAGGTGACGGTTCAGGACTGGAACAGGAGATGGGAGAAAACGTCTGGCATGGGAAGTGTTCCATGTTCCCTGAAGTACACTGCAGACACAGGATTTCTCAAGATCCTGGACACATTTTAAATCTTGGAGAAACTGCGCAGTAGCACAGCATCAGGGAAGGTTCTGGAAGGCGGCTCCTCATTGGCTCCTTCTTGACCCCTTCCTTGCACATTCAAATTCTGGGAAAGCAAAGCTTGACAAGAACTAGATTGTATCAGGAACAGCTAAGACTTTTGACTGTGCTCGTGAATGCATCTTGGAGTTTCGCATTAGTGTCTAATCCTGTTTTGGAATCTTACTTCCTTTTCCTCCTCTTAACTCATTTTATGATTTGTACAGACTGTTCAGATGTTGTTTTACTACTGTGTTAAACATAAGCTTTGGTTTCCTCTGGGTACTGCAGTGTTCGTGTCCATGTTGCTGAGCAGGGCTTGCAGGCAGACCTGGGCTTCAGTCGCGGTGGCATCTGCGTGCGAGGCAGCTCATCTCACCAAGATGGCCTGGGGAGAGCGGCAGGAGCAGTCGGGGAGAATCCTCTGGCACTGAGACCCCTCTGCTGTAAAAACAAGAACAGCCCTGTGTTCTCGTTTGGTACCTTTCTGAAAGTTTCACCCAACCTCTCAGCCCTGGGACAAAATAGGAGATGGTGGTGGTGGAGGAATTAACTTGCTGAAGGGTTTTTTCCTGTTTAAAGTTTTTATGATACTCTGTCTGCGAGGCTGTATCAACTGTCTGCTTGGCAAAGGTCATAGTAGTAGTATGTGGTCAAAATACTCGTCATGTATTTACTATGGGTTTATCAGGCGCTAAAGGGATGAACCAAGGCGTTGAGCTGCTGAGGGTCCAGCTGCACAAGCCTTGGATGAACTGGCTGAGGCGCTGATTTCCAAAGCTATGCTAGTCTGAATGCGCAGGCCTGACTCCGGCGGTAGAGGTCTTTCTAGGCTGGATGGTTTCTTGGTCCACAGGTACTGGAACTATTTCACAGCTGTTTTTATTGTATTCATTTCCTACAGATCTGCACAGGATGCTTGTTCTTTAATGTCCTGCTTTTTATTATGATTATAGATTGTGAGTGCCAGCTGTGAAGGAGGCAATGCCTGTAATTGCAATTCTGCCTGGGAGCGCCTGGCAGCATCTGTCTTTCTATAGTGTCAGACTTCTTTCTTTGAAACAGACTTTTGTTTGGATGCCTCACTGAATAATCTGTCAATAGCTGAAATAATACCTTGATCCCGCAGTGAGCAGTGCTGCCAAAAATCCTGCTTGTCTGGCTGGTTCCATGGTCACAGCTAATAAACTCTTTGCTCGCGTTGCAGCTCGTTTTGCTCCTGCATCACCCTTTCTGCTATAGATCTGCGTGTGCTGGCCAAACTTGGTTAGTGACCAGTTAATGGCATGTATACAAACAACTGCTTGCTCTGCTGTTTTGAGCCCAAGTCTGTCTGCACGGGTTATCTCATTCCTCCAGCGCTCCCTGTGAACTTGCTGCGGGGGTTAATGATGGGAACGCTGATGAAGGCCACCTGCCTGGCTCATGGCTGACCGTGGCTGAAAATCAAAGCCTAGCTGGGCTTCTGTCTCTGTTGCTTGCAGTTGTGTTGTGAAGACAGTTGTATCTAGCAGTTTTCCATGTCCTTTTTTTTTTTTTTTTAATTAAGAATGGGTACAATATGAGGGAGGGAGAGGAACACGGGGGGGGGGGCCGTGAACCATTTCCAGGGTTCATGAAGCAGTGATAAAGGTGCTATTGTAAACAAGCAGTGGCTCATAAAGGGTTGCAATCTGCTAATAGAGGTTACTGGTTGATACCAGTGATCTAATAAGCGTTCTTTACTCTGGTTAGGTATTTTGCCAGTCCTTTGAGTTTGAATATGAGGAATTGGTCCCTTGCAAATTTTTGATTATTTCTCTGGGTCATTTTAATGGTTGCAAAAACTTGTCAAACAGCAGTGCGTTCGAGCAACTGAGTTATTTCTGAGCAAACAATGAAGATAAGTCTCAATAGTTGCAGTAGTGTTGAAGTAATTGTCATCCAACAAGCTGTAATTTGAAAATGGGTTCCACTGCTTGGCCAGTCGGTGGTACAGTTTAGCAGCTTTCGCAATACTACCTTCTGATACCTTTGTTTTGTTTTGTTATGCGCTGCTTATATCTGATTAGCAGTGGTGAAAACATCACACATGCCCTTCTTAGCCTTTGTGTTATAATTACATGTTTACGACGCAGTCGGTGCTGCGGAGAAACTGAGAGGTGCCTCAAGAGCCGGTGTTTAAATAACAAGTCGCACGCTTTTATGCAGCATTTGAACATGCCCCGTGGTGTGTGCTGTCTGTTAGTTTGTATTAACAGTTGGTCAGTGCGTTGTGAAGCCTCTGGTAGCTCATGATTGTGTCAGTTTTACCCTCCAGAGGCTTCCCTGAACAAGAAGAAAGGACCACCTGTTTGTGAGCCTTGGTCGAAGGAGGTGTGCCAAGCACTCAGCAGAAGATGGCAACATCATCTTGCTGGTCATGCCAGTGTCCTCAGCCAAAGGTTATGGGTTCTCCTTTCAGATCTTTTTGGAGAAAGAGTTAAAGCAGGTGGTCAAGGAGGCACTTCAGGAATCAAGCAATTTAAATCAACCCAGTTAATATAAGAATTTGAAGATTGCCTTTGTTTGGGAGGGGATGATCAGTTTAAAAAAAAAAAAAAGAGGCCAGCAATAAATGATCAGAAAAAAAAAAAATCACAGGCTCCTGAAAGTCTCCCTAAGTTTGTGGAGGTAGTATTTTATGTTGTATGTATCATGTTTTATGTTGTGTGTGTGTGTATATGTATGTATATATATATGTATGAAATACATATATATATATTTCTTGTGAGACCCCACCTGCAGCGCTGCGCTCAGCTCCAGGCCCCAGCACCAGGAGGACACGGAGCTGCTGGAGCGAGGCCAGAGGAGGCCGCGAGGATGCCCGGAGGCTGCAGCACCTCTGCTGTGGGGCCGGGCTGAGAGCTGGGGGCCTTCAGCCTGGGGAAGGGAAGGTTCCAGGAGACCTTGCAGCAGCTTCCAGCCCCTAAGGGGGGCTTATAAGAAAGATGGAGAGAGATTTTGTACCAGGGCCTGTACAGGACAAGGGGGGCGGCTTTAAACTAAAAGAGGGAGATTTAGATGGGATATTGGGGAGAAATTCTTCACTCGGAGGGCGGTGAGGCCCTGGCACAGGCTGCCCAGAGCAGCTGTGGGTGCCCCATCCCTGGCAGTGCTCGGGGCCAGGCTGGATGGGGCTGTGGGCAGCTGGGGCTGGTGGAGGGGTCGTGCCCACGGCAGGGGCTGGAACGAGATGGTCTGTGAAGTCCCTTCCAGCACAAACTGTTTTGTGATTCTATGAAGTTTTGCATTTGTTAGAAACGGAAATGGTGCTTTGTTGTCAACAGAGAGCCCCCAGGCTGCTCGGGCGCTGGGGAGCTGTGCCAGTGCTTTCCTCGCGCCAGCCGGCTGCTGCCTGTCACCACCACGCTCCCACGGGAGATGAATCCCCGTGCCTGCACCGCACACGGCATCCTGGAGCCGGTGGTGTCAGGTGCTCTTCGTTGACCAGGTTTCCATTAAGAGTACAGCTGGTGAAATTTTGGGCTTGAATCACCTGACTGGAGGTGACTTGTTGCTGCCTTGTGGCAGCGTACTGGTTAACCCAGACGCAGGGCTGGCAGGCTGGAAATGCTCTTTACAGGGGTTTGGCAAGCTGGCATTGTGCTGCAGGGCCACTCAGAAATCCAAAAACGTAGCCTGGCCTGGATTCATAACATCAGTGATGGTACGAACTGGGGAGGCGGTTCTCCTGCTGAAGATGCCTGAATCACCTCATGGATGAAATCCAATTATACAAAATGCTGAGCCATTCATTCACAGATGAGTAACGTACTGTAAATTGCAGGGTCATGGATCGGAGGCAGGGGAGAATTAGAGGACACCGCATGTGCAGCATGATACCAGCCACCAGTTTAGTGGGCTTCTAGAAAATGTGCAGGAGGCTTGAGGATGCCATGGGAGGAGATGGTCAGTAAATGCAAGGAAATGTTAGTAGGACTCCAAAATGTTATCTGGCTTTTGTTTTAAATACTATATACAGTTTTGTCTCTCTGTATTTAAAATAAAATACATTAGAAGAAATGGAGATGGTTATTGTGATGAAGAGTTGCAAGAGATTTGTGGACAGACATTAAATAGTTTGACTTGTTTAACCTAAAAGTGAAAACAGTCCCCCAAACCGGAGGTGATGGAATTACACTGTGATCTTCTCTCCCTCCAGTCTTCCTCCTCTCCCCTCTTTTCTCCGTCCCACCCTAAAGTATGAAAGAAAAGGAATTTAATGAACACTGGTAAAGTAGCTCTAACTGATAGAGGGGAGTCCATGAGTTATCATTGCTGAATGTTTGCACAGTTTTTTTTGTTTTAGTTAAATGTGTTGATCTTGTGTTTTAGGGCTTCCACTTAGTGCGTGCGCAGGCCATGCAGGAGTCTCGTCCTGGCACACTGCTTTGGCTCGTGGGTACCTATTGTTCTCTTCTTGAGAATCGGATGAGCCACAGCCCAGATGTGATATTTCCAGGGTGAACTGCCACTTCAAGTGGCCTTAAACCACCTTGGATCTCTGCTGTGTCTTGCTTGAGGTTACATCTGCAGATCTGGACTAAGGAAAGGATTTTTCTTGTATCATCTTACAGCAGAGTTTAGGAGGGTTTTTGTCTGCTCTGAGCATGGCCTGTTTGCCTGATCCGTTGGCATTTTCACTGCTGAGCTGGAACTCCTTTAGACCGAGACAGAAATTTCAGTACACAAGCAGGTAGCTTCAAAAGATGAAGCTTGCTAGCATGAGAGAGAAGTAGAAGATCTAATTACCTGGTTTTTATCTAATGTAACATGGGACTTTGAGAGAAGTGAAGATATGGTGTTAACAACTGACCTCATTTCTTGGCGTTTACTTATCAACATTAATGACCTGTGCACTTTAGCAGCAACTTATCAAAACTTCTGATTTTTCTATACGTAGGACTGTTTCCTCACCTGTTAATGCCAGCCTGTACTCCACTCAAAAGACCAAAGAATGAGTGCTCAAGATGAGTATAGACATGAAGTGTCAAATTCCTTTGTTCTCTTCCTCAAAGGACAGAGATGTGAACAGGAAATAACTTCTTTTCCTGTAAGTCTCTCTTGAATATATTGAGGAGGAAGAGAGTCGTTTCATAAATACATTCCACTCTCCTTTTGGCAAAACCGGGATTTGTAGTAATTTTGTTGGCACTGCATGGAAGTGCTGTGAGCAAAACGCTTAAACCCTGTCTTTATCTGCAAGTCCATCAAACCATTTTGTTGTATCCAAAAGCTATAGATGTGTTTTCTTACTCAATTTTGTAAGTGATCATTTTATTAATCAGATTCGTTTAGAAGCAGGCCAGAAGCATGTGTGCAGTATTTACTAGAAGGAGCCTGGTGTAAATGTTAACCTTAGCAGTTTTCGTATACATATAAAACCCGTAAAAATGCTATACTCAGTGTGTGTGTTCGTGCGTACACGCACAGCGATGTAGTATGGACTGTTGCATCACAATGTAGTAGACATTCAAAGTGCAAGTACTAAGGGTTTTAAGTGTTGTGGGTTTAAATTCCTTCATTAATAGATGTGGAGAGCAGTGCTTGCTTGAGCCAGATCTGAACAGAACTTCGTTAGATAACAAAAGGCCACTGTGGGGTGAGGATTTCATCACTGCTTCTGTTTCCCATCAGATAAGCATGAACTTTATATGGATTTTACAGAACCAAAGTCATGATATACGTGTGCTGATGTATAATGTTTGGCAGTTGTCTTCAACTATGGACAGCTAGTAGACATCCTGAATGTGTGGGGTGCTAATGCTTTCCAAATAACAAAGCAAAATCATTTGAGATACTTGAGGCACTCTGTTGTTTTCAGAAGTCCTTGGTAGACTGGCAGTGGATCTATTTCCCCTGCTTGTTATTGCTTGCTGGAAAATGATTACTAAGTGGGAGCTGATAACATTTCTAAGTTTCTAGTTATTAGCAAGTCAGTAAGATCTATATTATTCCAACTGTGCAAGTATTGATGAGATATCCTTGTGGCAGAAGAGATGATCAGGTGAACGTGGGAAGGATAATATCCGAATCTCTAATTCGACAGACATAGAAAAACAACATAGGAAAGAAGTTGTGCATCCAATAGACAAAGATTTCATATGTATTTTTAAAAGGTTTAAAGAGTTTGACAGCTTGTGACTGCCAGAGAAATGAAAGCCTCTTGATTTAAAATGCATTTCTTTGTGTTTTATTGCAGCATGTTGCTGTTCTGCAAGGGCTTAGCAGCTGATTGCTCACAGGAGGAAAAGAAAAACATTGCTGCATTTGGAGGAGGATAGATCAGAGCTCTGAACAGTTAATTAAACTGATTTCTAAAAAAGATTAAATAAGGCTGATAGCAAACTTAATTTGAAAACCTGTGCTGTTATAATCGAAAATAACAATTCCTTTCAGCCACTATTTGAAGTTACGACATGCTTGTTATAGCCATGGAGCAATTTTCTTTGAGTGGGACCCGTGGAGGTCATTTCATCTAACAGCCCTCTTAAAACTGGGCCAACTGCTTTGTTACAAGTGTCAAAAATGAATGTGATAATCCTAGAAACAGGCAGCTGTACAATCTTGCTATGTGCTGCTGGTTGTCTGTGTGTAAATAGATTGGCCAAAGCTGAGAGTATGCACTTGACCACCACTCTAGGCTAAAATTGTGCTTTTAGAAAATTATTAGTTGCTGAAAACTTTGTCATTAAAGTTTTTGGTAAACGTTGTAGCACTGCGCTGACTTTTGGTGCTGATAGATAACTAACGCTCATTACCTAACAAAAGACACTTCACAGAAGCAGGAGCCTGCCTGAATTCTTGGGCTGATGTGTCTTCTGAAAAGATCCTGTTTTATATCATTTCACGGGGCTCTGAATTCCATTGTCCCAGAACTAAAAACTGACAGTGTGGCTGAAGTCACCTTGGCTTGTGGAAGATGAGTTGTAGATATTCTATAGGTCATTTGCATATTAATTATAAGTGGTATTTGTGTTGTCTCACGATACTATTTGAATTGTCTTTCAGCTCTAGTGTGGGTATCTGGACAGAAAAAAATACATAAAATCCAAAGGAAGTAAATGAACACTATCTCTCTGGTGGTAATTTAAAACAAACAACAAAAAAGGTGGTATATAAATCAAGTAATCTGTTTTAATAATCACACCATTCAAGTCCTTTTCCATATTGCTAGTGTTTCCTTTGAAATATCATTGTTTAACCACTTGATACAGCTGGCATTTAGAAATTCACTCCTTTTGCTTTGAATGATGAATGTGTAAGTAACAGCACTCCTACTTCTCAGATGCTTTTTCATTCAAAGAACATAAAGTGCAATATTTAACTGTTGTGCAAATCCATTTGCTTATCTGGCCCGTCGTACTGCCATATCCACAAGGATGTTTGGCGAGTTCCTCATATTGGTTCCTTCTCTTCCTCTATTTCTGAAGTTGCCCTTTTAGTGAGAAGGAAGAAAGTCCTGATGTCAAGTCTGCAAGGCCAGACTCATGACTTCAACTGAAAATGTTGTAGTTAATTGTAGTAAAAAACCAAAACACAACAAAAGAACCCCCCCACACATCTTTTTTTCTAAAACAAACTTTCTGTAAAATGTTAGTTTCTCTTTAATTGGCAGAACACATCTTGTGCATTCACTGGCCCTGTTCGGCACTGATACACGCATTTAATCTCCTTCCTATAAAGCTGGAGGGTTTGTGTTCTGGGGCAGCCGCTGCTCAGTTCTTGCTACTGAGGGAGAGATTGGGAGAAGGGTGGCGAAGAGGGGATTTCGCTGCAATTCTGATCCAGATTGCCATTAGGTAATGTGAAACTTTTCCAATACAAAACAGAAAATACAAGAAAAAAGAACAAACCTGAGCTAAATCTACAAACAAAAAGCAGGATGCTTTTACTGACTGGACATGCTTCCAAGGTTCCTTCAACCTGAGAACTTCGTTTCCCCTCCATGGCGTATGGCTCGCTCTTCTCATTAGCAGGCAGAAGTTGTTGGTATCTGTCCCTAAGGAAACGGTGTCGGTGACAATCTGAACTGGGGCGGCCGAGATGACGGCTGTCCAGTGCTGTCCCTTCAGCAGATGTGGCAGAAGGGAGCCTTTGGCAGGGGAGCGGGATGGGCAGCTGTAGGTGGAATATCTTAATCTGCTGCTTCGAGACTCAGCAGTTTGTCTGCCGAAGCCCTTAGTGGGTAATCTAATGTGCTGCTAGGACAGTTTGCGAGCCAAAACCACAAGATCTGCGCTAAGTCACATTGTGCTGTAAAACACATAAATGCTTAAAGAAGTCTGCCCGGTTTCATGACCAGAAAACAAAGTCCTTCTGTTTAAGCCCTACATATTCAATATTTGTGTTTCGGGGAGATGGTGCAGATCACTGTAATAACTCTAAAAGAAACCCTAACTATGCAGAAGTGTAAGTCATATTTATACATTTGCATATTTTGCAGTATTATTTTTGCATGATTTGCATGGACCGTGTTAGTATAAATGGTGCATCTAACTTTATTTTGTAATGTTCCCAGAGGACTAAGCAAACCTTTTGGAGTGCTTGCGGATGGCGTACTGTATCTTACCACTGCAAGATGACTCTTGGGTTTTTTGAGCGCTGCATTAAAACAATGCTGTATTCAGGAGACTCCAGCAGCATTCACAGATCAGCACTGGGCACGAGTTTAACAGATGCAGAATATTTCTTTACAACAGAACAATGAAGCATCTGAACATCAGCAGCTCGTGGCTAGCTCACTGGAAAAGGAGTCTCCGAGCATCTACAAAGAAAATCTGTGAAATATTGTGATTGTACCTTGGCAGCTAGGGTTGTGGAATAAACAGAGATGTGGTTAGATGTTAATACAAATTTGTTGCTTGTGCAGCATGTACAGAAAATTGGGAAGGTAGTATAGTATGTTGTATATGTGATACCATTTATTTCAATATATGAATATCATGTATTGAAGGTTTTCAGTACAGTAGGTGATGTATCTTCAGGTTATGTTTCTTTGTACAAGGAACCTGCTGTATCAGGGTCAGCAGCGGCGAAGTGAGTGGGTTTTTATTCCCTGAAGTTACTGGGTTGGCTAGGAGGTGGCAGAGGTATCACTCCTGGTCTTTGTTTTTCTGCCATTTCTTGTTGTGTTGCAGGATTTTATAGTTCCCTTCACATCCCTTGAAAGAAAGATTGTTACTCAGAAGTGTAAGCTAGTCCTTGTGTGGACACTGTTGAGACAAACCTACCATTGCAGAATTCATGCGCCACTGAACCAGAGATCGGTCTGTATCTTCCGCATGGTGCAAATCTGTCCGGCCACCAGCCATTAGTCTGGTTTTTACGTTTTTGTGCTGCAGTTTTGTCCGTTGATATATTTGAAGGTGGTGTATCATTTAACACAGCGGTGCGTAATCCAATGAACAAAGCTGAATTCTCAAAATTGAAGGCTTAGATAATCACGGTACGGCAGGTTAAAAAGGTCCAGGGTTTGGAAAGAGGAGGAAGTGAATGCATCGTTTTTAAGATCTATGAATGCTGTAACATCAGAGTGGAAAGAACATAATGTAGTCATTTGTAGTCATTTGCTGGTCAGTGCAGGAAGCCAAAATTTCTGAACACGTTCATAAAATAAGTTCTGTGATATCCAGTAGGGCTCACTAGTCCTTGCTGCCGCTGTTGAAATCCTCTTCCAAGATTTTGCTCCCTTGACACAGAGCCAGAGCTTTCAGTTTCAAGCCTCCGGTAGCCAGGGTAAGTCCACCCTTTTTTTTTTTTTTTTTCTTTTCCCTGAATGGGCCTTTGTATTTGCTTAGTTCTTCTGGCTACCTGGCAGGGCGATATTCATCTATTGGTGTATTTGAAGTGATTGCTTCCACCTTCCCTCCTCCTCAGGAGTTTTGTGACTCATACGCACTTAAGTTAGTTCTCTTACGAGACATGGCACACCTGCAGTTGGCTTCACGTGTGATGGGAGCCGGTAGAAGAACCTACCTAACATTTGAGATTTCTCTTTCTTTTCTGGTATCCTTTTAAAAATTATGTGCTTTTATTTGACAGATTATTAGAGATTATGGGTTGATGGCAGTCCTTTGTTTGTTGCAATCCCAGGCCTGTTTCTTCTCTTTGCTGGTTGGATACAGGATCATAGGATAATTTGGCCTCAGGAGGTCATTCAGGGTAACCTCAAGCTCAAAGCAGAGTAATATGATTATTGCATTAGGATTTTACAGTGTTGCAGCCAGACTTTTCACATGGAAAGTCAGTGTGTTTTGGTGCTGTACACAGAGAAATCAAGAGCAAGCTTCTTTCCTCTACCAGTACTCTGTAGCAACTTTCTCCGGTGTGGACTGGAGAGGAAAAAAAAAAAAAGTTGCATTGTCCCTAGAAGCTTTCCAAAGAATTCCCTTTTCTTATGTTATCTACTTCAGGTCTGCTTGTGCCTTCTGCTATGCTTCTAGATACGTATAAGGAGCATGCAGTACTTCGCTGCTGCCGGAGAGACAGCTCATTCTGCCCATTGACGCAAATAGAAATGAAAGTTCAGTGACTCCTATGTTTAGTGGTTTGGCATTTTTTCAGTGCAGAGTTAGTATTTTAACTTATAGAATCATAGAATACTCCGAGTCAGAGCGGACCCGTGAGGATCATGAAGTCCAACTCCTGGCTCCTCACAAGGACCGCCCAAAAATCAGACTGTATGTCTGAGAGCATTGTCCAAACGCTTCTTCAATCTTCATATTTAAGGAGAGGGATTTTAATATTACTCCAGTTTTTAGCTAGCCAGGTTTCAGCCTTCATTCAGCATTCATTAGAGCTAGCTTAGCGTCCGACTTCCATTTTCCTTTCCCCGACCTTACCTACTGGGTTTGCAAAGCTGTGTGCGTAGATGACTCAAGGGTCAGCTGTGCTGGAGCTGAATCAGCCCTGTCAACTTACAGTCAGAGTTTACTTAAGTGTTGGTTTGTTGGGGACGGTGTGGCACCGGCCACTCGTAGTTTACTATTTTCTTTTAAAAAATTACATCATTACAAAGGGATCTTTAACGTTATTTCCAAAGCCGACCGTGAAAATTGCAGATGAATGAAGTATTCCTCACCCTGCCCTTTCTGCTGCCTCCCGTACAGGAAAGGAGTGGTGCAGAATGCACGCTGAATGGCATTTCCTATTTTGTGAAACTGGCAATGTGTAAAAACTGATTCCATGCGGGACAACTGCAAGCAAAAATTTCACCTGCCCACTAAATAAGCTTAAATTCCAGTTTATCTGGCTCACAGGGTGGATTAAAACGAAGTAGACATGCATATTCAGCATTGTGACAGACTTGTTTTGTTTTCCGAGAACAAGGAGGTAACACTGACTGGACACTTTTTGGTCTGTTTTTTCAACTACAGTAAAAATATTTTAGCTATACTTCTGCCAGCGCAAATCTTGTTTATCTGCGTCCTCTTCGGATGAGGAGGATTTGCTATAATACAGTTTATGAACAGTTTACTGAATGACCTGAAAGTAATTCTTTCCTGCTTGACAGCTAGGTTTATTTTGAGACTTACCTGAGAAAAAGTCTTTAAGTAGCATTGAATGCTCAGTAGAGAGACCTGGTATCACTTATAAAAGGCACAATTGTCTGACACACACAGGGTGAAGTGTGCTTAAGCAAAGTCATTTTACTTCCCTGAGCACGAGAAGAATAGTTGTTCCTTTGTGTCAGTGCAGCTGGCTATGTGTTCTCACATTTAAATCCAGGTAAACGCAGTTTCACTGCCAGAAGTCTGCTTAAACTCCCATCCTTAATGAAAACATCCTAACGGCCCATCCTCAATTATGCATGTGCAGCTCTTCATGAATGCGAGTTTTAATTAATGTCTTCGTGCGTATTTGCATGGAGAATGGAGTCAAAGCCTGCAGAAATGGAATTTTAATGTGTGTGTTTGGTGGTGAGAAATAGCTAAGAACTTTAACACCCCCACCCCCCCTCCCCTTTGTGGGGGTAACCCAAATCACGGGATGTTTGTAACAGGAGAAGGAATTGTCCCTCTTCCACATGCCAGGGAGCTATGCAGCTACTGGATCGCTCTTCTTCCCATGCACAAAGGAGCAAGGAAGAGAGCGCACTCGTACTAAATGTGTTTGGTTCGATTTATGCTTTGGAGGTAATAAGTTGGAAGTAATCATTCGAAAGCCTCAGCTTTTGTTCTTTGAACCATCACTGTTACTGCGTTAGCTGTTGACTCTCTAGCACAGGGTGATGCATCTGTGTCACTCCTGTATCTCTGAATTATTTGCTTTTGCTTTTTCTGTCAATGTTTCCTCTACTTTGGGCCGCTGCTGCACAGTGAAACTGCAAGTCAGTCATTAGTTGGTGGCCGTGTTGTGACTTCTTGTCATGAAGACGTTCTGTTTCTGGAGCATCGGCGTCATCTGGCAGCAGGAAGAGACGAGACCAAGGAGATTTAGTGAGCACCTGCTAAAGTGGGAGAAGCTTCGGTGTGTCTGCAGGGATGCAAAGCAGAGCATTATGTCAGTCTGTGCTCAGTGGTGGGAAAGGGGTTCCAGATGAGAGGTCTTTTCCCAGAAGAAAATGATCCATAATACCAATATCTACACTTCAGCTGTCTTAAAGTAACACAAAACGAGAAGGCTGGAGACTTGACGTGATTTTTCCAGCAGTTGCTCTGCTCAAGTATTAGACAGATGGAGGGAAAGACTGGCAAAATGTGTTTCCGAGGAGCAGTTTCACACCTCAGCGAAGCCTAGCCTGTGATCTCACTGCAAACTGATCCCCCTGCTAGCTGGCACAGGTTATCTCAGAAAGTATGCTGAATTCTAGAAATAGCAGTAAGGCTGCAGAGTGATGCTGGCTGTCTGCAATCCCGGCAAGTTTCTGTTTATCTGTCAGTACAGAGGAGTTAGCAAGTAAATGATTAATTATAAATTCCCTTTATAATTTGAATTGCAGCATTTGGAGTGGCGATTGCATGGTAGGGTGCCTTTGTTTAATGGTCTGCGTTCTGCAGATGTTGTTTTGGAGTATGAGTTCCAAGTCTTGCCAACTAACTCTTTTCTTTATTTGTATTGAGTGCATTTGAAGTTGCATCATTTCCTCGGTAAGAACAGTTTTATTTTTGACCGAAGTGTTTGTCAGGTGGGAGAAATCCTAAATGTGACTGCTCTCTGGTGGCGAAGATTTCTGCTTCAGCTTTCTGATTTCTGCAGTGTATTTTCCAATGGCAATTAGATGTGAAAATAGGGTATACAACTGCTTCTGAAAAGGTGCATATTTGCACAGCAAAGGGATTTAAATTTGCCTTTAGTACCTCAAGCCTTCCATTACAAATTAGAAGAATTAGTAAGTGATGTCAGATTGCTTCACTTATGCCTGGACTTGAGCATTTTTTTCAACTCCCTTCCCTAAAAATAAAAACTACAAAACAAAGCAAGAGCCCTTTTCTTTCCTTGGCCATCTTCTTTCCTAAACAATCGTTTCTGTCCCTTTAGAAGATTTATATTCTGTGACCTACTGGTTTATATTTTCTCACCATCAGTCAATGTTTTAACAAGGTAGTAAAAACTAGTGTAAAAACTTCTTGTGAAAGAGCTGACATTCTTCATCAAAATAACACGCGCAGATGAAATACTGTGACTTTCCTTTTGGCTGCTGAGCTAGTTTTCAGATGCCAGGGTAATAAGTGGAAAATTCAGAAGACAGTCATAGAGAAGTTACTGGAAGGCATACGCTTGTCATGGGGACGTCTCCTCTCCTCGGCCTTGCAGCACAAGAGCATGTGGTTTTCATGATACACACAAAATGGGGTTTGGCCATGGGAGTGCCTGCTCACAGGAACAGGGACAGGTGTTCCTCTTAACAAACGCACTACAGATGGCTTTTAATAACGAAGCCCCTCTCCTGGGTGTTTTATGCAGGCACCACAGTGGTCAGGGCCCCTCTGTGCTGATGGGCTTTCCTCGGTGGGTGCGTGCCCCGCTCGATGAGCCTTTCCGAGAGCTGCTGGCCAGCTTCGTGCTCTGGTTTTGTGACCTCGCCTTGCCACAGAATAGTGACTTTAATACAACTTACACCCCCCCGTTTGGATTGCAGTCGTTAGTTGTTTTCTTAAGTTTTCATGAGTTCTTCTCGGGCAAGGAAAACCAAGAATCTCACACCAAAGCAATGTAGCTAGGAAAACAGCCACTGCTGTTTTTGGCTGGCTGCAGCACTGAACTGCACCGTCTGATGAAAAGAGGCTTTATCAGCAGCGAGGAGCAGCCGCTCGTTTTAGGAACAGCTAAGCACAGCTCTGGCATTTTAGCTCTGTGCTGCGAAATGAAGAAAGATGGACGGAGAGGTAAACAGAAATGTCAGCTGTTGACAAACTCCGTATCCTCAAAGCCACGCTTACTGCGAGATGCCCGTTTGCCAGCCCGGAGAGGGAACCACCTCCTCCTCCTCCTCTGTCTGCTGCTTGCCACAGAGATTGAAGATACAACTGTCAGGGTCTAAAAAACCTCTTAAACCTTGACTTAGAGCTGAATGTGAGATGTGCTGTCCAAGTCCGGTGCTGCGGGGGAAATAAGCAGGCATCAAGTCGAAGTGCCGCGGCTTTCCCACTCGCCAGGCTGGCTGCGGTGTGCCGGGGCTGCTCCCGACGGCTGCTCCGAGCTGCCCGCTGCCGCAGGCTGGCAAGCGCAAATCTGTGGGCTCTGTTTATGAAGCAGCCGGGGACAGGGAACTGCCGAGGGAGGAAACTTAAACTGTGCTCTGCTACTGCAAGTGTACATAATTCATTGCTTTAGGAAGAGGTCAAAGTATTGGGTACTAGGTGGTGACTTGGCACGACGCTTCAGGAGGAATGTGCTTTATTTCTTTTCTTCTTGGCAGCTGAAAGGAACAGCCTTACGCTTTCTGTGCTTGCCATAAATCCACCAGCCATGTATCTCTGGTGGGGCTCAAGACCTCCTCCAGAAACTTTGGTATCTTTCTTTTTATCACTGAGCAGTGCCTTCTGCGGTGGTTACGTGCCCGCTGTGCGGTGGCTTTGGGGGAAGCAGGCTGTGTGTTCTCCGCTGGGCAGCTTGCCTTCTGCGGACAGCCTGGCTCCAACAAGATGGGAAGGATGCTGCTGAGTTTGATGTCCTCATAGTGGCTTCCACTACGTATGTACGTCCCTGTGTGATTTGATCTCCTTAACAGAAGCAGTGTTGTGTTGTTGTTTTTTTAAACCTTTCCTATGCACATGCAGAGCCCCTCATGTGCTGCTGGGAGGGCAGAAGATGAGCGGCCTGGTGTAAGATCTCACTGCACACACGTGTCTTCTGAGCCTTTGGTAGCTTCCCAACAGCACGATTCCCAGCTGCTTTATACTTCAAAGAATTAAAATTAGGGATGGCAGGTGACAAGGACTGAGACATGAGGCTTCCTGCATACCTGTGGCTGCCTTCTTGTTTATTCCCTTTAGGGAACAAACTGGACTTTTAAGAAGTAGGCTGTAATTCAGTATTTCATTCCAGGCTTGCGTACCAGTTGCTTAGCATCATAGCCTCTGTCAAGTTGCTTATGTGTTATCCATCATTTTTGCTGCACGTTAGGAAATAGCTGCTGCACTACAGATGGTATTGCTAATTGTTTAGGGGCTTTATCTTTTCTAAAACATTTTTGGTATCTTTCAAGCAGTTTATGTATCAAAAATATAAAATATCTTTGCCTTTCAAGCTTATTAAAGTTTTAGGAAATGCACATCAGGACTACCTTCAGTCAAAGCTGAATACAGGAACAAAAAGACGTTTTGCAGTTCTTGTGTCTTTTCAGTGAAGTACTTCTGGAGGAAGCTGGAATTAGAGGCAGAATTGCTTTGAGAAAGTGGAATGCTTGTTGCTGGATTACATTCCTTGAGTTTTATTACACCTGCTAAAAACTAACACTTCCAAGATGCTGCAGAAAATTCTCAGATGAACACTAGAAAATGTCATGCCTGTCACCACATGGGGGTGGTAATAAATTCAATAAGGCAATGCTAGAATTGGTGCCATAGTCCACCAAGCATTGCAAAGGCCCTTCTTGTAGCCTGTAGAGGTGTTATGGTGCCATCTAATGCCGTAAGATTTAAATGCAGGGTGCACTCAGGTACTTAATGGTAGAAATGCCGTAGTTTGCAGGTTGGTCTCTAAACCTGCTGTCATCTTCTCTCCTACGGCAAATGCTGTATGAATTCTTCAGCTGTTAATCTGAAATTCCTTGTGTGCTCTTCTGCTAGATAACACTTTGATAAAATGTTAATTTCTTTGGAAACATCTTTTAACTTAGACTTTGTTTTTCATCATAGTTCAAATTTTCTTTTTTCTGTTTTGTTTCCAGAAAGAAAACTAATGACCTAGTAGGCTTTAGGAAAGGTGTAATTTAAGATTGTTTTTACAGGTTCCTAAAAAGCTTTCACTTTTGGCCTAACAGCAGTGATAAAACTGCCTTCTAGTGAAAAGGATGAGTGGAAGCTAATTGCTAGAGTTGAAAGGCTGTAATTTGTTTCTTGGCTTGTATCTTTATTTACTCTTTTGCAAATGTTACTATATCTCCAAGTGAGTGGCTTCAAGACCTCTGCTTATGTGGACAAGTTCAGAATGTGAGAAGAGAATTTGCCTTTAAATCCAATTCATGAAACATAAACTCATCACGAACTCATCTTTGCTTATTGTCAATTGTAGAAGCAGCAAATTATATTAACTTAAGTCTCACTAAAGAATTTCTTAGAAATGTTTGTTTCTGGTAGCATACTAATGGAAACAGAAATACCTGGTGATGCCAAAAGCCAGCTTGATTGTGTTGCCAAACCAGAGGTTTGCTATCCTCAAAAATACAGTCAGTGTTTGTACCACAGTAATCTGATCTGTCATAAGTGAAATAGCAGGAGAAATTTCCTTTGTACGTGGTAAGATTTGAAGCTAGTCCTAGTCTGTAGTCTTTTTTACTTACAGACCTGATGTGACGTGCTCATATGCTGTCTGGGCCATGCTGGTCACAGATAATGTCCTTATTCAATGTTACATTACAATAGTTTCAGTACAATGATGAATTAGAGTTCATATGATGAAATGGGCAACTCACTTGGAAAACGCTCTGAAGTTTTACATATAACTAATTCTTTCTCCCTTTTGTCTCATCCTTGGGTAGGTTTGAAAAAGGACGGATTTATACATTTATCGGGGAAGTGGTCGTTTCCATGAATCCTTACAAAAACTTGAACATCTATGGACGTGACATGATTGAGCAGTACAAAGGCAGGGAATTGTATGAGAGGCCTCCTCACCTCTTTGCAATTGCTGATGCTGCTTACAAAGCGATGAAGAGGCGATCAAAAGACACCTGTATTGTAATATCAGGTAAGCTAAAAGAGCTTTTCATTATGATGAACACTTGATCTTTGTGAGATTTTAGGCGGAAGAAGGATTTGTCTAATGATAGCATTTTATAAAGGAAAACTTCATTCATCTTAAAACTGCTTATTTGCATTTGAATCTCTGTGTGGAGACCTCAACAATTATTTCTTATCTGATTCAAGAGCTGGTGTCAGTCATTAGCTTAATCTGTGCATGCGAAAGGACGACTTGAACGTGAGGCCTCTGCTTGCTGTGCATGTGTGAGTGATGATCAGTGAGAATGGGGTTTCTGTGTCATCTTGGAGAACTGCTGATTTTTGTCCCTTAGATGACTGGTCAATGTTTTGTTCTCTGTTTTGATGGCCAAACTGTTTGCTTGTCATGGTGCTAACAGTGGGAGCAGTGCTTGTACCATGAACGGTTGCTATCTGGATCCTGGCACTTCGTTTCCTTGATGTCCCCGTGCTTTAGCAGCTCTGAAGAGCCAGAGACCCGAGATGGTGTGCTGAACAGTAGCCTCTTGTATTGCAGTTCACAGCTCTGCTGCAAGCTGAGCCTCTGCATGCCAGTCTTTCTCCTCTAACAATATTCCTTTTGATCCTTTTTGTGCTAGGCTTTTTACCAACCTGTGAAATCTTACATCATAACGGCTTCTAAGTCAGCGTAGCAGTAACAACCAGGCAGGGTTATGGCTGTATTTAGAAAATGCTCAAAGTATGCACAAATAAGCTTGCTTTAAAAAACACATCCAAGAAAACCCAGAGACTTTCATGGTGGAATTAGGATGCTGGTCAGTGATGTGCTTTGATTTTCTGATCTGTTGTGACTTTTCTGTATTTGTGCCCTCAGGTGAAAGTGGGGCTGGTAAAACTGAGGCCAGTAAATATATTATGCAGTACATAGCAGCCATTACCAACCCTGGTCAGAGAGCTGAGGTGGAAAGGTAAGGGCTTTGTAGAAAAGTGAAATGGCTTTGTCTCTGGATCTCTTTCTGAAGACTGTGTAGCCCCATGTCATTGACGGTCTCTTGTAAAATCAGCCTGCGATTACTACAGCATTTACCTGTTTTCTTCAGATACAACTTTTACTCCGGGAATTTTGCAGTATTGATCGCTAAATATTGATTACTAAAATCATGTAGAAAAGTTGGGAAGAACTCAAACCTTCAAACTTTCAAAATAAAAACAGCATCTAGAAATCATGTTTTGTGTGGCAATTTGCCTGAAATGTGTTTGTCAGAATAGCATGTTGAGCACAATGAGCGTCTTCCATTCAGGTTTGCGTACTCCTGAATTGCAACTTGTGCATGTCAGTCTTGGAGTGAAAGTTTTTGAAGCAAAGAATAAATTTGTTTCTGCTGAAACAAATTTTAACACCTACCTTGAAAAAAACTTTTGCTAATTATTTGCAAAAGAAGTCAAGAAATTGCTTTCAAAACTTGTGTATGTGAAGGAACTGCATTTTGATTGATGCTGTTTTCAGTGGGGTCTTTGGTTCCTGTTTGCTCAGCTCTAAGAAACATTACCAAAAGCTTTCAGCTGATTTCCCAGGGGATTGCTAATGTCTTACACATCTGCCTAAATACGTCATCAAAAAGTATCTCAGCTGTTACTAAAATCTTCTCTAAAAATGCCTGTGAAAAAAATTCCATGGTTGAGTACACAAGTCTGGACTCATCATGTTCACTTTTCCATTTATCTGTATTAAAGAGTGAAGAACATACTGCTGAAATCCAACTGTGTGTTAGAGGCCTTCGGCAATGCCAAAACAAACCGTAACGACAATTCCAGCAGGTTTGGAAAGTACATGGATATCAACTTTGATTTTAAAGGAGATCCAATAGGTGGGCATATCAATAATTACTTACTAGAAAAGGTAAGCCAAGTTCAGTTTTAGAGTCGAAGGCTGTTGTCTAGTTACTTCTGTAAAATGTGTTTTGCCAGTGCAGTGTTTTCCTTTCAAACGTGGTACGTCCATATGTGATGTACGAGGGCACAGAATATCATTAAATCTAAAGTTTCGTTTCTCTCCAAGAGCTAGTATAAGTAAAATGCTGCTAAAGCACAGGCGCTGCCCTGTTCCAAAAGTACTTTAACACCACTGCTTTCAGAGCTCTCCATGTAAGGGACCAGTGTTACTCAAAAGCTTGTGTGCATATAGGTGTATGTACTTTGCATCCCAAATAAAAGCTGAGATGAATTTGACATCTGTAAAACTCCTTCTTTATAAGTTCCCACATTGACATCTCACTGGTGAATATAAGAAGATATTTAGGTTTGTAAGGAGCAATGGCATGCTTCAGAAGGGTTATTCTGGAATAATGCCACAGCCTGGTGTGATCATTTAGCCACTATGCTTTTATATGTTACAAGTGATCCTAAGCATAATCTTTTTCATGTCATTAAGTGATGGCTGAAAACACTGGAATACGTAAAACCCTGTAAAGAAACTGGGCTGGGTCTATTAACAGTTGTGTGAGACACACGTCTGGCTTTAATTTGTATATTTGACCACATCTGCTAACTTGCTTTTTTGTTTTCTTTTTTGCTTCTCCCATTATTTCCCTGAAGTCTATTTTCAGAATAAACATTTTATTTAAAAAAAACAAAACATTTGACATGATACTTTCATGCAAAAAAGGGGTGGGGTTGCAGCTGCAGGGACTTAAATCCTGATCATTTATTTAATATTCTTGACTTCTACCAAGTTAAATTTGTTTCCAGTTTGAAAGCAGTTGAGGTCCGGGTACAAACGCAGGCACTTAATAGTGACTTTTCACTGCAGCAGGAGCATGCACCTTGCTCTCCATGGTTTGAACTTGTAGCATGAAATAAGGATACATTTCTTGTTGACTGAATTTCTTCTGCAGTTAACAGTTTTTCTTGTGCTGTTTTATGTGAATGTGGAATGAATACTCTGAAGATGGAGCTATTGGTTGCTCCCTAAAACAAAGCCCTTGTGTTTGGGTAGAGAGTTAACTCCTGCAGTGGCTGGGTGCTGTTGGTCAGCCTGTCTTGGGGGTTTAGAAGTGGTTACTGTGAGGCCCTAGCTATGGCACGTGGAACATTTCTTTGCAGTCGCATGGTCCTGTTTTTACTTCCAGCAATTAAATAACTCTTGAACTAAAATGTTTTGTTTGACTCTTCCATGAAAGCAATTCTGTGGTTGCCACATGGGCTCCCTGGTTGGAAGTAGCATGTTGCAGCTGTTTCGCAAGCTGGTCTTTTTGCTTACAGAATTCAAACACCATGATCATGCCTAGCTAATAATGTTCATAATAAACTTACTGTCAGATGAGGTTAGTATGGAGGTGTTCTAGCAGTGGTGAGCTGATGCTTTGGTTTCTAAGGGGAGCTGCTTGGGAAGCAGACCATCCATATCCAGAAATACCTATCTTGGTTTTTTTTTTTTTTTCTTTGCAGTCTCGTGTGATTGTGCAACAGCCAGGAGAACGAAGTTTTCATTCTTTTTACCAGGTTGGTATTAATTTGCTGAAACAAATGACTTTTTTCAAGTTTCCCGGACAGATAGGCAAAATACAGTTTTCACCCTCTCATGTGCTTTGCAAAGTGTTCCCTTCTTGTTGCATCTTGGGTGATCTTAGGTTCTTTAGTTGTTTGAAGAGGCCTGTTTTGGGGAAAGCACATGTGAAGATTTTTTTTTTCCCCTATCCTTCAGTCCCATATCAACACATTTGTAAACTTAAAAGGAGGCTAACTAAACAAGCATGGTAGAATATTGGACTTTGACTCACTGTTTTATTTGTAATAAGTCTAATCCCTCTGTTTTCTCTTGAGGCCTCTAGTTCATATGGAAGTAATTTTATGATACCAAGTTCACTTTCTTTTTTTCTTTGGGTTCTTTTTAATGTCTTCCATATTGTATGGTCATTCCATTGTGTGTCCTTTGGGGGAAATGGTCAGCCTATTAGTATAACCTTTAGTCTCACTTGTGTGGTGAGAAAACTGTAGGTTTATTTTTTTTCACTTATTCAGTACTCCATGAGAGCATATTAGCACCTTACTCACAAGTGTATTTCCCCACTGGAAGGTCTCAGTGTATAACAGAGAAGGTAAATGTGCTTGCCAGGACACATCTGTAGTGTGTCACAAGTGTACACGTCTGGTCTATGAAGAGGTTCAGACTTGTTTTTTAGGTAGTTGCATCATTCAAAAGGACTTAGGTAGAGCCCTAGCACAGTGCAGCCCATGTATTTTGCATATGTGCGTGTGACTCCAGATACCGTAGCTGATTCTAGTATGGCAGTAATTTTATGTTTTTATGGTTTTGCTTGGCAAGCAGGTGAATAAGAATGAGAATTTATTTAGTATAAAAATGATTGATTTACTATGAAAAAGGAAGGATTTTCTTTATTTTGATTCACCTTTTCTTAAAATACTCATCGTACAGCTCCTCCAGGGGGGCTCTGATCAGATGTTACGTTCTCTACATCTTCAGAAGGATGCATCTGCATACACCTATATCTCTCCTGGAGCACAGCTAAAGGTGAGGGTATTGTCAGTGAGTTACAGGTAACTTGTCTTAAATTGTGAATGCTTCTTGAAATATTTAAAGTACTACTGAGCTAGTGGAACCAGACACGAATATTTACGGGATGAATATTGAAAGGTGACACCAATGTGCTATTTTTAATGGAGCTTCTGGACCTAGAAGACAAGTGCATGTGTACTTGTGCATACTCCACTTGTTTCTAATTATAAAAAGCAATCAAGTGTAGTAGGAGACATAACCTTTGTTAATAAATGCAGCCAGAGATATTTGACCAGTTACTAGTGACAGACTTTTCATGCTTTGTAATGGTAACTGAAGCTCTCTGTGTTTTAAAAAAAAAAAAAAAAAGTCCTTGTGGCTTTTTTGTACAGTAGGACCATTTAAGTTACTGAAACATTCATTCTTCATATCTGACATACCCTCCAAGGGGCCTCTGAGCAGGAAAGAAGGAAACAGACCAATAAGGTTTTTAGGAAGCACGATCCTGAACACTTTAAATATATCTGGAGTGGTCCCTAGTGTCATCCCTCTGAAGCAGGGTCCAGACAAAAGGCTCCCTGATTTCCTAATTGCTTTCTTGAGATGCGCTTTGGCATACAAACCCACAGACCTACTCAGAGGCCTTTATCGCTTGCTCTAGAAATCTGCAGTGAAAAGAAACCAGATGATCAGGAGGGGAGGGGGCAGAGGCACATCTTGTTGACCAGAAATTTGCTGTTACTGCTGTGCAGCTTCTACTCAGAGGGTCTGCAGTACTTGTAACTCTTGTTCTGATTTTTTTATGAATAGCTTCTGCTCTTTCACAATAAATTCCAGTGGGAAGGTACTGAACTATTAAAATGTGCTGTGATGAATTTCTGTATCTCACTGCTGTTAGTATACATGTGACGTGTACAATGCAGGGTTCAGGGTACAAGTGTACAATATGACATTAGGATCAGTCAAAAAATCTCATGGTAGTTTCTTGCATCTGAAAAATAGTGAAGTACATATCTCTCTCCTGTGGGCATGCAAAGTCTTTGCTTTCTCACTTCTGTTAAGCACCTCAAGTCCCAAACATCTCTTTCCTCTTAGTGTTGCATCAATGATGGTGCAGAGTTCAAAGCTGTAGCTGATGCCATGAAAGTGATAGGCTTCAAGCAAGAGGAGATTCAGACTGTCTACAAAATCGTGGCAGCCATTCTTCACTTGGTAAGTTCTCTGCCCGCAGGTTTGAGTGGGCTGTTCTCTGGAAGTCAGGGAGCATACTTGTACTTCCAGCAGGTCTAATGTTCTTGCTGCAGATCTGTTGGCTGGAAAAGTGTATACAGTTTACAACTTCCAGTTTCGAGCGAAATTCCTTGATGAAATAGGACACTGCAGTAATGATAAAAGATCACATTTATTCCTGCATATTGCAGATCCCAAAACAGCCATACCATGAAGCACCTGGATCTGTTAAATATTCCGAATAGAAATTGTTTGGATTTTGGCAGTGAGTGGGTAGGAAGCTCTCACCTTGCTACCCTTCTGTTGCCTCTACCCTCACACTCTCCATCACCACTGTGACTTTGCTGGAGGGGTGGTACTTCACTTTGGTAGCAGCTTGAGCACAGCAGGGTACAGCAGACCTCCCAGTTCTGTATTCTGATACCAAGGAAATTCATCCTTCGCCCATATTCTTCTGGGACCCACAGAGCCTCCTCCCCTGTGCAGTATCCCTGTAGCTCAGTTCTTGCCTCTCCTTGAGGACAGAAGCACCGCAGGCAGGCAGAGGGAAGATGGCAAGGAAAATTGCAGCTTTTTTCTAATTTTCTCCTCCTTGGGGCAGTCCTGGCCCAGTGCTGGGAAACGGGGTGGGGGCAGAGCAGTCAGGCCATGCTGGCAGGCGATGAGACTACTCGCAGGCAATACAGTGCTGCTGCTGCTGAATTCTGTCATCGCAGGTATTCAGCAACAACAGCGTTGTGGTACGTTGTTGGTCCAATCCAACTAGCAGTGCTGACTTGTCAGCTTCCCCAGAATATTCACGTAACCTTTGTGGGCAATAGCACTACAATAAGAACTGCAGTTTACCGTTTTTGTGGTGAACTGCAGTGAGGATGAAATGCCGCATCTAGAACTTGTATACTTACTGTCATTTCCTATTACTAGACTGAATCTTGAGACAGTGTTTGATTAAATTTCCAGAAGTGTTCAATGTTTTGTGGTTTTTTTGTTTGTTTGCTTGCTTGTTTGTTTTCCTTCCCAAAAGCTCAGCTGAACACGGAGCAGTAGTGCTTTCCTTTGAGTCAGGCTTTGATGCTTCTGCTGATTTCAGAGGTTTGTGGGTATGTGGATATGCAGGCCAACCCTTCTAATGTGTTGAGAGGTTTTACTGACTCAAATAGCAGATGGAATAGGGGTGAACTTGGGGCCTACTGATTTATATTAATAAAAAAAGATTAAGAAATCTAATTTCTTGCTACTTATTGCAGGGGAACTTGAAGTTTTCTGTGGATGGTGATACGCCTCTAATAGAAAATGGCAAGGTTGTGTCAATCATTGCAGACTTGCTTTCAACAAAATCTGACATGGTGGAGAAGGCTCTTTTGTTCCGAACTGTAGCTACAGGTCGGGATGTCATTGATAAACAGCATACTGAACAAGAAGCCACCTACGGCAGAGACGCCTTTGCAAAAGTGAGTTTAAATTTCCTTTCTCTGCATTTGATTTTGTATGTGACAGTAACTCAGACACATTGCTTTTGCTTTTGCCTTTTGGTTGAATTGTGCTTGGTGCAGCACAGAATAGAGATGTGTGAGGAAGACACTCACTACTGAATTATTTTCATAGCTGCGTTTTTCAGTGCTCAGGTCCCAGTAGGTTTCCTGGGCGGATCAATGAGTACAGTGCTTGCTGAGACAGAGGAAGTCTCATCAGCCTCATGCTGATTTATTTCTGAATGTATGTGCTCCTGTGTTGTATAGCTGCACTCTGGGCGAGCACAGCTATAGAGGGGTTGCAGAGCAGCACTGTCACTACCCTTCCCTGGCTGTGACTCAACGTACAGTCACAACTAGCCATGCTTGTGGCAGGTGAAAGAGGGGCGGGAGCTGCAAGCTTAGCTTGGTGGCATCTGCAAAATGAATACAATGTATCGGGCTGAATATTTTGGGAAATACAATTCTTGACTCCATTAGCAGTTAAATTCAAAGGGTAGAGGGTGGACGTTGGAAACACAAGGTGCTGTCCTTTTCTTGGAAAGGTGGGATACTGATAGCAAAAGGAGTAACAATTGTCCTTCCTTTGCTAAGAAGTAAAATGATGAGGGAAGAATGGATGAAGTTATGAAGATCTTTGATTAACAACTTTTTTTTCACCCGAAGATTATATGTTTGCGCAGAATTGGAGTACATTTTTGAACATGTAGACTTTGAAGATACAAAAAGAAAATGTTTTGTAGATATAAGTAAGGTGTACAGGAACATTTTACTGCTATTGTGTTCAGTCATTAGGTTTCTATAATGAACTCTGACTTGCTCATCAACATTGTGAAATAGTTCTCAGGTATGGAAATTATTAGCCAGCTGAAAAGCAGACTGGGATCTAATGGGGGAACCTCCATACTTAGTGACCTTACTAGGATTTAGACTTCAGGTAAATGAGTTTTGGAAGAAAAAGAAATATTTTTATAGAGCATTTTCTTCTTGTAAATAGCTGTTCCCGTGTAGCAGAAATTTATCTGTGTTTTTTGTTTAGTTTGGGTAGCATCTTGAATTAAACTTTGTAGCACCATGTGTTGCATGTACCAGAAAGAACAGAGACAGATGCTGGCAGAATTCCTCAGTATTTGTTTCCTGGCAGGCTATATACGAACGCCTCTTTTGCTGGATTGTGACGCACATCAATGATGTGATTGAAGTGAAGAACTATGACACTACAGTACATGGGAAAAACACAGTCATTGGCGTCCTGGATATCTATGGCTTCGAAATATTTGACAATAACAGGTGAGACATATTGTTAAAGTACAGTGCTGTGCCTTCTACTTTGCCAAGTGAGAAAACTCACCACCTTTTTTTCCTTATGTTTTTGCAGTTTTGAACAATTTTGCATTAATTACTGCAATGAAAAGCTACAGCAGCTCTTTATTCAGCTAGTTCTGAAGCAGGAACAGGAAGAGTACCAGAGAGAGGGAATTCCCTGGAAGCATGTGAGTGATTCGGCAGGGGAGGGAGAGATCGGTTTGAGGTCAGTGGACCAGCGTAGGTCACATCTAAAGTTGCTCCACGAGTAAGCTTCTGTTGAAGTCAATAGGACATTTGTGTCCATGCCAGCTGTACTGTCAGGCTTGCTGTCTGGAAATCAGACTCTGGAAAAAGCTAACCCATTATCTTGCGAAGTATTTTTATGGTTTTAGAAAATAACTGATTCCGGATCTGTGTTAAAACTTCTTGTGGCATCTCTGTGGCTGAGTTCCTAATCTGAGTGCTTATGTATTTTGTGTAGTTGTAGATATTCAGGGGGAAAAATTCTGAGAGTTCTCCTGTTCAAATTCCTTTCATAATGCGAAGGATAAGATGCTCAGTTTTCACTGCTGTGACTGTGCGCGGTTGAACTTTAAAAGACGTTCTAAAGTGCATTCTGTAGCAGTTGATTTTTAGGAGAGGTCCCAAGATTGATGTGAGGCATATGAAAGATCACCACCTCTCTTCTTTAGTGGTAGAAGAGTAGCCTGCTTTATTTTGAGTTAGCAATCTGCATATTGAAAGCTGATTGTTTCACCTGTGAGTGGCGGGTTTAATCCTTCTGTCAGACAAACGGTGCTGTTCGATCAGTGGCTAACACTGGTATGCTTCTTTTACTAGCCAAAGTCACAAATATACCTGTTTTTTTGTTTTTTTACAGATTGATTACTTTAACAATCAGGTCATTGTCGACCTGGTAGAGCAGCAGCACAAAGGGATCATTGCCATTCTGGACGATGCCTGCATGAATGTTGGAAAAGTTACAGATGAGATGTTCCTTGAGGCTCTTAATAACAAGCTGGGGAAGCATGCACATTTCTCCAGCAGAAAGGTAATGTACTCTTCTGTATCCTCAGAACTTGTTTCTTTTCCTATGTGATGCTTTTTCCATTATTTAGATAGAATAAGGAAAAAGATTTGAAGCGTGGCTGAGGTCCAAACCGTTGCTATAGAGTATGAAATTAAATGTCTAAGAGCAACTGCAGCTCTTAACTACAGAAGTAGGCCATCTGGTCTGGGTTTGGGTAATGCACTTTGTATGGCCTTATATCCGGCAGAGGGAGCTCAAGTATGTCCAATGTGAGAACAATTTTATTCGGAGCATAAAAGAGGCATGGGCTTGTGCCTTGACATATCATGATGTCATTTGTAACCAATCAAGGCACAGTTTCAGCTCACATGGCTTTCCTCACAGGCTGCTGTAATACATAGTGACAGTGAAATTATTCACACTTCTGCTTTATTACAGTACCGTGGGTTGTTTTTTCATTGTCATTGGCTGCCAAGCACGTTCATCTGCAATTGTACCTATGATCTTCCAGGCCACTCGACTTCCTTTGTTTTTGCTACAATGTATGAATTAAAAAGCTTTATTCCTCACTTGGCAGCATAACGAAAACATGCTCACCAGCCTGATTAATTTGAGAGTCTTTCACACTGAGTAATCAAACTTCATTTATTTATGAAATAAATTTTAATTTATTGATGTCTGTCTGCTGAGAAACATCGTTTGGAATATATCATTCAGAATGCTGGTTCCCCCCTTCTCCCTCCCACCCCAGTATAATGTTTTATGTAGGTCAGAAATACAAAATTAGCATGGTTGTATAAGATATGTGCTAAAGACTGCCTCCAGGGAGGCTGAATATAAACAATAGATCTGTCTGTGGCTTGTTTGAGCAGAGGATAGGAAGAAAATAAAATAACCAGTTTTTCTTCCAGATGTGGTTTTCCTTAAGTGCCCTTTAGCTGCGGCACACCTGTCATCTCGTCTGCCACATGCATTTTAGCTGAGGGAGGGAGAATCTTGCTTTCTGCGTTAGCCTAGATTTTATGTGCTTAAGCAGCAGATGTGTTAGGCATAGCATGTTCTGAGTAGACACACATGAGATCAAGTATTTTCAGGAAGCCTGGTCCAGGTGTCTATATTTTAATGCAAATTACTTGCTTTAGTAGTGCTAATGATTGTGAATAGTGAAGCATGGGGGAATGGATTCTTAAATCCTCTGCAGTGGGGTAGTGTGGGAAGTGGTCCAGTTCTGGAGCTGTCTAGTCAACAGAGGTAAGCTGGTAGAGAGCAGACTTCGGGTTCTGTTCTGTCCTTGGTCCCATGTCTGCTAAGATAGAGTGGTTCCGTCGCGGAGAGAGTAGGGTAGTACATGGGTACAGTAGGGGAAGATGACAGAATTTCATAAAGCAAGTGGGAAGTTATAAAATGAAAATTAAAAAAAAAATCTGCTTGAGTCTTTACCTTCACAGCATAGGAAACATTAACATCTATCTATCTATCTATCTATATCTCCAATTGCAGTATTCCTCAGTAGGGGGTGGCATTGTCAGAAAACTATTTGCACAGAGTTGGAGGGAAACAAGGAATACTGCTATAAATAATGTTTATGGAAGGTATAATGTATCTTCCTGGCTTGCTAATTTCTAGTTTAAATCAATATAGCCTTGAAAAAATTGACCCATAAAATTCTCAGCATCATAATTATTTTTTCCTTCTCTCGTGTCTTTGCGGATGTCCTTTAGATGATCTAAGACATCTTCCTCAGTGATCCCTTATCCCACCTAGAACTGCTGTAAGAAATCTGAGCTCTCTCAGCTAGCCTCTTCTAATTTGTATTAAAACAAAGGACTTGATTTCACTTCATAATTTGCTTTCGTAGACTGCGGTAGCTCTGTCCAGATACTATAAAGTTCAGTGTAGATCAAAGCTTTTCCTAAAGAGTTAAAGTACACGTGCTGATATGTTATGGGAGCAGCTCCCATCTTTCAGCCTGAGTTAATGCTTCACTGCTCCCCTGTAGAGCATGTTGCACACTGGCTCCATGTGGATAAGCTCTAAGGGGCTGCTGTGCCCTAAATAGTAGCGTCCTAGTTTGTACACTGCATGCCTGATCTGCTGCTGTCTGCTTGGTTGTCCTGGTGAAAGCCAAACAAACCAGAAAAAATACTGGTAAATATTTCCACTATGAATATTTGTGGCAAAATTTATGTTAGTAGAGCATGGATCCTTCTTGTCTGAATTGTCCAGTGCTAGTCTAGATGTGTACAAATGTTAGCTATTCTGATTGTACTTCTCAACATCAAAGGTTCATTTTCTCAACCTCTTTAAATTCTGATGTTTTTCCTAATTGATCTTATAATTTCAAAGTGTCAAGTGCAGTGATGGACAGTATATGAATTCCTAAGTCGTCCATTAGTGGAAAGTTCTGATGAGTGTCAGTCTCAAGGAACTGATTGTGAAGGTAAGGCTATGAGAAGGTCCATTCTAGTCCACCTGACTCAGTATCTTCCAAGATGCTGGGTAGCAGTGAAGGTCTAACTGGGAGAAGAAGATGGGATGAACACGTAATGGTAACTTGATATGGCCCCCCTCTGCAGTCCTCCTGAATCAGGGCTGGTGTCCTTAATAGGTTTTTGTTTGTTTTTTTCTTTTTTGTTTTGTTTTGTTTTTGTTTTTTCGTTCACTTTTTAATTGACAAGAAGTTCCACAGCTTAAATGCTTGCTTGAAGAGCTCCTTCCTTCCCAATTTCCTCCTTCCTCCCTTTTCCCTTTTAGGCTACATTTGTTGCCTCCTAGTTCTTGAACAGCAAGCATTGTTCACTGTGTCTTCCAGCACATCTTCTCCATGTCATTTGCCATCATCTCCTGTCATTTCTTTCCTTCTTTCCTGAAGAGGCTTAGTTCCTTTGGCCCTGCCTCCTGTAGCAGTCAGTGCTTCTGGTTGAGTTTGCCCTTTGTCATGCCTCTTCCAGTTCTCTTGTGTCCTTTTTGAGATGGAGGGTATTTAAGGTGCTTGTTGGGTTAATAGTTTGGGGTTCGTGACTTACTGTGACTTTGGCTTTTCTCTGTCACTGTATTTAAGTGAATTTCATTTGCTCTTTTTTGCCATTCCTTTAGCATCTCATGTCTTCCCACAGTTCTTCACAGCCTGCCAGTGTCTTTATTTCTCTGAGTAATTAAGTGATATCAACAGGCTTGATCACCTTCCTACTACCCTCAGATCATGGCTCATTTAAGATGCTGTTAACACTGTAGACGTAGTGCAGGCCCCCACAGGACTCCCTGGTGAACTGTAAGAGCCACCTTTTCACTGTTATCTTGTTTCCCCATCTTTCCAATGGTTGTTTGTGTGAGGCCCCTTTCTCCTGTCTTTCACAGAAACTGGAATTCTTTGAGTTGTTAGTGAGGAAGCTTGAGAAAAGGCTCAGACAAATCCAAGCAAACTGTCAACTGTATGAATACACTTACTATTCTTTTCTTAATGATTTCTGCTGATTTGCCCAGTAGACACAAAGTTCACAGAGTGAAAGACCCATTGAAAGAACTAGCTTCGTGTTAAGCTACCTTCCAGTATCTCCATGCTGGGTGAGTTTTAGGCGAGAATACAGCAGTGTATCCCATCTGGTAGCAACAGTAGCTTCATTTCATTGTGGTTTTGCTTGTCTTACGTCTCAAACCAACATGTCAATAGCAGAGGTATATGTTTTGTGTGGCTGAAAAAAGCATTAGATCCTCCCTAGCCCCTTGCTGGTGAGCACAGCTGCAAAAAGAAAATTTACTTCATTTTCCTGGTTTGGCCTCTTCCTCATTTTCTATGTGCTCCTCCCACTCCACGGTCATCTGTCAGCTCTGCAGATGCTGGCATGCTTCCTGCGCCTGCTGTGCTGGACTTCTTATACCTTTGTAACCTTCACGTATCTTATTATGCAAACTTTTTGCTTTCCTTCTTGTGATTTTTTTTTTTAACTTCTATTTATTTATTTTACATCCTATCTCTTTGAGCCAATCTATTTTCAATTTTTAGACACAGGTAAAGCTTTTCAGAGAGTAAACTTCCTGCTTCTAATAATCTCTTCAGTCCTGCAGTTTTACCATGCTAATTTCCTCTTTTATTTTCCAAAGACTTTTGGTGGGTGGTAGATACTTGCTCATGGCCCTCACAGTGCCCATGCTTCCTGCAAAGACTTAAGTCATCTACTTGCCCCTTTTGGCTTTAACAAAAATCCTCTTTTTTTAAGCCCATCCTGATGGCTTCTGTTACTCCTGAAGGGATGAATGTATTGTGGCCACTGCCACCGAATGGCTGCCACGTGGGCGTATGACATCTTTGTTGCAGTGAAATAGTGAAGCGCTGACCACCGTGGATGGGTCAGGGTTGGTCACTGTTTGAGATGTTAGAAGAGCTACAGTGACTGTTGTTGGTGGGACAGAACAAGCACTGCTGTTGTAGCTGTCACATTTTGATTTCATCATTTCTTTGCTGAGGCGGGATATTGCAATGGAAAAAAATAAAAAGGAAGACTTTAAAACGGGCACAAATGAACTCCTAGGTGCAATGGTTCTCTGTACGCACAAATGTTCTTTTTGCTTAATGGTATTTTTGAGAGAGTTTCAATTTGTTAATAAAACTGTTAATAAAACTCTTACAACTTGACTTTGTACAAATACATGCTTTTACAACACATCCATGAAAAAAGTGCTATAAAGCAGTGTTACAACTGGATTTCAGATCTACACGTGCGTATATGAAGTAGAATAACTACATTTTCCATTTCTGTTTCGAATGCACATTGCTTTTCCATGAAACTTGAAAATCCAAGGGTGATGTTTTAATGTATATGAAATTTGTTTTAGCTTTGTGCAACTGACAAAGTCCTGGAGTTTGACAGAGACTTTCGAATCAAGCACTACGCTGGAGATGTGATGTAAGTTTCTTTCAGAAATAAAGTTACACCTTCTGTTTTTGTCTTTTAGCCAGCTTTGGAGTGGTATGGTATTCTGATTTAATGCTGCTTCTGGTATGAACCAGAATGGCTGTCATACAGAATTACAGAGTGCAATAGTTACTTCTCAATTAAACGTTATGCTAGTTACTTGCTATATAGAATATGATTTTGTTCTTGGAATTGAAACAAAAGGAGAATATGAAACGGGGAGGTGAAGGGGAGAGCAATGTTTCAGGAAAAAAAAAGCTAGCACTGTTTATACAAGGAAGCTATACAGAGCTAATAAAAACTTGTTTAGACATCTGTTTAGTATGATTATATAACTCTGGCTTTAAATTCTCAAATCAGTTTGAGCTGATTCAAAATACAGGGTAGTGTTAAACTAAAATAAGCATCAGTGCAAGGAGCATTCCCCACTCAGGTTGAAAAATTTTCTGCACCTGAAGTCTACAGAAATGGCTACAGCATCTGACAGTAATATGAAGGAAGATTAAGTAGAAGTGAAAGATGCCCATATGTTAGAAACTGTTCACTAAGAAAGCTGTTGTCTGGAGCATCACTGAAATGATGGAATGGCTTAGGATTTGTGTAACTCCCCGTGCCAGCGGAATCTAAAGGGAGTTAATGAGAAAATAACTTAAGGTTATATATATATTTTTAATCTTTTGCTTTGGGATTAAATTTACCTTCAATTTATAAAGGTAACCAGTGTGATTGTATTGGATCCCATTCTGTGAAGCTAGACTTTGTTCTGGAGTCCTTGATGAGTGAGTGCTGATAGACATTGCTGACTCCAAAGTATTTGCCTAGGAGGAAGAAAATACAAGGCTCTGTATTAGTGGTCAAAACTTCTGCACTGCCAGTGGCTGATGAAAAATTTCCTAAAAGAAAACTGAAAGTAGTCTTTAAGCCTGAACTATGTTACGTGGAGCAATAACATTTTGGGGTGGTTCCATGCGGAGATTTGTTGTCATGCTCTGGATCCCAGTGCTTGCAGTTCAGGTGCTGGTTTCCAGGGTTAATCTGAAGCTCAGTGGTACAAGGAGGCAGCTAAGAGGGAGATGCTGAATGGGGACATTTTGGACCTTGTATTTGGGGACTGAGCACTGTCTGTCTTGAGCCTTGGAGGTGAGATGAAATTCAGAAGTCTAACAGTAGTCTTCTAGGGTTGTATTTCTGTAGGTATAGAGAGAAGAAAGTCCAAATTTCTGCACTGATTTCCAGGAGAGTTCCCTAATCACAGGTGATAGGCTGTTCTTGATTTGGGGCACTGTCCCACTAGAGGATTTTCTTTGATACCAAGAGGGGGACTGACTAGACATGTGGAAAAACAAAACTTTAGGTCTGTAGGATTTAATACAAATGCATACTTTGAATTTGAAGGCAGAAGTCATGAGTGTAACTCTTGAATTTGGGCCATCTACAAGTTGCCCAGGTCTTGTTACATGTCCCAGCCATCATGCTCTTCACCGACATGGTTCAAGCAGCTTTCTAAAACTAAATCCATGTTGTTGCCACACTGGAGGTGGAAAGCTGGGCAGAAAGATCAAAGTCTCGCACAGTTCTCATGCAGCACATCAGTGATAGGTGGGAAAACAGAGCTGGATTTCTGATTAGCATCTGCTGTGTCTGTAGCAGTGCAAGGATACTGATTCCACAGTGATACCAGCAGCTCTGGGAAGGACTTTGCTTCTTTGCTCTTAACTCTTTCCTTTTTTCAGTTACTCAGTCACTGGATTTATTGACAAAAACAAGGACACTTTATTTCAAGACTTCAAGCGCCTCATGTACAACAGGTAGGAATAAAAATATTAATGAGGTGAATTTAAATCTGATGTGTCAGAATCCTCCTCTATAGAGTGGATGCTAGAAGAAACTAGTATTTTCACTGACGCTATCTTTATGCTGTGTGCAGTGCATGTGTTAGCTGTTGCAATAAACACATTGCTCTGGCAAAATTTGGTGTTTGTATATCTACTGTGACCTGAAGGCTGTTAGTTCAGTTTTAGGATAAAGTTGTTATTCTGTGTGTGTGATTTTTTTTCCCCTATGATATAACCTTTAATTTAATGAAATTTGTTTGAACCCAGCTCATTGTGCAATTCAAGATAGCTGTGCAGAGATCACCTGTGGTGCTTGATTTGTTGTTAACCAGGTTTTTGGACCAGTTGCAGATGTGCTAGTACTGATCTATCTTTAACCAATGTTAAAGATACTGAGTAGCATTTGGTCTACATCAGATGTATGGGCCGCAATTAGAAGCTCCTGTTTTGAGAGAAAGAATGGGGGTGATGGGGAAAATGAACAAAAAGATTTGATTCCTTTTCATATGTGCTATGACATGACAAATTTAAACTGTGTAATCACTTGCTATAAATACTAATTAGGCAAGTAAAAGTTGCCTTTGACAAGCACATTTGAAATTCTTTCAAAACATATATATAAAGGTGCTCTGGAAAGCTGTTTTCGTTGACAGCTGGCATTAAATAGGCTGTAATTCTTTTGTGGCTTATATCAAGCTTTCGGAGACTTTGCTCAGAGGTGGAAGACAGCATAAAATAGCCTACATCTGCTTGGACAATTCTATTTACCTGGTTTAAAAGCTAGTACAAGTGGTAACTTAGTTTACAGTCCTGTCGTGTTTACTCAGTGTACTCCTTTGAAGAGTTGTGCTGTTCATGTTTTCAAGACTTCGTATTAACTCAAAGCCTGCAAAATATTTGCTGTATGGACATTTTATTAAATTTAGCCTCGGTTTTCGGTTAAATCTCTGGTAAATACAGTTCGCAAAGACCACTTATGGCATATTAAAACATATGATAGATTGGCTATTAGATTGCTGTAACTGCTTTCAGCTTTTGTCTACTCCAGGTCTCTTGCCATCCATCATGGCCATTTTACCTCACCTTCAACCCTTCAAGAAAATGTAGGCTAAAATATGTGAATTATTTTATATATCAAGAATGGTTCAGAAATATGGCTTGAAATCAAATACTGTGTTTCAGGGGATGATGTTGCAGTCCATGAGCATACTCTTTTCTATTTTGATTAAATTCTTTATGTTTGTGTCAGTAAGGCAGACTCTGCTTTTGATAGATCACTTCTGCATGATTTTTACTATCCCATTACTGCACATCTTTATCTGAAGAGGAGAATGCACTTGTCATTTTTCCAGAACATTCGGTTGTAAGCTTGAACCGTATATTGCTCAAGACCAAAAGTTATTTTGTCCAAGAATGTTGTGTTGGTTTGACTTAAATGGCAAGGAGATCTGGACAGAAGTGAGCTGTTGAATTTTGAATTTAGTGGAACACTTATTACCCTTCCATTAGACTGTGCAATTAAAGCGACTGTCTTTTAGCTCTAATCCTGTGCTGAAGATGATGTGGCCTGAAGGTAAACTGAGCATCACTGAGGTAACCAAGCGACCTTTGACAGCTGCTGCCCTTTTTAAGAACTCCATGATTGCACTAGTGGACAACCTGGCATCAAAGGTAAATACTTCAGTCTCAAAATTGACTCCATCTTCTGATTAGTAGGGTGTAGCTTATCTGTGGAGAGACTGTCACCTCCCTGTCATTATAATCTGTCAGAAAGCCAAGCTAATCAGCAGCAGATGAGCTTTGATTATGACAATGGGCAGCTGTGAAGATCTCTTGGGACAGTTAGCTGCCATCCCTTCACAAAGAAGGTGGATTTTTGTTCAGTCTGTGACCAGTGTACCCTTCACTTGTAGTAAAGCCAGTTTCTCTAGGGTAATAGTTATTATATCAAATAAATAATAAAGCTCTTCTGGCAGAGGGTCCAGAGGATATAGTTTCATGGTGCAGAGATTCTCTTTTTCTGTATTTCAATGCCAAGTGACTTCCTTGAAAATGCAGACAGACTTGTGTGATTTTCTCCTTTCCTCTTTGCTATGTGAGAGGATGAGAAGTGAAACCTTTTATTGTACCAAATAATTAAGTTTTTTAATGGAAAGTATTGCTTTGGCCAGCACCACTTTGTGTGGAGAAAGATAGGTAAGGGCGTGAACTCTGAAGAAGGCTTTTTGAATGCAGTGCAGTTGAGTGGCAGAATGGCATGAGCAGAGTGATCCCTCGTGAGCAGAGATCATTAAGAAGTGTTTGGGTATTATTGCTACTGGGTCACCTTGCTGGTAGTGATGTGGAAGGGGTGTGTGGTCCACACGAGAGGAGCAGTGAGCCCACAGTGGATGTTAACAGTTAGAATAACTAAGCAATAAAGGATGATGTTCTTCTCAGGAATTGTCATTGCAAGGGAAATGTTAGAGGCCCAAGATCTGGAAGGGAGATGTGGCCACAGATATGTCAAGGCTAGGAAAACCTTTACAGAAAGACAATCCTTCTTCTAGTTAGAAGACCCAGTGAAGGGAAGATAGCTATTTGAATTTTTGCTTGGCATGGCAGGCACATGAGTAACAGTCTTAATAGGTCTTTTCTACACTGAAAATATTACAAGAAATGGTATATTGGTTCATGTTTTCCAAAACTGGGAGATGAAAACGTTTGCTCTATGATTTTTAAATTCTAATTCTGGATTGGATTTAATCTGCAGTAGTAAGTCTGCAGGAGGGTGTGCAAGTGCAACTAAAACTGACTCAAGGCACTAGCTGACCTTCCTGACTGAGGAATAAAGCCCCATGGCTCTCCCCAGTAAGTGTATGACTGAGAGCTACCAAGAGGATGCCCTTGTTAGCCCAGCCGAAGGCCAGGCCTTGCTTTAGGCAGGCACCATCAGTAGAAGGGGAGCGCTCCTACCCTACTTCTCATGCAGTCGGAGTGGAGCTTTCCTGGATGGTAAATTGTACACTGCTGGGCTGGAGAAGGTGGCTGTGACCCTGAAGGAAGGGAGATGGGGTGGACTTCTGTTTTAGTCTGACTTTCCAAAGAGTCGAGATTTACCTGATTTGTCAATCCCCCCCAGAACTTGTTAGCTAGCCCTAACCTAAAGTTGGGTGTGGAAATCTCAAGAAGCTGTAAATGTTTTTCAGTATCTTTGAAAAACACTGAGTAGTTGGGGAAAAAAAGATTCTATCTGATGCTAGTTGTTAATACAGTTCTGTTGTATGGGCCAGTCATGTTATCTCTTGTCTAGCAAAACAAGTAGGGAACGTGATGCGCTGCAGTGAGGTGTTTCAAGCAATACAGACAAAAACTGCTGGGGGTGTTGTAGGGGAGGGCTGCGATCAAGGGAGGGTTGCAGGGAGCTGTTGGTGAGAAGTTCCAGCAAGTCCTCATGGAAAAACTTGATTTGCTTGTTTATTTGAGAAATAATGTTAGTCCACCTTGTATTTGTAGAAATAGAATAGTCAAGAGACTGCCTTGCACTAGGGTGGTTTGAACAATTCTTGCAACTCACAGTGGGAGATAAACAGTTTAAATAGCACGTTATCCATCTCGAGCCAGTAGGTACCAAATTCATCATCAAAGGCTGGCCGCATGATGTGAAATGAGTTTGTTTATTGTCAGTATCACTATCACAGACGGCAGCCTTTTCCAAGGATGGGCCATAAACAGGAATTGTTTCCAAGTCAAAGTTAAGCTTGTGAATTCACTGGGAGGTTCCTGTGTGTCTCAACGCACTCCTGTTTCAGATCTGTCAGTCTGGCTGGCCCTCCTTTAACCTTCCTCTTAGAGCTGTAGCCAGCCCGTACCATGGGCTTGGATTTCTTTCCTCCTGCGGAGATTGTTAAGAGTTAAAGACTTAGAATACAAGGAAAAGATTTGTCTCTGTACCTTCCCTATATTTTCATTGAGAAACCTGTGTTTCAGATGCTGAATTTTTCCTGATCTTCTGTTTAATAGCAATGGAGAAAATTGTCGTAGAGTGTTGTATATCCCAGAGGGTTATGGATCCCATTAAAGGGAAGACTGTCATTAAACAGATGTGTTTGTCAGGACTTAACAAGGGCTCTCGCTAAGCAGTAAGAAGCCAAGGGCTGTCGTGATCGTGGGGTGTTTTATGGCCAGCCTTTAGCATGATGGAGGGCTGGAACAAAAGGGGTGAGATTTGCACTTCGGAGCCTGCTGTTTAAAAGCTTACATGGCTAATGCTCCTTGCAGAACAGTGTTTGTAGGTACTTAAGTTTGCAAACTAAGTTATGTAGTTGGGCTTTAGCTAGTTTTAGTGGAGAGCCTGGCTGTCATAAACCTTGGGGAAAAAAATAAAATAAAATTTAGTGAAACCCATCCTGAGGTCAAGCTTACGTTACTTTAAAGGGTCTAAATTTTGGTGCGCTCTAAAAACCAGAGGCTGCTTAGATAAGGGTCCTGAGGACAATCATTGTGTGCTTCAAACAGTAAAACAGTGCAAAGGGATGGTGCTTCTGCTTGGCCATTGTGGCCTGGGGCTCTCTTCGAGGTGACTTTCTGGGCAGGTAATAACATGTGCATGTTATTAGCAAGCTAATAACTCTGGGCATTCAAACCATGCTTTGCTAGATACTGGTTGTGCAGTACAAGTATACGGGATGCTCTGCCTCCGTGTCGTTGCTGGTTTGGATGCTTCTCTCAGCTCTCTTCCTCCTGCTGGGGGCTGGCGAGCGGGTGAGCAGTCGCTGTTCCTGGGCTGGTGAAACCACAGTCTCTTGGGCAACACCACTCATTGCAATTACGGGTACCGCAGCTTCTTCCCTTGTGTCGTGTTACTCATTTTTCCTGTGCTTACAGTGGGACCAGAGTTGCACTTCTGGGGATCAACAATGGCAACTTCGGCATCTCTGACTGCGGTTTGGATGCCGCAGGACTCTTTTTGGGAAGCCTGTGGTAACAGCTGATGAAAAGAGCTCTCTGAAAACCATTGCACAAGTGGTGTTAGCTGCTATGGTCTACAGCTGTCAGAGGAATAAGGTTCCATAGGGAGGGGTAATACCAGCTCTTATTTTTCTCAACTGTTTCTCAAAAACCAAGATGAAGACAGGCTTGATTTTTGTTGCAGTCTGAGCTGGCGATTCACTAACGCTACCTGAGCGTGCACAGGATGGAAGTGCAGTCAGTGCTGCTTTTCTCATCCCAGCCTCACAGTCCGCCCGGGCTGTTCTTGCTTGTTTAATCTTTCTGCCTAAACTAGTTTAAACCATGCTTATGAGGAGTACTTCTACAGTCCTGGAACAGAACGGCAGTCCATTGATACTCATTTGGCTTTCCAGAAAAGCTGCAGTGTTTTTAGCAGTGTCAGCAGTATCTTTAAACCTGTCGGTTGGGGGAGTAGTCTCCAAAAAGGCTAAGTTGGTTAGCAGGAATAGTAATAATAATAACAGAAACAAATCTTAAACTCTGTAAATGCAATACCTACAGAATGAGTTAGTTATTTAACTTTACTTTTTAAATTCTGTTTTGTTGGTATTCTGCTTTAGCGCCGGGGTTCAGTGATGAAGCAGAGTTCTGCCGTCCCAGAGGGCAAGGGGCAGGAGGTATGGTTACTAGTGTCACATGCTTCTGTTAGGGTGAGTGGCATAAAAGTGCTCTTAACACTGCAAGAGCTGCTCACAAATATGAATTTAACTTTAGCTTGTATCTACACATGTCCCTGCGAGTATGCAGTCTCACAGAATATGTTTTTGGAGGATGCTGAGTTGAAGTGGTGGTTATCACTTCTGGTATCTTAATGATACTGTAATCCTCCAGACATACACCGAGAGTCTTTTGGGCAGAAACCTGTGATAAGTAGAGCAAAGAGTTTTTTCTCTTTTTTTTTTTTTTTTAGGGGAAAAAAAAAACCACCTCTAGCTTTATGGAGTTGCCATGTTGCCATGTAACATTTTCTAAGCACATATTTTACTGCCCATGCTGTTCTCTTGAGGATCTGGTGTTTCTGTGATGGATTGCTGTGGGTGGCTTTTCTTTTTCTTTTAAATACTGATACTGGAAGTCCTTTGGCTGACATGGCTGTAAATGATGAGCTTCTCTAGGAACTCTCTCTGGACATTCATCTTTTTTTTTTCTTTCTTTTTTTTTTCCCCCTTTCTCTGTAACTCCTTCTGTCTGATTTTTCCTTTATCCATACCTCTCCTCTCCTATCCAGTTTGACAGGCTTCATCTCTAGTAAGTTATAATGCCATCACTGTGACTGATTGGACATAGAACTGACAAATTTGTGCGGGATGTGTCCTATCCCTTCTCTCATCTAATGAGCTATAAACTGTGGAATAGAAATCTCTCGAGGAGGAGTTTGGTTAGGGTGCAAAAACTTTAAACTAGATTGTTTTCTTTTTAACACTTAAAAATCTAAAAATCGCTCCGCTTCATTTAAAAAAAAAAAAAATCAATTGCAAATAGGCACCTAAACAGCATTCAGAACGGGGGCCATTGTGCCTCTGTATTTCAGTTCTTCCATTTATAAAATGCAGCTCCAGGCTTGACAGCCTCATGGTGCAATAATGGGAGCTGCGTAATTATCCCCCTGAAGAGCTGAGGCTGGTGGGATTGTAAGCGTGGAATAATCTACTTTAGAATTTACCCTGGTAGCTGTCGTTGCTGAGAGGCTTTAATTACACTGTAATTGCACTGATGGATGATCTCCTGTCTGTACAGGAACTTCCTATTCCTGTTTTCCAAAAGGAAAGCAGCATCTCGACTTCTGCCTTTTGTATCAAATGCAGATAGAGTCACTCACTCCTCTTTGTGCTGGGCTTGAAGTCATAAAGTGTAGGTTTTTTGCACGGAGGTTTGCTGCATTTTTGAATGACAAAGACGTGAATGACAGCCCAAGCAGACAAGTCTGCAGTGGTGAAGGGAGTTCACATAGCAATAACAAATAGCTGTGAACCGGACACTATGATGTCTGTAATGAACAAGTGACACCATTTCCCTTGAGGCAGAGAAGAAGAGAGATGCATTTTCCTGACTTCACACTCTTAATTGCTTCTTTAATTTTCTTCCTACTGTCTGCTGTGTTCTCAAGATGCTGCAGTTCTGTGGATTGAATGTGTAATAAATATTTGTGATATCAATCTCATCAGAAGATTTATATTCATCTTGACATCAGATGCAACACAACGGTATTGAGGGCAGATTTGGCATGGTCGGGCATCATTCTGATGTTAGCGACCCTGTTACTAACACTAGGATGGGTCTGTCCTTAAGGGTGACTAACGAGAGGGTGGAGAAGTGGCCCAAGCTGTGCATTAGCAAGAGGAGATGGGAGAATTGCAGACCATTCACCTTCACAACTGCAGAGTCTTCATAGCTTTTAAGTTCAGCTGTAATTCAGGGAGTTCTTTGCATATCCTGCGGTTTCCCTAAGTAGCTTATTTCCAGTTCATTAGGAGACTCGTTCTAGCAGATGAATGACCTTGCCTTTGTTTCTTGCCATACAACTGAGAGATTACAATACAGAGATTATAAATTGCAGAATTCAGGTCCAGCAAACTCCTACTCCTCATCAGTAATAGCTACCATGACCACATCAAACCTTCTACTTCAACACTGATTTAAAGTTCAGATGGGGCTGCTTCTACCTTCAGAGTTTGACACATGATGTTTGAGAGAGCGTGAAGAGTGCTAATGACAGCCACGTTCCCATGGCACAGCTGATTTCTACGACTGAAGTAAAAATTGTCACCCACGCAGATTGCACGTGCTTAGAACTGGTAGGAGACTGAGTGAATAAAAGACCCTTGCAAACCTCGTTACCTTCAGTGCAGAGATAATTTTCAGGAGAAAGCTTAAAAAGTTAATGCATAAATCTCTTAAAATTCTTCAAATTTTACCAGCACGTTGTATTTCACCATCCTCTCCATAAGGAAAAGAGAGCAAATAGAATAGGAACAGGTTGTGTTGAATTACTGCAGCAGAAGAAGGTGCTCGGTGTGGTGGTGAACCCGGTAGGAGACCTCATACAGACCAAATCTGTGCCTTGGCTATCTGATGGCACAGAATGGGTTGGGTTGGAAGGGACCTTAAAGATCCTGGGGATGCTGTGTCCTCAGCGTTGCTTCCTTTTTTGGGCCTGCTGCTCTCTGAGGATTGGAAAAGGAGAGCACTGCCGTAACGGGCTCGGCCAGTTATTTGGCAGCAGGGCAGTTTTCTCCAGTGTGTGCAGATTTGCCTCATCTCCCCAGTAAGGAAAGGAGCCAAATGAGACTGTGAAAGAGCTGTCCCTGAAGCACAATGAGGGGAGAGGTGAAGTCACTAGGGGAGAAAGGAGATGTAACGATCTTGAAGGTCTTTTCCAACCTAAATGATTCCATGAGTCTATGATTAGCCCACAGCAGTAGCTTCACATCTTTCTGTTTACCTGCTCGCTCCCCATGCCTGCGTACCCACTCCTGGGTTGCTGCATGAAGGACAGGCAGAACAGGGAGGTGGCCGATGCACGTGTGCGTGGTTGCCTTAGATTTTGCTCCCTCTCTTCGGTGCCGTTCTCCCCCAGTATATTCCTACCCCAGGAGAACCCTCCAGGAGAAACGTACAGCTTGGTGCTACGGGTCACAAGCTTAAGAAAGCAGGGAAATGTTCCAGTCCAACACCTTCCCAAAAAGATCAGTGGCTTGTATCAATTTTGAGGATACAAAGTTCTGCTTTTCCAAGGTATCCGAGCCTGTTCATTACTCGTATTCAGCTTATTCATGTTCATTAGCACGTGCAACCTCCATGTGCGTCAGTGCTGTGTACCTCCAGGTTATGGCAGGACTAGCCAGGATATTCAGGGATAATCCTGTTTCTTCAGCGTTACTGAAGGGAAAACAACAATTTTGGGCCTTTCATGTTATCCTGAGTCTAGGAGAGTGACCTAAAATCGTGGAGAGAAAAAAAAAAGGGCTAAGTCATAGACACATCGGAGAAAATAGGACTAGAGGAGACCTTGGGAATGCATGTAATTCACCTCCTGATTGAGGGTGTCTCTGCCTTTCTTCTCTGTGCAGATGCTTGGTCAGTCTGTTCCTCTCCAGTGGTGGGGCTTCCCCTCCTTTCTGCAGGCATTCTGCTCCCCTTGTTCTCCTGATGTCTAACTTGAATTTTTATATGATGTAAATGTTCTGTCTTAGTACAAAAAGCACAGACTTTAAATACATCTCTTCATATCTACCCTTTAGGCGTATTAAGTACATAAGGTATATTAAGTGCCATCCATCAGGATGGTCATGTGGCTCTGCAGTCCTTCTAGACTAAAACCATATTTCCTCTGGGTCACATTTTCTGGATTTTTGATCTTTTTTGTTCTTCTCTGAACTGACTCAGCTCCGTTTGCATTCCGTTCGAACTGCACTGCCCGAAACTGAATGCAATGTTCAGATAAGTAGAAATCTGATACTTTTTTTTGTCTTAGCATTCCTGCTTCTGTGCCCCTTTGTTGGAAAAGTATGAACTTGATTCGTGTTCTGCTAGAACTTCCAGATCTTTTTTTTAGCAGTAGTGTGAAATCTTACTCTTTTTTAATTCTTGTATTGTACAATTTCTTCTGCCTAAATGTGGAACTTTGCATTTGTCATTAAATTCATCCCTTTTTTTTCTGGACCACTCCTTCCATTTGTTAAATTGGTGAGTTCTGTCCATGCACACTGAAACTTTGTGTTACCTACAGGTTTTGTAAACACACTGTACTCCTTCATTCAGATCACTATTGAAACCATCAGATAGTACGGGAACAGAACAGATTCCTGTGGAGAACCTTGCCATATAGCCCTGCCTTGGGGAAAGGGCATCTGGTTACTCAGAGCACAGTTGTACAGGTGGTTGTACAGCCACCTGTTCGATCTAGTTCAGGGGCAAATTGGTGAAATTTCGTTCTTAGTTATCAGTTGTGATTATGAAAGTTGGATTTTCTGATGTTAAGGTTTCAGAGAGGCTGCTTATCTCCCTTTATCATAATATTTATCGTAACATAAACAGATTTTTTTATATACTCCAGTTGAGGTACATCTTCAGCACGTCCTCTGAAGCATGTCTCTGGACATGCTGTGACCTTCTGAGCTGAAAGAGCTGACTGGGATCCTCATTTGCATTCTCTCCTTGGCTAACGATGAGATTACTGTGCAGGAGGCTCTGCCAGCCTTCAGAATATGCCACTCCTTTTGCAAGGGTTACTTTAAAAATAATAGATATTGAGGTTATAAGAATACGAGTTTACCTTGAAAAACTATGGTGGGCATTTTGAGCCTTTGTGATGCTTATTAATCACCTTTTCTCTCCCTGTGAAGTTAGAAGTGGGATAGCAAGGGCTAACAATAAAGAGAAATGAATGAACTTCAAACCCCAATGTGGTTAAAGCAGATTAGTTTTAAAGAATTACAGCCACCCTTTACAAGCATTACTGATGTTAGTTATAGACTATATTGGCATAAATGAAAGTTGCCTTTAACCTCATAAAAATAAAAGTAAACATAAAAAACCCACCTAGCAGGACTACATATGGGACTTATCTCGTGGGGGCAAGCTAACCGGCCATGGAAGGCATGCAACCTTGTGGGACTCGCCTGAGCTGTCTAGGGTCAGCCCAGCTCGAGGCAGGACCACCCTAGCTGTGCTGGATGGAGTAATGTCACCAAGTCCCCGTTTGGTGACGTCTGCTGTGTGCTGCTCCAGGGTGGTGCAGAGAGAAGAACTTGCGTGCTGGTGGCTTGCGTTGGTCCCGTGTGCGTTATGTTGAACTGGCTGGAAGGTAACCTGTTTTTGCCCTGCACAGAGTAGTGTTCTGTGACTGCCGTCATTCAAACGTTGCTGCAGGATTAGAGGAGCTGTATGCGGCATAGTTTAAAAATTATGGAGTATTCCATGCTTCTTTTAGATGTTGATACTGGAAAAGCCTTATCTGACTATCAGGACAATGAATTAAATTGTTTGCTGTATCATTTATGAAGACTGTTTTTGTTATCATCACAGTCTGTAGAGAAGAAGGATGTGAAACTGGTTCTGATATATAGCAAAGGACAATTGAGCTCGAATGAGTAACACAGTCCTGTAACAGATATCATTGCAGTGTGCTAAGGGGAGGAACGTGCTATGTGCTGATTGTCATTTCTGTTCTAACCTTGTAATTCCTGTTAAACAACCAAACCTCATTCAAATGAGTACAATGGACTGACATTTTAATGTTTTCGTGAGGAAACAGTTGTATTTCCATAGACTTTTTCTTTCTGAATGAAACTTGGTTTGATTTGTCCCATTAGGAACCCTATTATGTCCGTTGCATTAAGCCCAATGATAAGAAGTCACCACAGCTTTTTGACGAGGAACGTTGCAGGCATCAGGTCGAATACCTTGGCCTTCTGGAGAACGTGAGAGTCCGCCGAGCAGGATTTGCCTACCGCCAAACATACGAGAAGTTTCTTCACAGGTAAGAAAGGTGTTGGCAAGCGTCTCACTTCAGCTCGTTGCAAGACAGCTCGGGTGCTGGAATGAGGCGTGTGGTTTGGCTGTCTCCCCATGACAGGAGTGTAAGTCTGAAGTCCTCTGGGCTTGTGATCCTCACTTTTGAGCACATGGGCGGTGGTGTGTGTTTGTTTTAATATGCGACATCGGGTACGATAAAACACGAGTCTAACAAGGACGCTGGATGCTATCTCGTTTTGTGGCAGCAGATGTGTTTGGAGGTGCATACTTGGCACTCAGGCTCAGCTTCTTCGTGCTAAAATTCATTTGCCGTATTAGTCTCTTCAGAAGGAACGTGTAATGAGGTTCTTCCCCAGAGCATAACCCTAAAACCAGAACTAATTAACTTCTGTTTTCTCTCTGAATATTGTCTAATTGTTGCAGTCAGAGAGACAGACAGACGTTGTGTGTCTTGGGAGGTGCTTAATGGTGCACAGTGACATTATGCACATGCGGGAGGAAACCTCTGGACTTAAAAACTGGAAGTCTGAAAAAGGGATAATAACATGACCCCATTAAAACAGATACTCCTTGCCCTCTTTATTCCTACCAGAATTGTGACAAATGAAATGTTTTAGGTTGTAATTTATCTTACAGCTTCATTAAATTAGTATGGGTACTAAGGATTCATCCTCTTAAGTTACTGAATTGATTTTAACTTCTGTTATTGAATCAGGTGAGGAAAAGTCCCTGAGGGTAGGAAAAAAAATTTAAACTAAGCAGGTGGGATGTTGCGTGTTAGAAACAAAGTGCTGTTGAAAGATCTTTAGCTGTTCACAGTGGAGATTTGCCTGCATGTTTCATGATACCTGAAGCAGAATGAAAGGGCATGGTTTATCAAACGCAGCCTGCAGTCTTGTATATCAGTGCTCTTAAACTTTAAACAGTGGTTGGTGCTTGCTTCTGCCCTCACATGTGGAATTTATTACAATTTACTCTTAAGATTTGTGTAATTACTATTAATATAAACAGCTGCTTTGCTTTTAATGAATGTTTGATGAGCTCCTGTAAGCTTAAAACCAGAAGTGGTGTTTACAGCCAGTAAACCAAATTAGCTTATGGCAACTGGTACAGCTTTCAGGCTACTGCAACATTTGTTTTGCCAAACCCTGGAGTCGGATTAAACATCTAAAGCGTAAGATATCAGACACCATATTTGCATGCCACAGTATTGCTCTGAGTCCAGTCTACACTGATTTTCTAAATTAAAAAAAAAAAAAAAATCTTCTGGCCCGGGTGTTGTTTTTGTTTTCCTTTTGTTGAGGCAAAATTCTTTGTTCCTTGTTTTTGGGTGAGACTTGCCCCTCTTAAAGGGGCTAGGTGATATGACTTGGGTACAAGCCGCCCATTTTTGGAATGGTTTTTGAACAGGGATCACAAGGGATTTCTGTTCCTTTCCTTTTTAAGAGACTTACTGGGAGACTGAGAGCATGGGGGGAAGACTTCAAGCCCTTCAGCTCTGGACTGTTGCCCTGCATGTGGGGCTCGTTTGAAGACAGATGTAGAGTAAGAGGTGATTTTAGGACAGAACGTAGTCATCTGTTTGCCTACACTTACAAAAGTTCAGTCCCACAAATCCTGAAGCTTTCAGATTTTGAGCCCAAAACAGATAGCTGTTTTGTTTTGCTGAATCTTCTTAGAGGGGACAGGAGAAATAGATAGATATATCTGTGTATGTGCGTGTGCCTATTGATATATACGTACATATATATATATACAAAAACATAAAAAAGTAACTTTCCTTTCCATAATAAAAGACTGTGTTGCTATTTAGCTCTAAAATACCTCAAAGTAGCTGATATCTCATATCGACCAATGGGAAATGAAGTGAAGCACTGTTAAAACCATTAAAGAAAGTCCTTTCCAACATTTCCTTCAAATTAAGAAAATTCTTAGTTGAGCTCTGTGCAAAGCAGTCTGCCCTTACCAACTTGTAGCAAGTAAGATCCACGTATTCTGTTGTTGCACCAAGAGACGTGCTGTCGCTTGATAACTGCATCTTCTAATTGTGTGAAGTGCACGTCAGGACCACCTGCCTTAAACAGCAGTGATGCTTTTTTTTTTTTTTTCTTTTTGCTGTAGTCTATAACTTGCTACCAAAAAAAAAAAAAAAATGCTGAGAGGGTTTCAGGAAGGGACATGTGTGGAGGCGGGAAGGGGGAAGAATCTGCGGGCATGGTTGCGTGCGAGCGTAACCCAACACTTTCACCATTAAGGCGCCCACGTGCCTATTTGCAGGCAATGTTACACACAGCATGAAAATGACACTGAGATATCCATCAACTGCGCGGTGGTGAGAGAAGAGAATGACCCTGCTTCACTTGCAGACTCAGTATTTTTTCAGTAAAGCTTTGTAATTTAGTGGCTCACAAACATCTTGTTTTTAGGAGAGCTGTGTGTGAACTGCAAGCTCTAGTAGCAGCCTTGTGCTACCTTGTGCTACCCTTGTGTCGGGTGTTTCTATAGCTAAGCAGAGAAGGAGAAATGGGTGTTTAATGTAAAAGCGACCTTGAAAGCTGTCAAGATCTTTAGGCAAAAGGAGAGGGGAAGGGTTGTGGTGTCAGTGAGCAGATTTATTTTGGGTTCTGCCTCACTATAATTAGCAGCGAGGTCGGGATTTTGGCTTGCTGTGGCATCCAGGTCACGCACTCTGCTGCGGGAAGGGGTTGGTGGCATTGTGCTGCACGTGCCATGGGAGGAACAAAAGCACCGCCGCGGTGGTACTCCCCCAGTCACCCCGCTTACGGTCCGATTGTCTTGGGATGTCTTTAAATGACACAGCCCTATTTTTGTTGTAAAGTAGGAAGAGAATTTAAATTTTTTCCTTTTGCTGGGCACGTTTCCAGTTCTCTGCCATCTCTCCCTTTTTTTCCGGCCCCATCAGCCGAGCAGACCTGTTTAATAAAGTGTGGGTTTGCAGTGCCTTCCTGATTCTTTTTTTTTTTTCCCTAATGTTAAGTGTCTCGAGGTGGAAGATTTTCCCAGTGAATTAATTATTGCAGGAACGTTTTCCTGATGAGAACAGGAAAGAGAAACCAATGTGAAATATTTATGTCCTGTGTGTAAGTGTATTTGAGAGAAGGAATGCTTTTGCCAGCCAAGTATAAACGCAAAATCTTCTGTTGTGAGTCTAAGGAGGTTTTTTATATGTTCATTTTAGTTATCAATGATATCTATTCTGTGTGCAGCAGCCCTCACACTGATAGAGTGTCCTGCTTAGACACTGTGCACACCTCCTTTTTTTTTCTTTTTTTTTCCCCCCTCTTCAAAAGCTTATTCAGAAAGGCTAATGCGATGAATGAGAGCAACAGTGTGATATTTCCATTCAGGCTTATGTTAGTCTGTTTAGTAAGTCCTTTAGTGCACCTACCCCCCTTGTAAAAAGGTTTGTTGTTGTGGCTGTTCAATAGTAGCTGAAAATTCTGAATGTCTAAGATATTGAGATTGATGGCTGACTTGGATCACGGGCTTTTAAATAGAGAAGTGGTTAAGATTGCTGCATGCATGTTTTATTTAGAACGTGAATATGGGTAATGTAACAGTGAAAATGTCTATTGCATTTTTGATTATGTCCGTAAATTATATGCAGAAAATTCATTGTGGCTTTTTGCAAATGTCTGTTCACACAATCAGCACTTTGCAAGGATAGTAAATCTTACAAAGCACAGGTATGATGAAATTATTTTCATGTTTGATTCATAGTTGTCTTAGTTCCAGTCTGCATTCTCTCTCTTATTGTGAAAAGGGGTTCGGAAAGTAAGGTCTAGAGTGAATGACTGAACAGTCATTACAGGCAGTAGCATTGTTTGCACAAACTGTGGCAGTCAACTGTCTGCTACTTTGGTGAATAATAAAGTTTGTTAGAAATGGCTACAAAAATTATCAGGAACACTATTTGCAGAATTTTTAAATCTAGGTTTCCCCATTGAACAGTTGATTACAGTTGACTTCTGATGCAGAATGTGACCAAATCAAAGCTTTTCTTCCTTGAAAAATAATAATAATAATAATAATAAAATTAAATGGAATGCTGTGGGTGTGAATAATGGAACTGCCAAATCTTCAGTAAGAGAAAGGTGAGGTTTATCATTTCGCATCGGTTCTGTGTTGATGAAGTGAGCTCCTTGCAATAATTTCTTTTCTTTTGTCAATGGCTCAAAGTCATGCCTCTTACATTCCCTTTCCTTGCACTTTGGGTTTTGAGGGTCACATCTCCTACACAAAATGCATGAGGCTCTTCTGGCTGTGATCAGATAGTTTTATTAGAATTTAGGTCATAATTATTTCTAAAATGTGTTGAAGGTTGGCCTTCTTGAGAACATAGATGACAAGCATACATTTGTAAGTTGTACCTTGTAATTCCAGGTACAAGATGATCTCGGAATTCACTTGGCCAAACCATGACCTCCCTTCAGACAAAGATGCTGTGAAGAAGCTCATAGAGTGTCATGGTTTTCAGCATGATGTTGCTTATGGGAAGACCAAGATCTTCATCCGCACACCTCGAACACTGTTCACCTTGGAGGAACTGCATGCCAAGATGCTTGTGAGGATTGTCCTCTTCCTACAGAAGGTAAAGCTTAGTTTTACTGCGTTAAAAAACTCAGTTCAAGTTCCTTAAAATACCTTTGCTCCCTTTTCAAGCTCACTTGCAAAAGTGACAAGTCTGTACAAACTGTAGAATACTGCAGTTTGAGTACCGCTTCATTTTTTTAAAGCTCTTTCAGTAATACTGTGTAGCTGCATTAAAATCTTAATGTGGTATGATATACTGTGATTGGTAGAACGGGTAACATTGTTGGATACTGTTTTAAAAAAAAAAAAAACTTGCTCTTTACTCAGTAGAAGTAGGCTGCCTAGGCACTTTAAGGAACTTTTGTGGATAAATGTAGAGGAGTTTACGCAATGGATGTTGAGACAGGCTTATGTGCGTAAAAGTTTGTTAGTGGATCCATCAGCTCTAATGGTAAAACTGATGGGGGCAGAGGAAAGCAGTGAGAGGGAAAGTGTGAGAAAAAGGACAGGGGAAACTCTCCCTAGTGGCTAGCTAGGAAGAGAAGTGACAGGATCCCCAAAGGAGCATCCTCCCTGGATGTCCTTGCAGCACGGGGTCCCTCATCATACTTTTCCCATAATAATTATGTATTTTTCATCAGGACCAGCTCAAACTCCCTATTGTTTTTTTTCTTACAATCATGTTACTGCTGACTGAGCAGAAAATGGTTGGGGCAGATGCTCATGCATATTGGTTTATTAAGCTTTGTGCATATGTGTTATTGAGTCACCTATGTAAATCAAAAAATATAGCCAAGGGATAGAAAAAAAGGGGAAAAAGAGGAGTGATTTGCCCATTGGTGGTAATTTCTTCCCATGAGAACTTGCTATAACAGCAATGTTGAGGTTTGCAGGTGCAAACCCAGAGAATTACATCACAAGAACAAGAGAAACATTGGTGCGGAGGCTCTGGAAAACACTGCCCCAGCCATCTTGGGTGAAAGGGTAACAGTGAAAGGCAGTCTACAGAATTGCTAATAGAAGGCCCTTAGCATTACAAAGGGTAAGACACCTAAGGCACTGTGCAGCAGGACTTCTGCGTGTGTCTTCCCGCTCTGAATATGGGATTTGAGCTCAAGCTCTTTCTGGCTTTACCCTTAGGACAAATAATTTTACATTCTGTGACTTCAGGGCAAATGCATTTTCAGACTGCCTATGAAGATACTCTTCTAAGCAATGGGAATTTCTTGTGACTTGGTAAACTCCTGAATCATTTAGGTGTTTTTCAGGACCACAACACAATAGAAGCTGGCTTTATAACCTCAAAAGCAACATACAGTGGAGGGGAAAAAAGTACAAGAGCTGGTTTTATTACTTGCTCAAAACTCTGTTGTGTGTGTGTGTGTGATCTGTCTGGCAAAAGAGCAACAACTGCTGACTTCCACAGCCACTGAAATGGTGGAACTGACTTTGTCCTAACTAACAGGGATTGCTGACATGTTCAAGGTTTTTAGAAACATGCTTCTTAAAATGTGTTTTTCTTTTGTCATTCTTGGAACTGAGGAAACAACAGAACTTCTGAAACCACTTTTGCCAGTCAGAAATAGAAACTGCTGATAGATGGGTATAAAACCTTCACATAGAAAAAGCCTGCTGTAGAGACACACAGTTAAGTTTGCATAAGCTTTCTAAACCTGATGGACTGCGTCACTTTTGGTAAAGAGTGTGACTCTGAAGGAAAAAACTTATCCCCTACGAGCTCTAATAGTTTTGCGAAACGCTCAGGTTTGTTGTGTTAATAACATGCTTGTTCTGATTTCCCTTCTGGAAAGCAAAACAGTTTGACCAGTATGGAAGGAGCAGATTGGAAGTCCAGGTACATCTGTGGTGGTATTTGTTTTGCCAGGTTGCATGGTTTATCTTTAGTAAGGAATTTTATAAGTTTTGTATCCGTGTATGTGATTAGTTTTCCTGGAAATGCAAAGTTCAGGTTGCTTAAAGGACGCGGGACCCGCCTGTTTCTGAGCTTCGTGGTTCGGTGTTTTCTTTCCTGTTTTTTTTTTTTTTTAAAGCAGTGTTCTGCTTGCCCTGCTGATGAGCTTCCCAACAGCTTTCTTCCAGACCTCCTTCCTTGAAGTGGCAGCACACTTATTCTTGCTCTCCTCTTGGAGTGAAACGGGGCTGATCTGCATGACCTTTAAGCCCTTTTTGTACACCTCTGTTAGATTTTTCTGAATTATTGGCTGTTCTTCAACAGTGCTCACTCTGGTTTCTTGGGAGGAGATCCCCTGTCTGCAGTGGCTTTTCTGAGCACATTGGTCTTATTTGGTGCATTCAGTGGGCTCTCTGGGTCATGCCACTAATCTGGAGTCTCTCTTTCTTCTCATGGTGATAAGAGGCAGGCTAATGGCTTTCTTGTTGAGTAAAGCTGTAGGGGGGACACCTTGCTCCCCAAGTGACCTGAGTTTTCATATTAAATGCCTGAGGAATAGAGAGGTGACCTTTTTTGAAATTGAAAGATGCAGTTACTGAAGAATAATTTAAAAGACCAATCTGTGCTGTGAAACATGATTTCTCACTGCAAGGTGAGCACTGAAGCTCTTCCTTCAGATAAAATCTGCTGAGCAGCGAGAGGCACCATTTTGACAGCAACATGTCCGTTTTTGTGAGTTTTGCATTTCCTCTAGTTGCAGACTTCAAAGTTGTATAGTCTGGGCTGTCATCTGGACTGGCTTCGGCAACCTTGGAGGAGGGCAGGGCTAAAGATTTCTTGCCTCTAGAAGGTAAATACCCAATTAGGAATAACGGGTCAACTCTGGCTCTGTGAGGGATTTTGCTGTAGTGGTGTTGTATAGCGTATGCCATGCTGGTTATGTGCAGTGTAACTATAGTGCTTTGCGTTTTCTGTTGTTGGGACAATCAACAAAGTGACAAAAGGTAAATTCCCGGTGGATGTTGTCCAATGGCCCACGAACCTCCCTCCCCTACTTTCTGCTCTCTCCTGTGTACAGCAGGACTAACACAAGTCTCTCTTGTATTAGTTGGAGGTGTCTTTCTCTTTTATTTCTTATTTATTCTTTATTTTATTGTCTTTCTCCTTTATTTTCTCTTTCCTCTGTTATTGGAGATGTCTTTCTCTTCTGCACAAAATACTGAAATAGGACAGGTGGAGTCATCTTGGTTTTTTTTCTCTCTCAGAAATCTCTAGTGAGATTCTAATTTGCTCAATAAAGGTTTACAGGGAAAAGATAAGCTCTTTCGCAAGTGCTCAAGTTACTGACAAGTTTGTACTATGAAGAAAACTGGATGGCCAGAGCACCTTTCTGAACCCTGCTGTGGTTCATCTCTCTCTCTTCTTATACTTCCTGGATGTTCTTCAGCCATGCTGTACATGCTTGCACGGTGATGGAGGGGAACTGTGTAGAGTCCTGGGGCTTGCAACTAAAGACAAGAAACACTAATGAATCAGTAAAAGCTTACTAAACAGCTAATCCACGAAAGAGCAAGTGCTGTGTTGATGTTTATAGGTGTGTAATTGTAATTGTACAGTGTTAAATCTGTCTGGAAAATGATTTTTTCCCCATTTTCTGTATTTTTCTTGTTTTACTGTTAGATTTCATTCTGTGCTTTGTATTAAATCATTCTTGTTATTGCACCAGCTGTGTTCTGCTACCAGTAGATGGGGCAGTTGCAGACTGGCAGTGCTGAAAAAAGAGCAATCAACACAATAACAAAATCCGAGGATCCAAAGAGGCCTTCTTGATGGACTGAAAACATCAAGGCAATATTGCCTGTATCTTAATTTTTTGTTTTCAACTTGCTTTCAATTGTTTGTGGAAAAACTCACATGAAAAATTTAGTTCTTGCTGCTTTTTCCCTACTTTATTTTTTACCTATAAGCATCAAAGGCTGAGTAAGGCAAACCATGATACTTCTGAGAGTGACACGATTAAATCTGAAGGGAAAGAAAGAGATGAACTCAATTAAAAAATATACATATATTGAGTTTTCTGTTGCGTTGCAGTTACTTAAATTTGAATTTAGCAAGGGAAGAGACAACTGTAGCTCAAATGTGGTGTTGTGACAATAAGCACTTGTGTGATTAAAAACTGAGGGGAAATGTAAGACATAGCCTTAAAAGCAGCTGATCACACGCTGGGGTCCAATAACATTTTTCTTTGCACAGGAATGGTTTTAAATTAAAAAAGAATCTGCTGATAGCAATTCTGTTTCTTGGTTGTTTTAAATGTACCTCTTCATTTCCAATTATATATATTTTGTGGTTTATTGCTCTTATACAAAACCTAAGGCTTTCAGAAAGAGATTTGGTAATTATCTTAGGAGCTTCATCATATGAATAACACTTAACCCTTAAAATAATGCTGGTTCCTTTGTTTAATAATGATAAGAATTTACTTCTCCTGAGTTTGATTAAATTAAAACTGCCTTCTAGTTTAAGTAGATAATTTTACTTTCTTTTGTTGTATGCCTTCTGAATGTCTTCTCCTTAAATTTATCTTCAGCTCCCATTTTTCTTCTGTAATAAAATGTTAGTGGGATTCCAGGCTGTGATTTTATTTCGGACCAAACCAAGTCAGTAAGCAGATGTGATGTGATTTAGCTGTGGCATCTTGCTGGCTCCAGCAGAATTTAGCAAGTGAGAGCAGTCTGGTATTAGAAAACCCATATGGCAGGAGAGACATAGCTGTCCGAGTCGACTCGGATAGTCATTTTAGAAGCACTGCATGCAAACTTCAATTCTTTTTATGTGGTGCATTTGAGTTTATGTACTATACCTGTGGTCTTGCCATCTATATGATTGTCTTCATGAATGCAAATGGAGCAGTTCTAATGTTAATAATAAAAATTTAAAAATAAATAAATAAAAAAGAGCTGCCATAAAATTCGGTTGCTTTTCTGCCCTTGGAAACGTTCCCACATATTCATTAGCTTTGTAGAATAGTGCTTTGTTCGAGAAGAGAGCCCAGCCAGCCAGCACGTGCAGCATGCAAAGATGATGTATCTTGTCAATATAATTTAGTGCACTATTTCAGTGTAATTTTATCAGGCCAGTACAGCTGCATATGGTAATCGCTTCACTAAATCTTTACTGCTTAATGCAGGGGAAGTGAGAATTGTTCTTGCGTTATAGCCCAGCACCTACTCGGACACAAATTCTTGCGCATGGAAGCCCTCTAAAAGCAGGAGGAAAACGCAACTTGCAGGAGGCTCGTTGGCTCTGCTGCGTGCTGTGGAAACGTGAGCGCTTCCCGGGACGCCGTGCAGCGGGACAGCCCGTCGGCGTGCGCTCTTGGGCAGCCTGCGCGTCGCTCCAGGGACCTGTGGCTCCATCCCTGCAGCTGCGGTCGGTGGGGAGCAGCAGGAAGGAAGCAGGGCTGACTTGTCAGCATTTAATGTCACACATTCCCTTTTTTCTCCATCCCCATGAGTCCTTGAAGCACTGCGCTAGGAACCATTAACCACAAGGGGAAGCTTTCACTGACAAAGAAGGCATTTTCATGTCAGATTATGGATCGGCCGTGGTAATCTGAGGAGGGCTTCTGTGCAATGACCCAAATAAAAGGTGATGTAGCGCATTTGCCATCCGGACTCAAGGCACTTAACCAGCTTGAGGGAAAGTGTTTGTGAAGTTTTGAATATAAATAAAAATAGGTATATAATTACCTGTGGATTTGTACCATGAATGGAGGCTTTGATCTAGAGAGCCTTTGGCAGGGGGAAGCTGTGAAAGGAGATGCTGTAGCTCCTTCCAAAGGAGGAGCACGTGGGTGCTGTGAAGGGCTAAGTAAGATGAAGAACTGGATGTATCTGCTGTGCTGACAGTGCCAGTATGGCCAAGCTGATCCGACTGCTTCTCCCATGCTGTGTGCCTCCCTTGTGCTACATCGCTTGTCTGCAACCAGTGAATGCACTGAGGCATCTCAAACTCAAAAAGTAAAAATAAATTTAAAAAAAAAGGGGAAAACAACAACAAAAAAAACCACCCCCCAAAAAAACACCCACAAAAACCCCCTCCTATGACAAAAGTTGAGGGACTGTTTTCTGCCAGTTGTCTAGCTCCACAGCCAGCTCACTGCCCTTCAGACGAGCGTCTGTGCTGGCAAAACGAGGTCAGGGGCAAGCCAGTTGGGGAAAGCAAACAGGAGACTTACAGGATCCTACCCTGTCAGCAGCAGGTGCAGTGGTGCACCTGAATACTTGCTTATTATCTCTTTCCTTGCCCAGGAAATGCTGTGAAAACATGCTTTAATGTAAATAAATGTAAGTATCTATTTATTGTTGAGCAAGAGAGGAGAAGAGAGGACACTGGGTATGTGCATCCATATTTAAAAATATGGCCCAGCAACATATGGATCATTGGGCAGCTGCCTATTCCAGGACTCTTATAGTGTCCCAGCTTTGAGACCTTGAGCTTCATGGCTGTTAAGGCACCATAAAACTTCCAAACTTCCCTGCATGTGGGGGAAAAAAATAAAAAAAATAAAAATAAAACCAAATGCTTCCCCAAGTGTGTTGCCAGCATCACAGAGAACATGTTGGTGAGTGCATGAACTACGTCAGTCAGCTTAGGGAGGAGCACAGCACCAGCTGCAGAGCAGGTAGCTGCGCCGTTCTGTAAACCCTTGCTTCTAGTCTTCTGCCTTTTGCAGTGCTGCTTGTAAATTCTCGTAAATGACTGCTGCAAAGGCAGCTGCAGAGTCTGCAGTTAGATGGGAATGCTTCCTACTGCTGCCTCCATCCTGCTTATTCAGGTTTATCTTCACATGATTTCAGTTTCCAGACTGTCAGGAGGACTTTAAGAAGGATCTGGATTGCCATGAAGGATCAGAGGAGCTGGGGGATGCTGCATCTCTGTGTCCCTCTGGAAATGCGTCTCACTCAACTGTGGCTTTTTCACTTCTCTTGAATAGGCTTCTTTGAGCAAATGTCTCTGCAGTCCCTTGTTTATTAAGCAAACATATTATAGTCCTGATCTTGTGAAGTAGGTATTTCATGTTCTAACCCTGCCCTTTCATGTTTGTTTGTTTGTTTGTTTTCATGCTCATTTATGTATATCACAAACTTGGAAGACCAGATTCTGCAACCATTGCCACTGATGCTTCCTTGTTTTCATGGAAGGGAGTTATTTTCTGTTGTGCCTCACCTTTTCATTTTTGACAAGGTGCTGATCTGGACCTCAACAAGGCTTTAAGCCTTGTTTGAACTGTAAAAATAGTGCCAGTGTGGTGTACTTGATTGAAGTGCAAGCAAGCCCAAATAGCATTCAGTAAACTGAACGTGGAAAAGATCTTAATTTAATATGGTAGCAAAAATACCAGTATCACGTGAACTGTGCCTATGATAAGGTAAAGATGCCAATTTCTGTGCGTATCTTCTTTCCTAACAGGACACTGCAGTGTAAATCACTGTCTGTCTGAGGGAGTTTACCACTCTTTCATGGGGATGGGTGGGAAGCTATTCGCATTGGTTCTGGGGCTTCTGGGCAGCAATGAGCATATGGTGATTGATCTGTGTTTACTGAAGTGCTTCTGGAATTATTTTTTCACCACAATTAATACTGTCCTCCCTAGCAGAGATGCATGTTTTAATGGCATTCCTGTCCTTTAGACAAAGGTAAAATTTGCTAGGTCTGTATGGCTCTATTTTGCCTGCGTCTGCTCTTTGTTCTGAGAAGGCTCGTTAACAGAGCAGTGCTGCCACAACCTCAGAATTGTAGATAGAGCATAATTCTCAGCCACTTCACTAAATAGATGTAGGTTTTAAACTGTAGCAGCTGCTGTGCGGCATCAGACTGAAGGTCCCTCAGGGCTACAGTCATGTCTCCAAGAGTGACTGCAAGCAGATGCCTCAGGAGGACAGCAGCAGGGCAAGTGTTTGTCATACCTCTCTTTAATACTTTCCCAGTCCTTTCAGCCATTTGGACTTGGGATGACCTAAGCTGGATGTGTTTTCTTTGTATTTAATAACACCCAGTGGATTTCTCTTCCCTGAACTTGTCCTCAGACAAGTACCACCAGCTTTTAGGTTTTGTAGCCATCTTTGGCAAGCTCAGCTAACCATCACATGGGGAGAGCAGTCTTGTTTTCTTTCGGTCCTTGCATCTCCTGGTTCGCTTCATACCTAGTAACTGCTGCACTGACAAGGTGAGTGAATAGGTTGTCCCATGATCCTGTGGATGTCTGTCAATCCCCTCTCTGCCATCTTCTCCCACAAAGAAGTGTTCTAACTCATTTAACTTCTCCATGTTTGGAGGTTGGTCAGTGCTTTTGGCTGTCCTTGCAGTTATTACAAAAAAAAAAAAAAAAAAAGACAAGTCATGCAACGACCTATATTTTGCTATGTTTAGTGTGAAAAACTGTAAGGGACAAGAGAAAGCGACTGCCGTCTTCTAATGGCAGCAACGTTTTCCCGCTTCTGTGCTTTGTTAATGTAGGAGCTTTGACAGTTCTTTTAATCTGTGCTTATAAAATATCTCCTTTCTCCCAACATTTTCCTCCATGGTCACTGCCAGAGGCAGGAAATTCTGTAGAGCGCAACAAGTAAGGAGTAACAGGGTGTGCTTTGTCACCACGGCAGGACCACCGCAAAGGTCACCAAGTGGACGTAGCAAGTCCTTACAAGTAGAACGGTAAAGAGGTTTCTGGAAGCTCTCAGGCTGATGAAGAACCACAGATGCTGCTCCAGCTTGGACTTGAAGCAAGGTGGGCGCAGCAGCGTGGCGTTTGCTGAAGTCAGTGCTGAGCAGCAGAAGAAACCCAAACCAGCTCTGTCAGTGCTCCTCACCATCTGTAGGCACGTCTCGTGTGCTACTCGCTTATATCACTGTTCCTTTGTTATTTTTTTATATTTATTGTTGGACACAGTCTTGTTAGTACAATCTAATTAATGTGAGTGTGACCCTTCTCTCTGTGCTACCTAGTGGGATAGTGTTTCTATTAAGCAGAGCAATAGAACGAGCATTGTTCAGCTGACTCATGTGAAAAGAGAAAATAGCATTTAGTAAATTAAGCAGCTCTTCCCACTTGCTGTTTATATGCTCTGTAATGTGATCTATGAGAATGGGGAGGCTTTGATTTAAAAACATTTGCCTCAAACCTCCTATGGGATCTGAATTGACTTGCACTGTGAAAACACAGATCACAAATTATGATGTGCACAAGTAGGCGGTGGGTGCTGGGTGTGTATATTAGCCATTCCATCATATCTCTGCTCTGCAAGGAGATGACCCCTTTCAAAAGCAATCAGGAATAGTATAATTAAAGCTTGCTTCTGATTTGAGCATTTATTCAAACTGCAACGCCTCAGAAGACCTTGTGGCAGAACCGCATGCAGGTTCTGTGCTGCACTATTGACTTAAATATTTAATAACCTTTCCTGTTTGAGATCCTTTAAAGCTGTGCAGAAAGGTTCATGTCTGTGTGAATTTCTAGCTAGGTTTTGTTTTATTCTTTTCAGTTTGGATGCCTGGAGGGCAGCTTGTGCTAGGGCAGCATGAAATATTGATCACGAAACAGTTCAGGCTAGTGCGAAGGAGGCCCAGTGGGAGGAGGTGTGCTGTGTTCCAGCAAGCACGAAATAGTTTTCCAAGGTTTAGTTAGTTGCAACACTGCTCCAAAATATAACACCAGTGTTTAATTTAGATGAGCTTGGATTGGTTTCTGAATTCTGGGCATTTATTTGCTTGCTCATATGTTTAGATTGCCTGCTACATGTTTTCTACATTCGCAGAAATGGCCAGTGCCTAGGTCAAAAATCTAGATTATCCTTTTTTCCATAGAAGAACTGTAAGTGAGGCATTCTCAGCATTCTGGACCCACCCTGTCTGGTCTGATGGTTTTCCCTGTGCTCTGCAGCACCTATTTGATTGTTTTCCCTTTTTTTTTTTTTTTTTTAAATGGGAAATTCTGAGCCTGGAAGCAGACTGCAGTCTGCAGACGAGCCTATAATACTTAGTTTGATGCATGGGTTTTTGTGCGAAGGTGATGGTGTTGGTCTGTAGTAGCTTAATTTAATCTTAGAAACTTTGCTGGAACTCACAGACTTTATAAGCTACTTTTGAAGCTACATCTAGATCTCCTTTTTCATTCATTTGAATTTTAATTTATTAGATTTTAATCAAAACCATGTGAATTAAACATACTTCAGAAAAGATTTCAGCACTTACCGTGAGATAAGATACGACTCTTGATTTGGATGAATGCTCAGTTTCTTTTTGTGCAAGTCCTGGTTTCCAAAGCTACCAAAGGAGCTGCAGCACTGGGAGGAGGGGGATGATGGGATCACCAGGAACCTGGAGCTGTGCAGGAAGATCTCTCTTGGTCTGGTGCTTTCATGGTGTCAGTGATCACTTCTGCCTCCCTGGTCGTAACTGAAGGAGTATAAGGGACTGTGGTAAAGGAAACAGCAAGGAACTCATTTCAGTGGAAGCAGCCATAGAAATACTTTTTGATGTTCAGGAATTTTGACTGAATTTCTGGCCTTGTTCAGACTTTATTTTCCAACCATTTCCTTCCTCTCTATCCATCCTCCTAGGCTTTAGTCATAATTTCACTTACCCTATTAATCCGTCTTCACCTGACCTTTAGGAGGACAAAGCATAGAGGAGAAGGCAGAGATAGTGAAAGAGATGTGGGGAGTGGATGGGGAAAAGTGCTGGGAGGGGGAACTTAGATGCTCCTTTTCTGTCCATTTTGCAGCCAACACAGACTGCTGGTTATTCCCCTTCCTGCAGCCCACCTCTGCCTTGTCTCCTTGGGCAGCTCTTCTTATAGAGGACAATCTCTTTCCTGCACAACGTCTATCCTGCACAATGTCTCTTGCTTTTGCTTGGTCACTAGGTGCTGCACTAGTTGACAATAAAATTGATTGCTTTTGAGTCTGCTCTTCAGTTTGTCACTTTGCAAATTGTTATCAAGCAAGCTTTTCCGTGAACCTGGCTTCCTATGGGTTTGTCCCATGCTGCTGACATCCCACAGTGACAACAATCACAGTTTTCTTCCTGTGACCACTGCCAGTACTCTCCCATCCTCCTCATCATATCCTCCACTCCTTCCCTCGTGTCCTACACACATCTCCAACATTCTCTTCCCCCTGAAATACTGCCAGATCCTTGTCGCATCCTCTACCTGTTTGGCTTGGTACACAATTTCATGTGGCTGTGCCTGGCTAGGAGTTTCGCATGTGTTGGTTGGGATCTGGAGATCAGACAAAGCAGATGGCTCTTGAGCTCATTCTGAAGCATTTCCAGCAATGTCACTCTGATTTGAGGCTCCCTCTATGCTGCTGTTGATTTTTCCTGAAAGATGTACGGACTTGCCTGTTTTGATATTCTGTTCCTCTGCCAGATTTGGCTGAAGCTGGCTAGAGAGGCAGAAGACGTTAGGGCAATCTCAGGAGGTCAGCCAGGGTTATCTTTAGTCTCATTTTTATGGGAAGCCAGGTTAACCAGAAGCCAAAGCCACAGAAAGGTGGCAAAGGAAGTATCATTTTACTGTTTTGTGTAGGAGTGATACTGCGCACTGTGATTCTCAGACTCATTTATCCTATCCTTGCATGATGCTGAAACACGTGCTGAAAATACCTGCTTGCTGGTGTGTAACTTTTAAGTTCAAGCTGAGAGCTGCTCACTGGTTGCAAGTTTCAGAGAGGTGAGGCGTGTGCTCTTTTGAGATCTTTCTGAACTACATATGAGAAGGACTTGGACAATATCTTGGGTACAGAGGGCTGGAAAGAAAGCTGAATCCTGGATGCACAGATCTTTCAGTTGGGTTTTTGGCATGCTGATCTCCCAGATTTGGCTGTGACTCCACCGTTGTCCTCCAGCATGTAACAAATGCAGTGTTTGCAACACGAGAATCTGTGCGTAATATCTATTAAATGGCATGATAAACTTAACTCTGGAAAATTGATTTTATTTTTTTTTAATTTTACAGTGCTTAATGTTTTTGAGTAATGAACTGGAGGGAAAAGGGTGGAAGGAATTGAGATGGTACAGCACGTGGTACTCTCCTGTTACTCAAGTCTCAGATGGGTGTGTGTTGGTAGGAAGCACTCCAGCACTCGTCTGACTTACCTGTGATTCTGACCCGCTGCTCACAACTACACAATGCTGAGCACACGAAGTGACTGCTGAACAAGGAGTTTGTTGCTTCGACATCCTGCTCGCTTGTAGGTTTGAAGGGTCTGTGTATCTGGAAGAGAATGCTAGACCATCAGGTGCTCTGCTTGTGTTGGCAGTTCAGCATTGCTGATGGACTGCCTTAAGCAGAAATGAGCCCTGTGGTTGAAAAGAAAAACACCAAGCGAGAAAAACATCTTTTTTTTTTTAATATTGTATGTCATTTCCTGGAAGAAGTTCATCCCTGTCTTTGGCTTTCTTGTTACTTTTGGGATGAGCTGCCACTGTGGCTATTAGGAAGGTCCTTACCAGGAGTGAGGTTATCCAGTTATGACAACTTGATTTGAGGACATGCTTTTCATTAATAGTTTACTGTTTGCCTGTAGCCAAGGGGCATGCCTCGGCTGGATAATTGGATTTGGAAGGCTAGTGTTTGTAGCAATTGTGACACTTGCTGTGAAGCCAGTTTCTGCAGCAATGCAGCTGGTACAACATTGGGGCAATCTGTTACAGTGCCTTTGTTCCACGGATGTCTGACTGGTGTAAAAAGTAACCACAGCAAAAGAGACTTTCCTCAGGAGCATACCTACTTCAGCACAAGGAGGCAAAATTAAGACCTTGTTCTGTATCTAAAACCAATTCAAAATGTTTTGGGGAAAAACTGACAGGAGTGAAACTCTGGAAAGTTCTTACCAGCTTATGCAAATTCACTGTGTGTGTTCTTTTCTTGTGATCCTTTATGAAGTCCAGAAGGCTGTTTAGCCACGACCTGGAACCCCTTCTTCCTCATTTCTGTTCTTATGAACTTTAAAAATAAGAAGTTGATGGTAGTTTTTTTTCCAGTTTGTCTTGTCTGCTGTCTATATATTCTTTGCAGGTACATTTTGTGACACTTCAGTCTATGCTTAAATGCCTCAAGCAATCCAAGTCCTCTGCACTGAAGGAAAAAAAAAAAAAAAAGCACAAATTACTTTTACTTTAATACTCTTTAGTTGTTCAATTATTTTATCCTAGTGTTTGATTCTGTGAAATTCATACCCATTTCTGAATCTGATATGCGCTCAGACGTGGAAGTCCTAGGTTTAAATCAGCCTTAGATGATTTGGGTAAAATGCAAGCCCTGTGCAAGTCAGTTTGAACTTGTTGTTTTGGGAAGCCCTGAGCTTGTCAGGAGCTCTGATTCCCTTTGTATAGCAATGTTCTTTTTTGTGATATGCAAGTATTTGTTCCATAAGGAACAAAAAACTACAATTTTAATTGAGTACACTAGAAGGGACTGCTAAGAACAACATATTTTATGCAGAGGATGCTCTTTTCCCTCATTCTGTCTAACGATTTCAAAGAACAAATGAGGAAAATGTTAGATAGTTTGCCAGTCTTCTGTATGTGTGTAGTGCTGAGATTTTCAGTACCAGTCCACTGTTCATTGTTGAACTCGCTCTTTGTATTATTGCCAGTTTTGTTTGGCTGGTCAGTACAGCATTGTGCTGGTTTTTGCTGTTGTTACAGGGGCTGATTTTTGTGCTTCCTGCTCTTACCTTTCCCTTGCTCTTCTGTGTCATGCGTCATCTTCCCAGCTCTTCGCCTTGATCACCGAAATGGTCTCTATGCCCACACCTTCCTCAGGAGAATGGCTCCTGGCACTGGCTGGTGTTGGGATCTGATAAGGAGCACAGTGCCTTGGGTCATCTTGCATGTGTTGACTTGTTCCCCTGGTTGCTTGCTTTCTTCATTTCCTACACTTCTTTCCAGGATAATTTCCCAGCTCTCTCTCACCCCCTCTTCCTAGCATCAATATACAACACATGGTATGTGAGTGAGCTGGGCTGTCTGCTTCTCAGCCATATGGGACTTAGAAGCTGCAGTTTGGCCTTCACCGTCCTAAATGTTCCACAGAATGGGATGGGGTGTAGGGTGATTTCATACTATTTCAAGGATCAGTTTCTATCCTGGAATAAAGTTTTGGAGGTTGCACGCTTGCAGTGAGTTTGACACACTAAAACACAAGCGATTTTTAGCTCAGCATTACCATCGGATATTTGGGCAGCGTTATGTAGGATCTTGACTCTGTTTTGGTGCGCTGGAATGCAAACGTGCTTCAGAGAGCACCAAATGTGCCAGTGAAGTAGTGGGTGCTAAAGCAACTTCCAGGCTCTGCCAGAGCTGCGAGGATCAATCATGCCTGTTGTGAAGAGGAGATACCCTATGCAAGAGCAGCGAGGCCAAAGGAGAATGAAGAGGGGCTACTCTGAAAGGAGTTGGAAGAAGAGTGCTCTGCTTTTGAGGGGTTTGGAACCCAAAGTTTCTACTTCCTCATTGAATTTTGCGTGTATAGTGAAGAGCCACCCTTAACATCTGCTTTACCTCTTGCTACGTATGCTTTTTCTCAGCCACATATCAGGATTATCAGTAAAGCTGTCAAGAGAACCTTTGACATCAGCTTTGTAAAGAGAATATCATGTTGGAAATTGCCTCAGGTAATTAATTAATTCTTCTGTAAATAGAAGGCTTGATATGCATCAATGGTGCTATGGGATGTTTCTCAAGAGAGAAATAAACTCTCCAGCAGGGTCCATAGCGAGTAGTGAAGCACTCTTCTTATGCAGGAGGCTCATTATCCTTCCAGTTTAATTCTACAAGGAAGCAAAAATACAACTTTCATCTTGTTGGATTATATTGGAGGGAAAGTACAGCTGTTCACGAATTCCTCAGGGATGTGCACGTGAGCTCGACAGCGGTTGGGTGAATACGCATTTCTCTGGCTACAGGGTGAAGGCAACACAACCTGCCCAGCCTGGGTGTGCGCTGCCATGCTCCATCAGGCAGGGCAAGTGGCGGTCTTCGAGCCGAGCAAGTCAGGAGTCCAGAACATGGCATGTTTTCTGCTTGCCGTGCTCTCCAGGCACACACAATGCGTGCAGCGGCGCTGGCAGACCTGGCCTCCTGCTTAGAGGAGAGCGTGGCTGCAACTTTGGAAGTGAGCTTTGAAGGATGTTACTTGTATTGGAGAATTGCTTGCTTTTCAGCACACGGCTGGTGTCCCAAACTATTTTCAAAGCAATCTTTCCCACTCTGGCATTTAATCGGAATTAAAATTGTTTCTAAATAGGCAGGTAAGCACATTGTCTGTTCAGTGATGTTTTTCTAATTGGCACAGGAAAGTCTCTTTCTAAAATGCATGACTGATGTATTTATGTATTTTAGCAGTATATAAAAAGAAGGAAACATTTCTCTTTTCTTGCTGAAACCGTCTTTTCCACTGACTCTTAGGTTTGGAGGGGCACTTTGGCTCGCCTTCGCTATAAGAGGACAAAGGCCGCCCTCACGATACTCAAGTATTACCGCCGCTACAAGGTGAAGGCCTACATCCATGAAGTTGCCCAACGCTTTCACAATGTGAGGTCAATGAAGGATTATGGCAAGCACGTGCAATGGCCCACTCCGCCAAAAGTGCTGCACCGATTTGAAGAGGCACTCCAGATGATTTACCATAGGTACAAATAAAACTTTTTCTGTTTTCAGTCTAACCCAGAGGACTGAACAGTTACTACTTGTTTCATGAAAGCTGGAAAAATGACTAGAGAATGTTGACTGGGCATCAAAGATGAAGATGTTAGTGGCTTCTGGTACCTTTGACCAGGCAAATAATTGTTCTGTTTTAGAGATGTATTCAAGATGGACATTGTGTTTCCTTTCTCAGCCCCTCTCTGGCCTTTCTGATAAGTTTTGAAAGAAAAGAGCAGCTGTTGTTAGGCTGGGGGAGAGAGAAAAGGAGTCTTCTAGACTCTCTGAAGACTTTTATAAGAGAAAAATGATAACTTCTGAAAGTCACTGAACAAGAGAAATGTTGGCTGAATGGGACCTCTAGAGATCTCTAGTCGAGCCATCTGCTTGATGCAGTATTACCACCAGCACTAGATCAGGTTAACCTTGTTTTTTTTCTCAGCTGTCTCTTGAAAACCATCCACAGCCTGTTTGGGTAAGGCGTCCTGCTTTCTGAATAAGCTCAGTTATCATAACCACAAAATTTTAGTCACTAAAGACATTTCAGAGCCATAGTCCTAGAGAACTGATGTTGTTGCTGAAGGCTGGAGTATGGTGTGGAGTAATGGATGGTCTATCCTGTCCTGTTTCGTGTTACAGTTGTTTAGATTTCAATTGTAGGGCCAAATTCAGTTATTAAAGGAGAATGATGTTGTAAATGAGCCAAAGAATTGGCTTGCAAAAACTTTTTTGCAAACAAATGTGCCAGTAGTTTACTTCTGGGTGCTAGAGGGAGAGGGTAGAGTATACCAGCAAAATTCGTCAGGAGTCAGAGGTGATGTGTCACTTAAAGCTGGAAACCTCAGTATCATTTTAACGAATGCAATGGAAGAACTTCTTTTTTTTCCCTGCCATTTATAGTCCAGGGTTGTCCTTGTGCTGACCTGGCAGAATTAGTTGTTGTAGTGCATGGTACAGGCTGTGGACCTGACTCAGGTTTCTGTGGCAGGTGGAGAGCAGGTGAACTCATCCAGAGCATCCCACCAAAAGATATACCTCAGCTGAGGGCAAAGGTTGCTGCCATGGAAGTGCTGAAGGGTCACAGAGCTGATCTTGGGCTACAAAGAGCATGGGAGGGGAACTACATCGCACTGGTGAGTACAAGTGAAGTAACCGATGCAGATAAAAGGAGGCTGCTGCAGTGGCTGCCGCTCAGAACACTAAAAGGGTAGAAATTTGAAAAAGTGGCTATTGGTTTCTTGGGAGGGAGAGTGTTTCCACGTTTTGTCTTTAAGTGGGTTTATGTGGTTTCAGATGGTCTTTGATTTCTACTGTACTACAAGTTAATTTTTCTGAATACCAAGCCTAGTTTGAGTGAGCATCCCAAACAGCATTAAATGATAGTGAGTAATGCCATCAGATGGCTCTTCAAATGGCTGAACCTGGGAAGGAAGTCAGGTGTAAAGCTGAAGTTCTAGATATGATGGGATGTTAAGAAATAACATTAAATGAAAAGGAACAAAGAAATTCTCTGTAGGCAAGTTGCAATACTTCTTTTACTCTGTCCTTCCTTTAAGCATCTTGTTTTGCTAAGGTTTTCTCAGAAAGCACATAGAACTCCAGATGCTCTGCTGCTCTTCAACGAGGCCGGGACTGGCGGAAGCCTTCAGACGAGGTGGTGCAGCTGCAGTTCTGCCAGGCCTGGCATGACGTAATGGAATTACTTTCTTTAGTAAGCAAGAAAAAGTATATGCCTGTGTTTGCTCTTTCAGAGACCAGATAACCCTCAGACCACGGGCTCCTTCATCCCTGTTGCCACTGAGCTGAAACGAAAAGACAAGTACATGAACATTCTCTTCTCGTGTCACGTCCGCAAGGTAACTGGCGTGTGCGTGGTCTGCAGACACATGAGCTGGGTCGGGAAACTTCTTGCAGCTGAGGTGAAATTTTGTGAAGCAAAGGATGAGGAGTCAATACTGGAGATATTTCAACAGATGGCAGTTCAAAGTAGTCATGTTTTAAGTAACAGTATCAGTGATTTGTGGATGGATATGTAACTCTGAACCTATTACACCAAAGGATGCTTTGTGTGAGGGGCTTCTGTGGCATCTTCATTTCAGAGGAATGAATAAATTCTGTGTAACTGGCTTGGGTCTGACTTCTTCCATAGCAGAACGTTGGTTCTTTTTCTTCTTGTTAAATTGGTTGGAAGGTTTTAAAAACTAATTAGAATAATGTGCTTGGCATAATTTTTTAATGGGTAGTTTATAATGATCTAAATTATGCTGTTTTTAAATGTCTGTCAGGAGAGGATATTTTGAATTTTGCAAAGCCATTAGACAAAAACGTATTCAATAGCAGGTGATGTTCAAGTGTTTTTAAGAAGCTATATATTTGTGTATACTTTTTATTTCCAAAAATGTGCTGTTGTAGTTGCTCTCCACTTGCCAGAAGTGGAGCATGTGTGTGATATTTATGATTCTGCAAATATTATATTTAATAGTAACAACAAAATTGATTTTGCAGTGCGAAATCTCACTTTATAACAAAACTTCTTTGCTAGTGGTAGTGATTTCTAATATTCGTACAACAGTAAGTGATTACTGTATATAAAAATAGAAATCTCTTATGCTTTCTGAACAAAACTATTTCAGTGGAGTAGTCCATTGCTTTTAACATGTTCTCTTTAAGAGCGTGGTTCGCTAATTAAATGAGCGGTTTGAGTGAATATTAGTTTATATTGTTAGGATTAAAGGAGGGTTGGGTGAGTCTGCATCCAAACCTCATCTTTACAGTCTTGGCAGCGGTTTGGCTGGAACCTGCGTTACAGACAAGGGGATACAGAAGAACTTCACCCTGGCTTTTTTTCACCTTAGGCTGAAAACAAAAGAATTCCTTTTGTAATTCATTTAATAAACTAGATCCAAATTACTGCTGTTTCTAGCTAAACTGGAACAATTGTAAAAATACAGTATTCAGTTCTTAACGATGTGACTATATGAATTGTCATTCTAAATAGGAATGGAGTGACAGGGGAATTACTTGGTGTGTGTATAATATATGTATACCCACTGTGGGAGTTTAATATCACTCACTGTTATGCAACTTTTAAGCTTTTAAGTCCTTCTGTTTCTCTTGCTTGCACCTGATTCAGCTTTAAAGGACGATCTCCTGCACAGGGATAGGTAAAAGCAGATTTCTGAAACACAGATCCATGCCTTATTCTGTTCAGTAACTGCAAGCACAGAGCTCTTACCTTTAGGCAAGCATCTGAGCAATTCCTTTATGTTTACAGTGTATTAAGAAATCCTTGAGAATGCAAACAGGCCTTGTTTCTATACATCCTGTCACTGTGTGTACTTGTTGGAAAAATTGATTTTCTGCTGGGGTTTGTTGCATTGGTGTCCTACCACTTTATTGATAATAATAAAAGCAGTCTGGAGACAAAGAAGGTGTTGCCTGTCGTAAAATAGATTTCTACTTTCAGTGCTTGCAGAGGTGAAGAAAGCTTTAGCTTATCATGGGTGCTTTGAAAAAAAAAAAGTAGCTCAGCTGAAATCAGAAAATTCCACAGAGGCTGCGAGGTTATAGACTTGCAGTCTTGTGGTTTTAAAATTATCTTGTAACTTTTTTGATCTTTTTAAAGGTTAAATTGTTGGTCGCTGTCTTATATCAGAGAGATCAGGCTTAATCCTTCCTTTGCCTAGTTAGTTAGGGATATCTTTGCCTGGCTTTTGAAGTCATCAGTGGTGGAAGCACACGTGGATGGCAGGGCTCCGGTCGGACAGGCAAACCTGCTGGTGCCAACAGAGGAGCACACCCAGGGCCGCGGGTGGCCGGCTGGTGCGTGGAAACGACTGCTCGTCCAGACCTGGCTGTGCCCAGGTCTTCGAAGTCGTTAATGCTTTTCTGGTCTTCATTCTTAAAGATCTATGTTAGAAAATAACTAAATTTACTGAAACTACAGCATTTACTTTAGGAAAATGATGGCCTTGAAGAAACTCATAGGAGCACCTCTGCCCAAACAAGTGGTTAAAATCATTTCAGCATTGCTGTTGAGGACAAGCCTGCAGCTTTCTAGGATCTTTAATGATGTATGTAAGCCTGGCAATTTCTGTATTTAAACTCTGAAGCAAATGACCCCTTTCAAATCCATGCTTGGATGTAATAACTTTTTGAGTGAACCATTTGTCTTCCCTCTTGTATGGACAAGAAATGTCCAAGCAAGCCTGAAATGAACAAAGGAGAGAAACAAACAATCCTGAACTTTGAAAGCTAACAAGACAAAGATTTGACATTTCAAGATTTATCATTTCACTTTCCAACCAGTGCACTTCTTTACAGAATCTAAATTAAATTTGAACCTCAGATTTGCTGACTAAGCAAGAGTGCAAATTGTTGTAGAGCCTGTAAGCAACTTCATCCTTTGACTAGATGAACACAGTCTTTACCCTGAAAATAGTGTTAGCCTGTCTTTCACTGTGTCACGTAAAAGAATTTATGTCCTGAGTTGTCTTTTTAAAACTAAGGTGTTTTTGTAAAAAATAGTAATCTGCTTCTTACCCAAAAAGTAACTGTAGTCTGAGGATCAGCTTTCAGTGCTATTGGGGGGGGGATTTCTTCTTTAAAAAAAAAAATCATAAAGTTTAGTTTTTTTAGCTTCATCCTATTTTAAGTTCCCCATGTAACACCACATTACTTGCACAAGCGTGGCATTTGGTGTCAGCGCATACAAGCTGTATCAATGGTCAGAACGTTTGAAAGGGAGCTATTTTCACTGCAGTGAAGTTTGTCAAATTTCTTATGCTAACCCAGGTTTGTTGTGGATTTGCAAATTGGCTGTTACTGTTTGTTTCTCAGCTGAATCTTGGCTCGCGCACAGCTCTAGCAGGAGACTGAAAAATGCATTACAGAAATGAAAATGTAATTATTTACCAGGTGATTCCATTGCTTCCCTTAAATAATACTCTTTAACAAAGCATCAGTCCACAGAACAAGGCTGCTCAAGATTCATGATTCAGCTTATTTGGGGATTCTTGAGCAAAATGTGCAGTTACTGCTGGTCCTTGTGTCAGGCAGAAAGGTGTCAACTCAAAGTGCTCTCTCGTTACAGTGAGATAAATGTTTTATTTCTGGAACCGCATCAGACTTCCTTTGCGCCTCTGAGTAAGGTGCCGTACCTTCCTTCCACCAAGTGCAAAGTAGTTCTTGTCTTTCAACAGCAATGGTAGCTGTCTGGTCCTTAAAATTTTCAGATAATTGCAGTCTAATACACTTCTTTCTTTGAAAAGAAATGATATTAAGAGGATAAGTACTGGGCAACTTGAATAGGCAACAAGTTAAGCCTGGAGTGCATGTATTTAAAAATGCTTATGTATAGAACATATCTGCTGTGAACTGTAAGATATTTGCTAACCATTAACTTCTTTGAGACAGATTTTTTTTTTTAGCTGATGATTGACATTGCTCTAGTGAAGTCAAGAAAGTAATATCAACTCGCAACAGCCAGGGAACTGCTCTTGAAGTATTGATAACTGCTGTTAAAGTTTTCTTTAGCTTGAGTGTACGGGGTCTTAATTTCAACAGCTTGAGATGAATAATAGCGAGCAAATCTGTTTGGACCGAAGGTTTTGTAGTTCTTTTTATAGAATGCCTGTGAAGAGTCTTTGACGTCTCGCTGATGGGATGTGCGTGTGTTTGCTTCTCGCAGTAGGTATAGGTAGAAGCAGGTCATTTCTGCCTATGGAAAAATACATCTTTTCTGAGCGTTGTGTTGCTCTTTATTTTTCAGAGGAAATTTTCACATTTTTTTGCCTTGGGAAACCAAATGCATATTTCATGCATACCACCAGATTTTGTTTTATCACCTAGGAAACAACAGTTTCTCCTTTTTTAGAATAAGGCTTTTCTTCCCATTTTTCTCCCTTGTCATTTGTGGCACCAAGCTCTTCGAGAGGACCATCTCCAAAGCCCGGCATGTCCCACCCTGCAGTGTCTGCACCTGGCAAAGACCTGGAAAGCTCATTTGAAGGTTTTTCTACTGTAGGCTATGGGCTGGACCTTCATTTTTCCCTATAAGCTAGACAGGGAGCTAAATTAAGACTGATTCACATTTGGATCAACAAAGATATAAATAAAAAAGCCCAGAAGGTGCAGAGAACACAATGCTAGGAAGGGCTGTTCTCCGAGAGGGTATGATCAGTATCTGAGAACATAAGGCCTGTCTCTACTCCTACAAAATCAAAAGAATGGTGGCATTTGCAACTGTGCTTGCATTTGTCTGAATCTCTTCTATGCATGCTTCCCAATGTGACAGTTTACTTCTAAAAACACAGCATGTATTATTTACATAAATATGCCATAGATGCATGAGACACCTGAAGCAAAGCAATTGCTTGGAAAGAGCTGAAAAGGACACGAATTCCTCAGCAGCGAGAATTTGCTTCTCCTGTGAGATAAGCTGCTGTTCGTCCCCTTTAGTATGTCTCTTTAGCAGTTCAGCTGAATTTATTGCTCAGTTCTGCCTTGCAGAATGGGAGCGTGCTGTGAGGGCAGTGGTGCCGGACCTTCTGCTGGGCTGCTCTGGGTGCCCGGTGCGCTCGGCACCGCGGGCTCGGTGCTGGGGCTGGTGCAGCGCAGCGGAGACGTGGTTCCAGGGCACGAGGAGGTGGTGACGGAGGAAGAGAGTGAGGATGCTGGGATGGGAGCAGCAGGCGGGATCGTGGCAGTGAACAGGTGGTGTTGTGAGACTCTTTAAAAAAATAAATTAATTAAAACACAAAATAAAATGGTGTGTTCGGGAACCAGGGCCGCAGCATTAGATCTGAGATCTGTGTGGGGCAGATCACAGCCTAGGGAAGCCTTGGCTTAAACCCCCAGGACGTGGAGCGTGGTGTCCTGTGAGCTGCAGAGCCAAACGATGACTTGAGGAGGCTGGGTTACTCTGCTCAAAGAACCCAGCGTGCAGCACCACGTGCTCCTAACCTGCTTTCTGTAGGCCATTCAGTGTTTCACAGCTTTTCCTTTTTTTCTCCCATTCATTGCTGCATAAAACAATTCCAGTTATTTAGCATCTCTTCCTGTGAGATTTTCCAGGCCCTCACCCATTTTCTTTACCTTCTCTGAACCATTACAGTCTCCTGTACATTCACCATCCCAATGCTTCACCAGTATTCCAAGTGAGACCGTGGCAAGCAGGACATTATTCCCCATGTTGGTCTTTACTGCATGCGAACGTCTTCCTTGTTTTCAGCTGCCTCACGTGTTTGTGCCAAGATCTATCCAAAGCTGTCTAAAGTCATCTTCAGTTACTTTTTCAGATTTGGTGCGGTTAATTTAAAGCTGTCGTGTAGCTCTCTGGTTTGCATTTTTTGCCTTTATCTGCTCTGAACTTTGCCACTCTGCTGTCTGTTGAAGGAGCATATTTAAGTTCTCCAGTTGTCTCTTGGCTTCCCCTAGGAAAATCCTGTTTATGTTCATTTGCATCATCACGTCCCGCCCTTGTGTACCCTTCTCAGTTGATTAATAAATATCTCTGTGACTGCGATACACCGATAACTCTGGTTTTGCCTCGGTGAAAAATACCTTCTACTTTCTGCCCTACTTTCTTACTCTTGCTTTTGCAAAGATTTTGCTGGTAACTATTTAGTACCCAGTCTCCTGGGGGTGGGCCTGTGAAAGTCTAGATTGTATCAAATGTTCTTCTTTTGTGTAGTATTTCCTTGAGGAATTAATTGTAACGTTAGAGAGATATGTGTTTCCTCTCTGAAAACCCTGCTTGCTAGAGCCTAACATCACCAGCAGCCTAGAATAATATTTGTGATGAGCTGCAGTAGGATGGGGGAATTTAAATGATCTATGTATAGAAAGGAAATAAAAATAAAGGAATGATCCCAAGGTATGAAATACTGATCTGGAGAGAATATGATTTTCTTTCCTGCGGTAAGGTGATCTTCCTACTTGTGATTTTTTACAGAAACAGATTAATTCCATGAGGTGTGTAACAGTAGTTGACCAGCTTCAATCTTCCTGGATTTTCCCCAGATCAGATGTTACTGTGAAGGTACAACATTTAGTATCTTGTAGGCTTTGAATGAGTACATTCTTAATAAACAGTTGCATGTCTTCACAGTAATTTTCCAGAGGTGCTTATGCAGCATTTGACAGCATTTTTGGTGATTTAATTTGTTAGGTACTGGAAGGATGCTGTTGCTGGAGACCTGATTGGTAGCCAAAAATAAACATGAATTCAGAACATCAGAATACCTAGAATTAAGAGAAATGATATAATCATATAGCTTGCTGCTGGGCCATGTCTATTACTTTGCATCATTAGCTGGTGCTTAAATAATCTTTTTTTCCCTTTGCTCTTATTACATAGAAACAGGGTGTATGAACTGGAACAAAATACTGGGACGTGGGGCTGTGTACTTGGCTGTTTTCAGCTGCACTTGCTTCTTCCAGAACTGCTGGGAGCTCGCACATTGCTGTCTCCCCACAGTTAATTTTTTACTTTATCTGAACCATTCCATATAATTGGTTTTAAAAAAAGTTTTAGGGTTGATCCACGTGGACAAAAAGCGTAAGTATACTACAATAAGACAGCTTATTTTCCCTGTGTACTGTCAGTGGAGCTGCTAGTGTTGGCTTTTGTTGCTTCTTTCTTCTGAGGGTCTGGTTATGCAAACAATATCCCAGGTAGATAGTATTTTGAGCTTAATTAAAGTGAACCGTCTTCTTGACTCTGCCTAAGATTGTTGCATGAGGGTTGGGACATATATATATGTAGATAATCTCTGCTGCTCTTGACTGCCAGTGAGACTACGGGTGATAATACAGCAGTTTGCCTCAGCAGACAATTGATGGTTCTTCACTGAATTATAGCTGTATCTATAATTGGTCTTAAATTTACAGCTGTAGAGCCCAGTGGTGATACTAAGATATTAATGCTTCCCAATGGCAACACTAAGATGTGTTTGCTGAACTACTTGAAACTGTCAGAATACTTCAGATACTGTGAGATCTATGTTCTTGGTAGTGTATGGGCTGATGAAATTGTAGAATGATTAAGGTGGGAAGGGACCTCTGGAGTCTGTGGTCCAACCTCCTGCTCAGAGCAGGGCTAACTTCAGTTAGATGAGGTTGCTCAGGCTCTTTGTCAACTGAGCTTTGAAAATCCCTGAGGATGAAGATGGCACAGCCTGTCTGAGCCCCTCCCCTGGGCTGCCACCCTCCTGGCAAGATCTTTTCCCCCATGTCCGTTGGACTTTCTGCTGCTGCACCGTCTGCCCATTGCCTCTTGTCCTTTTGCTGTACTTCTGTGAGAAGTCTAGCTCCATCTCCTCCGTACCCTACCTTTGTCAGAGTGTACAGCCATTTGAAGATGAAAATTCCTTTGTCTCTTTCTGGAAGCCAGTACTGAGGTTGTCTGAAGTGCACTGTGATTTTCCTTGTTCATCTTGTAGGAGTGAATCAGGAGACCGGAGTCCAGACTCAAAACAACCTGAGAACAGTACAAGCATTTAACAACGGCAGTCTCACTCAGTGGCCAGTTAACCTTAGAGGAGCACACACCTCTGCATGCTTTCTTGTGTGGATTAGAAGTTTGCTGCTTGCTGTAGCTCTACTCTCTGTGTTTCCAGAACAGCACTAGAGAGCACAGCTAGGCAGCAAGCCCAATTTAAAGAAGTTCTTTTGAGGAGCTTGAGCCCACCGATGGTCCTTAGACATTGAATAGTCTTGAATGCCATGTCTTTAACAGAATCCAAAGTCAAGTTAAAATACAAGTTGAGCAATGTCCACCTCTATAAAAAAAAAAAAAATCTGCTACTGACAGTAAGGGTCTGGCACAGCCGAGCTGATCTTGTGGCTCGCTACTGCTGAGCTGAGCCACCCTGTGCTCTGCCCTGTTCATCGTTACCCGGAGCCTCACCCGTTGCCTTGCCCTGGCTCTGGTGCTTGTGCTGCCCTTCCCTGACTAAGGTCACGAAAAGGGCAGATTTTTGTCAGGTTAGTGAGTTGACACGGCTGATGAGCACCGGAGCTAGCTTGGGGTATGGGGTTAGAGCCCCTGGAAAGGGGAACAGGAGATTTCTTGCTTAGCAAGGCAGAGGCTTTTGCTCAATGCCCTTTGCAGCCTGAGGGCATTCCAGGTTGGGTCTTGTGCTTGCCAAGAACTACCCTTGCCTTCCTTCTTCCAGGTGGTTGCACAGGTCCATGTGTACAGACCTGGCTCTCCCAGGCTGCTCCTTCTCCATTCAGTCTTCTTTCCTTCCGCAGAGTGGCACAACTTCAGCAAAACTAGTGGAGCGTGCCCTTACTCAGCTAACACATCACTAACGGGCAGGGGAAGGATGCTTGTCCAGGTTTTCCACTTCCTGGGCAAGTTGCTTGGCTACACTGAAAGCATAGATGTTTTAAAAGAGGAAAATGGGACCTGCTCAAATTTAGGACGGGCTGAGACATCTGCTTTCCCATGCGCCAAGTCTGAACTGTAACAGACCCTGGTGACAACCTTTTAGCTCTGCAGGGCAGGTATTCTGCATCGTGCTTTCGAGGTGACAAAGGCACAGATATAATGTAGGAACAAGAGCCGTCTTCCTGGCTTTGGGGTCTGCTCAGTGGACAGGGCTGTAGGTTACATATTGCTAGTGGAAAGCATCTGTCCTTTATTTGATTTAGGCTCTGGTTGCCCCAGCCCTGCTGGATGACTCTGGGAATGTCGCATCTCTGAGATTGCCCATTTCTCTATTTATAAAAAGGGATTATGGGGTCAACCTTCCCTTTTCATTCCTTCAGGTAAACCTATTTAAGATCTGTGTGAGTCTTGCATGTTTACTGCTGCAAAGTTTTTATGCTGTGTGTTTTTGCAATGATCACTGTGACTGAAAATTGCTTCTTTGCAGGTCAATCGCTTTAGTAAGGTGGAGGACAGAGCAATCTTCATTACTGATCGACACCTTTATAAGATGGACCCTATGAAGCAGTACAAAGTGATGAAGACCATCCCCCTCTATAATGTAAGTACGAGGCCTGGAGAACCTCATCTCAGGCTTAGTCATGGGCAGTGCATCTACTGTTTAGCTCTGTTTTCCTATCCATAGAATGGAAAAAGACCTTGGTTTACTTTTTTCTTTTATATATAGTTAATGTCTATAAAACACTTAAGTGCAAATCTCTACAGCACTGGTGGATCATGTTAGCTTTTGATTTTGATGCATAAAATAAAAGCTAAAAACCAAACTGCTTATCACACTTTCTTCTGCTTGTTCTTCTATTTTGTTATTTATTTGCTGCGTGCTGCAAGCTCTTGGCCCCATAAGGGGGCTAGCATTTCACAGTGGCTTAAGACACAATTTCTCTGTCTCTGGGGGTTTGTTTGATCCTTCATGTTGTTTGAATTTTTTTTTTTATATTTGTTCATGTTTAATGTAAATCTTATCAAAGCTAAACTCTGAATTATAGTGAGGTATCTGGCCTTCAGGGTAGCAGAGTTTAGCTGCCAGTCAGAAAGAAGCAGATTATCACTGATAGGAAGGGGGATGGGAGAAAAGCTCATCTTAGCTTTTCAGCATCCTGAAGTGTGGATTCAACTGCTTGTTTGTTTTCTTCAGCCTGAGGTAACACTACTGTGATTATCTTAAACCTACAGAACCTGGCTGGGTTGTTTGCAAATGTTGTACACAAATTTGTTGGGATGTCTGCATTTGGAGAAATAATAAATCCGCAGGCCCCATATTGCTAAAAGACCAAAAATGGGATTAGGGCAACAGCAAAACCTGATCTGCAAATGTGGAGCGAATGATTAGCTCGGATTGCATCCTTAATGTTGGTTTCATTGGTCCTCTTCTAGCGTCCTTGCTGGCAATCCACGTAAGCTGTGCGCTGACTGCCCACCACAGCGTGTGGAGTAACGTGCTCATCTGCCTTGCTTGTTTCAGCTAATAAGAGTATCTGTTGTAGCAAAGCGATGTCGCCATGACAGTGTCTCTTGTTTTGAAAAGATATTACTGCCACGTATTTAGCAGCTGCAGGTCGTTTTCCTAAGTTGATGTTCTGTTCCACTGACATTCTCTCTTAATTGTGCAAAATGAAATTGTCAGCAGACTACACTGCTAAATGACTAACTCTTGCTTGTGCAAACAGACTCATTAAAGTCCACAGCAGACTGCTCTTTCAAGGTGGGTGGATTTTTTTTTTCAAAGTATCAAGGTGAACTCAGGTAAATAGGGTGGAGTTTTGTCCATTGCAATTTCTCACTATTAGTTTTCTAAGCTGTTACCTTCTACGAAATGGTTAGGCTAGTGCAATTCACTTACTACATGAGTAATTATAGGTAAAGCTGTATTTATCACAGCTTTAGGAAAATGCCTGCTTTACCTGTATGTCTGTAATGCAGATGGTTTTAAAGGTGGAGCTTGTACATCCAAGAAACAGAGCAAGACCAGGTCACTCTGGGAAGATCTTTTCTGTTGCTGCTGGTAGCCTGAATGTTTTCCTCTGAAATCCTTAATGCCTTAAAAATTAAAGGGGGATACAGTACAGTGCATTTGAAAGCATCTGCTTCTTAGTCCTAACTGCAAAGAAGCTGGAACACAACCGCATTGCAAAAGGAGCCAACCGCTTAAACATATTGTGCTGGGTCTGGCTGGGATGGAGTTCATTGTCTTCCTAACAATATGGAAGCAATTTGTAGGATGCCTATAGAAAGTCTGTTACTTAGAAATGTTAGTAATTTTTTTTTTTCACAAGACATGTATGTCTGAAATGGAGGATCCATTCATACAGAGTGAGCTGCGACTTGGCTGTAGTGCGGGCTGGCGGTGCTGGCTGTCTGCTTTGCATTTCCTGTGGCAGCAAAGCACTTCAGTGTTCTGTGCCTGTAGGTCTCTTGTTCTAAGAATACTTAAATTTCCATAGATAGGAATCAGCTTTATTTGTAGATCTGCAATTCTTCCCTTTGTCAGCCTACCCCTGGGCTTCTTGACTGAACAGTTTCCTTGACTTGAGCAAAGTGCTCCTGGAGTACTTGGTAAGGGAGGAATGGGTCCAAAAGACCCCTCCACGACTCACACAGGTGTCAGTCTTATTCCAGCATGGAAGTTTGTCTGATGAAAACTGGCTTTGGTGAATGCTGTAGTGATGTGTTTCTGCTCTGTTGGCCAAAGTCCCTCCTTTTACCTGCTTCTGCTGCACTGTGGTCCTTGGGAACACAAGAAAATCTGCACGCACAGGGATGGCATCGTGGTGCCAGGGCGTGCGCACTGATTGTGTTGATTTACTGCTGACCCCTCTCTGTGCAGCAGGAAGAGGACTGAGGAGAAGAGAGTTTGGAAGTGTATTTGGTTTCTGTACAGTACATGGAATGCATGCATTTTTTTCACCAGGATTTCTTAAACTGAACTGCTGACGGTGATCAGTGCTGTAACCCAACAGCTTTTTCCTTTCATAGATGTGTTTTACGTTTTGTTACTCAGAGATTTGAATATGTGTTTTCTTCTACCTCTTGAGCTGCCTTGCATGCTCTCTCTTGTTTTTCTGCACGCCTGATCTCTGCTTGTGTGGAAACTCTGTGACAGTGCACAGGGAGGTGGTGTAGGTGGCCGGTTGGTGATACAGATAGTCCTTCCCTTTTGGGGAAAGAACAGTTGTGTGAACTGAAATATGTCTGAGACGCAAATGGATAATAACTACACCAGTCTTGGTATATATCAGTGTGTCAAATATGTCCTACCAGAACGATGTGTGTTCTTCAGGGAAGATGGATTGCCCTTCTAACATGTAAAGGTGAACCCAGCTGAATTCATCTGCCTGTTAGCTGTGCTGCTTGCTCTCAGCATTTCTGAAGCACCCTATCAACATGGCAACATCCTTAGGGATGGTGTTTCCATGGAAATCTCATCGGAGACAGTCAGCTGATGTCTGTTACTACCATAAACTTGTTTTCGGCTGAAGGAATCACACTATAGTTTCCCATCTCCTCTAGCTGTGTTTACATGTAAATGGTTTAAGTATAGCCCTTAATGTATGCCTGCTTGGATTTCAGGTTCTGCATTCTCTTATTTTGTGTTCTGTGTAAGGAATCCAATTTTGTGCAAAATGATTACAAAGCAATAACTTTCCTTTCAACCCTGACTCTTTCACTGGATTGAGATGCTACCTGGGGGGATTTTTTGTGTGCAAGTGTTCTGGCAGTTGCTTCGGAAGTACCGCTATACAATTATCTTTTTATTCTTACCTGGAGAGAAAAGAAACAGATAATGGCAGGAAGGAATTAAAAGTGACTGAGCAGCAGAAAGGATCTTACAACTGCCTTTCCCAGTACAGTGGTGAATATAATAAAGGAAATTCTGTAGCTGCTGAGAACTTTTTTCTGATCTGCAAGCAGAGCTAATATTAGTGTTTGTAAATACTGAGATAAGCACCTTCTCTAAAATTATTTCTTTTGTATTATTTTTATTTGTTCAGATAGTCTTGTGGGGAAGGGTGAAATAGGAAAATTTTAAAGGGCTCTTGGGCTTCTAACACAGTTCTGTTGAATAATTAATGTTTAAATAGGCTTTTCAAATTCAGAGGTTTCAAATTTTTCATCTTTCATACTCGATGCACATTTAAAACCTTGATGGCAGTAGTCCCTGTGGTGATATTGTGCTCCCAGGATGTTATTTAAGCATGCAAATTAATTTTAAGGGATACTCTAAACCCAGGCAGCTGTTATGTCTGTGCATGAAGTGTAGCTTGCTTTGAAAGTATTTCATAACCTTAAAATAGTGTGAATGGTAGAGAATAAACTCCACCTGTGTTGGGTATGTGCAACTGGTAGCAGGAGGTCTCTTTGCTCAGTGACTAGAATATCAGCAATTACTGTCGTTCCGTGGTACTGCAGTAATAAGCCAGCAAAATGTGAGCAACTCTAAACTTGTGTAGTGTTTCATCCGGAAAACAGGGTACACACCACACTTCTGTACGCTGGCTGCGGCATGCTTTTCTGGGACGATGCTGCTGGCTGGTATGTGTTAGACATCCGGAGCTGTAGCAGGTTTCTTGGAAATAGTACGTTGTGCCTACTAAACCAAGCATATGGATTTAAACTGTTTCTGAAAGATTCATGCTTCTGAAAGTACTGAGTAGTCTCCAACTCGATCTGTGCTAATATGCTTTCCAACACAGGCAGTGGGGATAATAGAAGGCTTTTTTTTTTTTCTTTAGAAAGGGAATAATGAGATTTTGATTTCCACAAAACAGTGCAGCAGTGCCTCTCACTTTTAGGAGAATGTGGCTTCCCTCTGCCTATCTCTGGATGACTCAAAGGAGTTGTGCAGTCCTTTGGTGGACAGGGAACATCTGCTCTAGTGTCTGTGTTCATCATTTTCCCCCCCCCACCCCCCGCCCGCCCCCTTTCGCACCA
>VXAL01012989.1:5234-61930 GCA_013399475.1 Chauna torquata | reverse complement strand
CCAGGGCACGGCTGGCCCTCCTGGCTGCCAGGGCACTGCTGGCTCATGTTCAGCTTGCCATCGACCAAAATCCCCAGATCCCTTTCCACAGGGCTGCTCTCCACCCTCTCATTCCCCAGACTGTACGCATAGCCTGGGTTGCCCCTTCCCAGGTGCAGAATCCAGCACTTGCTCTTCTTCAACTTCATATTGTTGGTGATTGCCCAGCCCTCTAATTTGTCAAGGTCTCTCTGCCAGGCCTCTCTAACCTCGCCAGAATCAACTGCTCCTCCCAGTTTAATGTAATCTGCCAACTTACTCAATGCATCTTCTAGTCGTACATCCAAGTCATTTATGAAAACGTTAAAGAGAACTGGCCCTAAAATGGAGCCCTGGGGATCCCCACTAATGACTGGCCGCCAGTCTGTATTCTTTGTTTATATTTATCTGAATAGTCTGTGTACCTAGATTGCCACTCCTAAATTTTCCTGCTTTTGCTTTGGGAGATGATGAGGACAAAGCCTTTAATGTGCCAAGTAGCAGTTACTGAGCAAACCAAAAAAAATCCCTTTTTATTTTGTCAGAACAGCCAGACATGAATCCATGACTGAATACTGGAATCATCACTGCTTCATGGCGTTTGCAACTTATATTCTTCATCAAGATGTTTGGGCTTTCAGTAGTTTTCATTCCTATGTTATCTGCATATCTGCGTATCATTACATTTCCAGAGCTGTGTATGTGGATTTGAGTGGAGAAGATGGTCATTGGCCAGACTGATGATTATTGTCGGCTTCCCTTGAAAAGAAAACAAAACACACTTGTGGATCAACCCCTGAGTGACATGGTGTCATCCAGGGTGAGATTTTGGGGAGAAAAAGCCTCGGTTGTTACAAGCAGCCCACCTGGTATGCTCTGGGCTGGTAAGCAGCACATGGCGCTGAACGCACAGACGGGCACTATGGGGCCGCACCACTTCTAGCAAGAGCTGCTCAGAGGGGACCCAGTCTAGACAGTAGCATTTCCTCTCGTGTTTTAGCTGGGACTGTTAACTACCTCAACCCCAAAAAAACCAACACCAAGTCTGTTGTTTCACCTTTACTTCTTCAGCTTGCAGGAGGAGTACGGAGAGCTTGCACGCTGCCATTCCCCGGGCCCTGCTCTCACTGGTAGAGGTAGAAATTGAGAGGCAGCCTGCATACTGGAGTGGAAAGAGCTAGTCTGGCCGGTAGCAAAAATATATCAATGTATATGACATTGTTCTTGCTTTCTCTTCACAGTTGATAGGATTGAGCGTCTCCAATGGAAAGGACCAGCTCGTGGTCTTCCACACGAAGGACAACAAGGATCTCATTGTCTGTCTCTTCAGTAAAGAGCCATCTAATGACAACAGGATTGGAGAGCTGGTTGGAGTGCTGACAAGCCACTTCAAGAGGTCAGTGTTAAGTTTGGATTTTGCTGAAAACTCACTCTAGCATGCCAAATCAGAAACTTTCTGTGAAGTCATTTTGATGTCGTTTTTGAGTTTTATCTGTGTTACTTCACTGTATTACTAGGATACCAGAGCGACATTTTTCCTTGTATTTTTGAGACATGCTTTTTAGCTACCACGCTTTGCTTGCCCCTTCTACCTTCCCTGTACGTGTTTATTAGAGCATGGATGTTTGGGGACAAATATGACTGAACATGCATTTGGAGTGTCACAATATCTCATACAGACATTTTAAGGTCAAGCTCTTAACATGTAAAACTAAGATACAGCTATTCCTTCCTTTCTTGAATTGTTTCCCCTGCCTCCAAGTGTCAGTAGATCATTCAGTGCTTGAGCTGTAAAATGTCATCTCTGCTTCCCTGCAAATTGTCTCACTAGTAAATCACTGTGTAAAATCTGTTTTTAGTGGTAGACTAAACACTTAAGTGGTTATCTTGCATTGAGCTTCTTGGAGGTACAACTGAACTGGCAATAATCACCTTGATATCATACAGCAAGTTTGGGACTGCCCAGACAAGCTCCACGGCAGTCACTGCATTGCAGACAATCACATAAGATTAACTCTGTAGAGAAATGGTCTGAGGAGTGGACAAATCTTCAGAGTTGTTCTGTTGCTCCTCCAGAACAGATTCTCGTGAGAATTGATGCTGATCAGCATCACTTACAGCGTTTGTTTTTGCCATTCACAATATCACGCACCATTTATGACCAATAAAGAGGAGTCTTTATGGGTAAATACTCATGTGGAGCTGCAGGTGGCAGGACAGTGAGAGTGAATTTATATTATGTTAGGTCCCTGAGTAATTTTTTTCCTGAACTCGAGGAGAGCATGCTGGTATAGCCACTTCTCATCACTTCTGTCTGTACTGCTGGAGATAGGTGCCAAGTTCATCTGAAATAAAGTCTAAGCATTGGCATAACTTGCTTTGAGAAATTCAGTGCTGAAAAGCAACCGAAAACATTCTCTATATTTGCATTTACCTCAATATAGTTTAATTTTCAAATGTCACTACTCTTGATGGCTCAGGAGGTTATGTGTATACGTTTTGTAAAGCAGCACACTTCCTTTCGGGAGTCCTGTGAAGTAGCTGAGTAGCTGGAGTTCTTTCATGTCTGGCATGTTTTGAACACAGGTGAAATCTTCAGACAGCTGATACTCTTCAGTGCCTTAACAACTCTATAGAAGAGCTGTGAAACTGTTGATTTCGCTCCAGATCCTGTATGTTCAATGTTCAGACTGCCTTGTTTTGCTGTTCCTTTTCCTCAGACATTACAGCAGCCTTTTGTCATGCATCCAGGGTAGCTCAGTATGAGGTGCATATATTCTAAGACCAACAGCCCCACAATGGTCTAAAATATAGAACCTTTCATATAAGGGTATAAACTATTGATTTTCAGTTTCTTATACTGATTTAACAATGGCATTTTTGTCTTTGAAAAGAATTAGTTTTAGTTTTTATCCATCTAATTACTGTCTGTAGTAAAATAGCACTTAAATACTCTTATATGCTTTTAATCTTCACTTACTACAATATCAGTTGTTGTTTTTTTATTGCTTCAAATGAGCTCTCGGCACAGCTGGTTAAATGGAAGTGTCTAAAAGCCACTCTTCCTCTGATGTCTGGTAGAGGTTACTGGTGTAACATTAATGTACAGGAACAGCTCATGTTTAATTTTCCAAATGTCATGGTTTCCCTCATCAAAGCAATATCTGTAAATCAAAATTCGAGGGGAAAATTCTTGTTTTCAGACAGTTTCAATTTTCTAAGAGTAAAAAAATCCTGTCTGTGAATGGGATTAGCTGACCCATTGCTCGAGAGGCACTGTGGGAATTACTCATTAAACAAGATTAGCTGAGAATCACTGTGTGCCTCATGGCAAGCGTCAGATTTCCCTGTCCTGCCTGTCAGGAGGTGCTTGCTGTGAAAAAGTGGATCCAGCAGTAAAATCTTGTGAAAGTCCGGTGGCTGTGTGACCCTGCGATGTGCCTTCAGAGCGGCGCTGCACCTGTAACGTGGGGAGCGGCTTCCTTGGGTGGCAGCGGGGTCTCATTTAAGGTCCTCTCCGAGCATACAAAATGGTTTCCAGCCATCCCGACACCAGTCTTAACATCACCGTTACGAGGTTTTAGCAAGGGTGAGGTTGCACAGCTACCCTTGGTGCCATGTAGTATGTAATGGTGCTTGAAATACTTGTGTGATAAAATCATTGCAACTCTATGACGATCTGTGTTAACGTATAGGCAGGACTAGGAGAAGACTGGTGGTGACACCTGTGCTGAGGATGTCTAGACTTTCTCATTCAGGTGCTGTGTTTAATTCCTAGTGGTAGTTTTCTTACCTTCAGGCTGCGGTCACAAATGGATTAGCTTTTTGGTGTAAAACTAACACGATGCTTCGATGGGCTATAAAATTTTGGAGTAGCAACTCTGCTGGTTAAGATGTTAATGAACTGAATGTAGTCGAGTTAATGGGTGTTTGAGTCATACTTGTAATTTATCAGCTAGTATTTTTTTTTTTTTTAAACAATGCAGTTATTTAGGTAACTGAATTCCCAACAGAAGTAATGGGAGAGCTGGCTGAAATGCCATGGCCACAGTGTACCTTCAAGCACTGGAGCTTTCAAGAAAAAGGGACCTGAGCAGCTTTTCCAGGAGTGAGGGTGGATGTAAAAGGGTGAGGGCTATCAGCCAGGAAAGGACTTATCCTTTCCATCTTTTACACACAAGATGGTTCAAGATTCTTAAGCCTTTCGAAGACTTCTCAGCTGATCAATCCAATGTGTTGAGGACTCTTTCTGGATGTACTTCGGAGCTGTGCTTTGCCAGAGAGCACCTGTTCCTAGCCTGTTTTCAAAGCAAGAATTCCTCCTACTCTCATCCTCTGGTGGGTCTCACGCTGCCTGCCTCAGCTCCTGGCTGATTCCTCCCAAAGTGTGGAAGCATCACCAGCTGAACACCCTTGATGGTAAGGGCAGCTCAGATGTCATCACTGAAGGTGACCGAGACCCATCCTTTGTTTCCAAGCATTGTGCTCCATTCTGCAGCACACCCTTACTTAAAGAATTTATTTTTTATGTCTGTGTTAAAAGAGACATGGTATTTTCTGTTCAACATACAGATTGATCTGAGCTGCATGGATATCAGTGGCCAGCTCTCTTTGGTGCTTTCTGTTCCCCTAATCCCTGCATTGTCTGCAACCACAGTCACTGCTTTTCTTCCAGGATTGCTGAAGGGAAGGGGGAGTTAAAAGAACAGTAAAAAAACAATCCCTGCAGAACTCTAGCAGAAAGTCACTTGCCTAAGGATAATTTTGTATTTTCCATTGCGCTTTGAGACCTGTCAGCCAATTTTAATCATTAGTGCGCACTGGATTAATTTTCTTTAGTTCTGGTTTACTTAAACGGGCATGCCTCAGAGCCAATTGCCTTGGCACTGTTACGCTATTGACCAAACAGTAATTCATAAAAATGGATGTCAGGCTAAGGCGATGGGCCGCAGGTTCCATTAGAGCTGGTTATCCTGTTCTTGCGCACAGGGCTCTGTTTGGCCTGGCACGAAGGTGTCCTTAGGAAGATTATGTTCCTCGGCTTTCCCTTTCACATGCGTTCAGTATTGTAATTTTGGTCCATCTGTGCATTTTATGATGTTATATGAGATGGTGGCAATTAGTTCGATTGTGGAAGCAGAGAGGTTTGGTTATTTGACTTAGTGTCGTATACGTCTGTATTGTGTGCATGTAATACCGGAGTGTGAGTGTGTGTGTGTGCGTGTGCATATACAAATATTTTAAAAATGGGGAAAAAATCTGTCTCATCAGCCTTTCAAAATAAACTGAAATACAAACATGTTAGGTGTAAGGTGCACAGTTTGCCCAGGCTTCCTTATTAAGCAAAATCTTGCAAAATGCTCCTTTCTTTGCCTGCCATCAGCAGCACAGTGGCATGTAGGGGGTGGATCTGGGATTACAGCTTTATTATGCTAAACACTGTAAACAAACAGATCCTAGTCCAAGAGTTTACTGCCTAAGCGGACCAGGGAGGTGGAAGGGGGAGAAGCAGCGTTGCGTTGCCCTGGGGGAGCAGAGGGCTGCAGTGGTTGCCTTTTTTGCAAGGTTTCATGCGCGCTTCCAACGTGGCTGCTCTGGTTAACATATTTCCGCTCTGTGTAGACTGGCTGTGCTTTAAAATGTTTCCCAGAGCAGTTCTTGAGACTATATTAGGTAGTGGCCTTGCTTGAGGTGTTAGAAAGCAGTTAGTTGCGATCTGGCTGTACCTGGAAGTTCTTGAAACAGCTGCATTGAAATGGAGTCCTTGTGAAGAGAGAAAATGAAAAGAAAAGTGCACTTCTGACTGCTTTTCTAATGCTCAAAGCTCCAGCCATAAATACTTGTGAACACTGGAATTGCTTCAAACTTTGAATGAGTGCAGGATGCCCCTAATTCCCCTGAACTACATAAATTGAGTGTCAGAATAAAACCTGTCCAGAATTGCAGGCAATTTGGGGAGATTAAATATATTTGGTACAAACAGAAGAACTTTGCAAATGTTTTTTTCTGATTTTTTTCTTTGTAACAAATCATGTTGTGGCAAACAAAGCTTTCTGCAAACACATTTAAGTGAAAGATTTTTAAATTTGCCATTATCTTAATAGCAGTGTTTAAGGTTAAGCTCTGAGAGTGCTGCCTCCTGGGTGATTTTTGTTAATGGCATGAATGTTTGCTAGGTAGATGGAAAGAAGCACTCTGTAAATGCATGTTTTCAATCCATTGTGCAGGGGTGAGGATGAGCATTTTATACATTTTCTGATGCTGTCCATAAAAAATAAAAAAGAGGAGATTCAACATGATTTTATTTTGCTTGTTTAGGAATATAAATCCTCAACTCAATTATGAGCGCAATCTGGAACACAAATCATTACGCAGGAGAGTCCAGTTTGTTTAAAATCAGTATTTTTTGTTTCCACTAATACGAAGAAACAGACCTTCCAGCTCAGGCCTGGGCATCATGCAAGAGGTTTAAAACACTTCAATTTATCACAAGGATGCTCTCTCATAAGGAAACTACACTGACTTTAATTAGCTTAAAATTTTCCCTTTGTTTTAAAACTGGTTACCTTTCTCTTGTAGAAACCTCGATTAAGTGCTGAGACTCAGATTTACACGTGAGTTAAGACAGAAGCATTTTCTCTGTAGTTAGTGACGCCTGGAAGAGACACTGGCGATGAAAACTATCCTTTCTTTGGGACAGAAAGGAAGAAAGAGGAGCCCAGACTGGTATCTGAAAATACATGGGCGATAGCGTGCTCTTAACAAGACAACGTTACTCCAAGGAAATAACCATCTCTCATAAGGCAGAAAACCTCTGCACAAAGGAAGGGGTTACAACTGCTGGTATCAAATTAAGCTGTCACTGAACGCTATGAAAATTATCTATTGCTGACAAGGGGTGTCAGCAGCGCCGGCAGCCGGGCTCGTGATGAGTGCTCTTTAACTGGAAGTTTCCATCTATACTGGGGATTTCTCGTAGGCTAGACAAGATCAAAAGGAGCTGAGTGCTGCTTCAGAAAACCGGGCTGGAAACAAACTGCTTCTAAATTGCTATTTAATGCGATTTGTCCTTTGTCACCACTGCCAACTACCCCGTGTTTAGTTCTGATTCAGCTGTGCCAGTGGCTGACACCATTGTTATCATCAACTGAATCCTGACAAAGGGCTAGACTTTATTCATATCAGATTCTTCTGTAACATTTTTTTCAATGCTTGAGTGGAGCATAAATAGCTTTGTTTTTATACAGGATTTCTATTCATAACTTTTGGTAAAACTCTGCTGTGTTTTGGGAGGAGCCGCAGCCTGCAGTTAACCGTCAGCTTTTAAGCACCAGGTGTTCAACCCTGCTTAAGGGCAGTGGCAAAAGGAAAAATAATTTCCTTATTAAAAAAAAATAAAATAAAATACATAAGCTGGAAAAAAAAGGGCTTAATTTCTCTAACCTTGTCTTTGACTTAAAAAAAATTCTAGGATTTAGCTAAGATTTGCCTTTGGCTAATTTACGATCTTTATAATCATCTCTGGTAATTCCTGTGCAGGTTTGTTGACTACACATTTGTAACTTGGATTAAGAAATGACAGTTTTTCTTTGGAAAATACATTGTGTAGATGAAAGATTTGTTACTTTTGATGACTCCAGGGCATGAATAGGAGGAGTTCTAGCACCTTGATGAAGAGCACTCTTAATGTTTTCTTCTTTAATTTTTTATTATTTGGAAAAGGTTTCTTCAGCTGTTGGTGCTACCGAGCTTTTCTAGACAGCTGTCCTGCTAGAAGGGAACTCGTTAAGGAATTCAGATGAGGATTGTTTCCTGTCTTAAAACTCGTCTTCCTGATGCTGTTGCTGCAGCAGAGCTCATGCGCTGTCTCCAAAATGGGTCCTGAACCCCCTGACCAGGGAAGCCTTCCCTGTCTCACATTCTAGTGAAAAAGTAGGCTTTTGTTATACTTCTCAATATGTTCCTGGCACAGTGAAAATAACTTTGTCTCCTGCAGTCCTGGATTTATGTTGAGAGTAAAGAGTAAAATGAGCTCTGGAGAGGGGGTTGGGCTCTCAAGAGGCTGAGTTTAATCTTTGCCGCAAAATTTTGAGTCCTTTATTTGGGTACTTGACCTCTAATTCTAAAAGTCAATTCTTTTGTCTGATAACGTAATGGTGGCAATTTATTATATTTTATGATATTCCTTTGAGTGTGAAGAGTTTTACTGGTCAGCTTTTCCTTCCCATGTCCTACTCCTATCATCAACACGAATTCTGTCTAAAATTCACTGGTAAGAGGACTCTGCTGTGGTGAAACACATTCGAGTTGCACACAGATGCTGGTATAAAGCAACTGTGATACTTTCCATTTTGTAAAGAGCACCTAGATGCTAAGGCTCCATGCAGGAGTTCAGAGTCCTCCTGGGATGGAGATCTTGGTAGACAGAAGTTATTGGAGCTTGATGTACTTTGAAGGAGATTGACTTTTCCAGTGGTTGGTTGCTTGGCGTTTTCTGAAATTGTTTTGTATAGAGGATATTGAGAAAGTGTTCTTCAGGGCACATAAATAAAAATCATTGATTATTTCAAAAATTTAGAACCAAGTTTCTGCAGTAACTCTAACTGTGATGCAGATAGCTCTCCAGTGACCTCCAGTTCCTCTCCTCTCCACCATACTAGTTTGACGTGTTGCTAGCTAATAACATTTTGTCTTATTAGCCTTTTGCAAAGTGTTATTTGAGATGCCCAGTTCATTCCCTGTCTCCAGCTATTGGGTGCACTGGGCTAAAACAGATGAATCCTTTCTGTTCGTGGACTGTCTATGGCGGTAGGGTGAAACTGGAAGGAATATTTGTGTTCTGGGGGAAAAAATAGCATTTAGACTATCAGAAGCTGTGATACATGTTTTGCAGCATCCTAGAATAGAAAATTCAAACCCCTCCTCCTCTTCCCCCTCCTCCTCCTCCTCCTCCTCCTGCCTGGGTGTTATAGAAGCCATCAGGCTTCCAAATGTGAACGTTTTAATATTTCAGAGCACTTAACATTTTTCCTGCCCTTTTATGGGGCTCTGTCCAGTTCCCTCCTGTCCTTGAGAAATTTATGATCAGAATATAAAAACCATTAAAGAAATCACAGCTGAGTAGTCACTGTGGTGCAGCGATGCGGAGTTTCTGCATTTTCCACCTAGCGCACCAGCCTTCCCAATCGAGCTTTGCTTTAGATGGTGTATGCTGTGGATTTTCCCCAGAGAAGGTATTCTTGTGTGAATAGGTGAATGGGAACGTTTTGTCTTATGAAAAAAGTTTCTTATGGGTTTTCTGCTGTATTCAGCGTATCAATTATTACACCTTCTGACCATATTATTGTTTTCGGTCTTAAACTACAGTGCTTGGCATTCATCCAAGACTCTGAAAGTTCAAAACAAACCATCCCCTCGCCTGGTGTTAACAAACTGAAACTAGTGTTAACTAAGCAGAAAGCGCCTTCTAAAAAGCCGTGGGTGGTGCACACCGTGCTAAAAAAAACCCAGGTCACATCTTGAAGCCGAGCACAGCACTGCAGCATTGCGCAGGAGTGGTCTGACGTGGTAGAGTTATGCTGCCAGCTGTATGTATGTAGCTGCACAAGTAAAGGTTGTAAATACTGATGATCTTGCTGTTGGTTTAATTCTCAACCAAAGCATTGGCTACCTGCTGTTCCAAGAGCCTTTCCTCTCCAGTAAGCAGATGGCCTCACGTTGGCTGTCCCTACCAGGGCTTAGTTTCACCAGCAAGTCCGTATTATCAAGCTGTCAAAGGACCCATCTGCCCCAAGCAGCTGTCCTGGCATCCGCCGATCTGTGTGCTGGGAACCTCCCCGCTCCACAAATCTCAGGCATATAAAAGTTTTATATTTTTGTTTTATTTGGGGAGGGTGTTGTAAGTCATGCCATCTGCCTCATGCTTAAGCAAAGGGATACTACATTTGAAAACAAGCTACTAGAGAGAAGTAATCTACACTCCCTTTGTAGTCTGTAGTCTGCTATAACTACACCAAGCAGGTTTTACTTACTTTTTTTTTTTTTCCCCAAAAAATGCAGATTTGGACTCAAAATGAATGCAGATGTATTTTTGGTCTAAACACAGGACTTCAAACTCACGCACATCCTTGTGTGTTTAGTGCCTGCTTCTCCACTCGCTGTGACATCTTGGCCGGGTGATTAACCTGTTTCCTCCCCACAAAGTGGGATGCTGCTGCTGCTGACCGACCAGGCTGGGGTTGTCAGCATCCAGGAGCTACTGGTTACAGACCTTTGGGGATTAAAAATGTCTCATTGGCAATGCTTAAATATTAGCATAAGTTGATGTGTTCACCATTTGTTTATAGTGAGTCACTTACGGGGTAGTTTTCCTGTGTGGAGTCTCATTACTTCTGATTAAAGGCGCTGAGTTCATCAGCTCCATGGAGCAGCAAATCCAGACCCAAGCTTCTGGACAGCTTTGCCTTTTAACTGCACACCTGCAACCTCTGAGAGAGCTGCTAAATATCAAAAAAGAGATTTTAGTGAAGATTAGGACAAAAATTATTTTCAAAGGTTTAATATTTTTAAAGGATATATAAAAAAAATAATAAAATAGACTTCCCAGTTTTTTTTAATGTTTGAAACAATGGGGAAAAATATGCATTTTTCTCTTGAAGTCTTTGGATATTCGATAAACTTCATCGGAAACATTTATGTTCTTTTTCGCATTTTCACGTAAAATAAAGTATTGTAAAAGTACACATTAGCAAAATTTTCCTTCTAGTTTTCTACTTCATAGCATCTTTGGCAGAGCCCAAAACTTCTCTTTTAAGCTTGCTTTCCTTCTATGTATCTCTCGCCCAGACCATTTCATCTTGTGAACTCAATATTCGAATTATTCTCAAACAGGCGCTCTGTTTGTGAGGCTGCTCTTTCAAAAGTAATTAGTGACTTTTGTGCATTACTACATATTTACAGGCAGAGGGTTGGTTTTGTTTTGTTCTCTGAAAAGTGTGGAGTGTCTATCTGATAAAATCTGGATGTGATAAACTGAACTTGGTACTTGACTAAGGAACTTCATTTTTAAATAGAGACTAAAATTTGGTTAAAAAAAAAAATACTGGGTCCCAGCAATTTCTCGTGAAGCTAAGGTCAAATAAATTAGTATTTTAATGTGGCTATACTAACCTGACTTAACCACACCAAAAAAGAAAAAAAAACCTTTTGATTCTTGACAAACTTTATAGCTTTTATTTTGTCATTTTACAGTGGATTCAGGACCTAATATTGGAGCTGAAGTTTTATGGCTCATGTTAAAAAGCAGGCTGGAAAAAGAAAATACAGTCTGTGGAATCAAATTCACAGTAAAAAATTGAAGTATATCTACTTTATATATTGAGCTGGGTGTATTGCTCTCCTTATAAATTTTCCTTTTCCACCTTGTAATTCTGCTGTTATGTTTCTTACCCTAATATCTGAGTGAAATATGTGCTTGCGTGTTTTGGCCATGGCTCTAGTCTAGTGTGCCACATTCCTAAAAATAGTGCTATGTTGGTTTTTATGTAATATCAAAAAGATTTGCATAAGTGTAGTATGATAAATTCTGCGGTTAGTTTTAATGTGTTGGCTTCGTTTCAGTCCTTCAGAACTTTAAATCTGTTTTGATTTGCTGTTGGTTAAACATTGCTTTTTTCCTCCCCTTTTCAAAAGAGAGGTGTTAAGAATCATCCGAGGTAAATTTCCATGTAAGCATGAAACTGTTTCATCCTGTCCGTAGCTCAGTGGTTACATGTAATAATTTACTGTCCAAATAGTATGTTTTGATGCTAAATTCAGTGGGAAGGCTAAAGAAAGCCAAGAAACGAGAGAGTTGATGTGGAATCCCCATTTTGCGTTTCGTACCCAGCGCTGGAGCCTCCAGTGCCTGTAAACCATGCTGATGTGTGACGTCTCGCACGGGGAAGGACTGGTGGGTGGTGTCTGTCTCGCGCCAAGGGCTCTGGTGTCCCAGCAGGTGCCTTTACACTGGGAAAAATGGCCTAGAGGGCTTGTGCCTTGGTAATGCAATGTTTTTGTGTGTTATGCAGCAGTGCCAAGGACAGGCTCTGAGAAAAGCCTCTTCCAGTTTTCTCTCTTTAGAAGGCAGGATTTCTTCCTTTTCGAGATGCTATTTCTGACACCCCGCGGGGAGCAGCGTGAGGTGTAGCACTGCGTGAAGGGTTTCTCCTTCAGCAGTGCACGTTACTGCGGCTTTCCATTACTCACCATCAACTTCCAGTGGAATCCCACGTGTGCTGCGCATCAGTGTGCTTATTCGGGTTGGGTGGCACCTTCAGAGCGAGTGATGTCCCCAGGAGTTCATGTGCAGGACCTGCAGAGCATGAATCCCCAGGAGCCCCTGGGCGGGCGATGCTGCACACCCCAGGAGAACTGAAGTCGGGATAAATCTCCATCCAGTGGCTCTGAACCCGTCAGTCAGCTGGAGCTCAGGCATTTCCATCCCCAGATGCGGTTGCTGGATTGTGCCTTTGTGTATCACAGGCTCCAAAGGACAGCACTGACACGAACTGCATTGTCCCTGATTTCTGCGCTGTGCTGCACTGGGGCTGTCTTAGTGCTTAGGGATGCTTTAAAAAAATTCCGTGTTATAAAATGTCACCTTAAAGAATCTAGCCTTAAAACGTGCTGCTGGTACCAGGCTAATGGGGCACATCATATTTAGAGCTCTAAAGCCTGGAAGTGATCAAAGTGACATGCTGTTTTGCCTTAAAACCTGTTTTTTTGAGGCAGAACATCAAGTACTCTGAGAGATGTATGTGGGGAGAGACTGCAGACGATCGCAGCACAACAGCTGCTTTTCTTGGGAAGAACTAAATGAGTTCAAACCCAAGTGATGGTGTTTGAACCACTGCAAGGAATATCTGCCATGACAATTCTGTTATTTAAAGCTTCGGTCAGTGGCTCCAGTGCTTACCCTGCCACCCAGCTAGAGCCTAACCACGCCATAGCTGGCTCCCGCCAGCTGCTGACACGGCTCCACGGTGTCCTTCGGGCGCTTCGGATCAACCTGCCTTTTCCTGGGAGTGAAGTGGGAGTGGCTGCGATTATACATGCCTTCGGCATCTCCGCAGCATTCAGCAGACAGCTATTGCAGAGAGAAAAACAATGAGCCATTTTCTTCAAATGACACTCGGTGGTTTGATAAATAGTTGGCAAAATGCACTTCATGTGATGGGCTCATTACCCGTGTACCTGCGTACTGCTAGGCAGCGGGAGAGGTTTTGCTTCCAGAGACCTTTCTCTCTCTGCACTCTGCAGCTCGAGCTGGTGATTAGGGGGTGCTTATGCTCTTTTATTACAGCTGGTTTTCTTCAAGGACTTCACTTGGCAGCTTCAGTGCTGAGAGGCAAATGCAACACAGATAAGACAAAACCGAATTAGGGAAAGCCCAAACAGCACCTGCTGCTTCCACCTTCCGATCACGTCAGATGTTGCACTCTGCCTCTAAGGTATATGAGTTTGTCTGTTTTCATTGGCTATTTTTTTTTTTTTTTCACTGATGGGGAAAGATGAGGTAGAAGGAGCTGCAAGTACACAATGGGCATGGTGAACAGCCAGGTACTCAGCCTGGACCAGGAAACTCCTGAAATGCCAAAACTTTCTAGACCTCTGCATTGGAGCATCATTTTCTGCAATGTCCATCTCTTCTCACATCCCTGCGGACCTTGAGAAAACTAACACCCTGTCTGCTCTCAGACTACTAAACAATTAAGCTTTAGAAACAACATGCTGGTTTGTTTTGTAAAAGCAGAATTGAGTAGGATGTAAACTCTGATTTGAAGTAGCAGTACGTGTCTCCTGCACATCTGAAAATGAAACCAAACTAGTCTCTTCTTCCTGTTCATGCAACCACAATCCATTTTTTATTGAATATTTGGGAATATCTTGCACTGGTGTAAGCTGTTAGCTGCATTTGTCCCGTTTCTGCCGTCTCCAAGCTCCCTCCCCAGATGAACCCCACCAGCGCCAGTCAGCCCCTGCAGGCTGGCAGTGCTCAGTGTTCCCATGCCGGAGGGGAACGCACCGCACAGACGTGGGACCTGAGCAGCTTGCAGGGGTGCTCCCGCTTTGAAACCAGCGTGGTCCTGTGCCACACACAGCAGGAGAAAAGCATCTTGGAGCCAGCGTGCTGCACCTGGATTCCACCACGAGAGCACCGCAGATCGCTCTGCGGTGAAGCCTTTCAGAAAATGGCAGATGATGGGTTGTCGTCCTTCTGAGGTTTGAGCGTCCGCTGCAGTTTGGGCCTCTATCCACATGGCAAAGCTATTCTTCTGGGCTTGGCAAATGCCTCCATTCGCGGCCGGCCTTGGCTTCCCAGCACAGCTGCAGAGAGGCATGGGAGGAGGCAGCTGCTTTCCTGGGCATCCTGCCTCTCCTTGTCCCATCCTTCCTCTGTCCCACTCTTACGCAAGCACACAGTGATCCTCAGAGCTCATGGAACAAAGGAACGGTTTGGTTTTCTCGTCTTCCCAACTCTCCCTTGTTTTTCCTCCAAACACGCTATTCAACAAGGCAGGGGGGAATGTTTTGAGGTTGATTTCCCCAGCACAAGAAATCCAAGGGTGAGAAAGGGAAGAGGATAATGCTGCAATTTCATGAAAATCCCCTTGGCATAAAATCCCAACCTGCATTTTCCCGTATTCCGCAGCAGCAGACCTCTGCATACCCATTTCCACAAGGCAGACCAAGCAGCCGCTGAGCCTGGCGAGTCTTAGCAATGCTCTGCATACAGCTCTGCTAGCGAGCTCATGTCAGACGATTTGCTCATGGCAGAGGTAAAAGGTTGGTTTCAGAAAGATAATAGGCACACATTTTCTTCTAAATATGATGCCCATCTTACTCCTGTGTGAACTGTTTATTACCAGCACTAGCATTTCTCTCAAATAAGGACTCCAGTGGCTGACAGCAAACAAAAACAAAAAAGAAGATCCATCTTGATCATATTTACTGCTGACCTACTTAAAATCCTCTTTCCTCATCTCTTTTAGTGTGTGCGCTAAAATACTGGCTGGCTCGCAGTCTCCAAGGAATTGCTAGCAGAATGATAATGAATGTGAAATACGGGTCCTCATTTGTTTAACAGTAGTTTATGAAAAGAAATGTTTTTATTGCATCATTTAGGTGTTTTTTTTGTTTTGTTTTGTTTTGTTTTGTTTTTTGTGATGTATTATTCCCGTTTTTGGTCTCCCTGCTCAGAAGCCTTTGTGTTCTGATTGCAGGCAGTGCTGTTGTTTGAAGAGGCGCCATTAAATCACGGGATGCCTTACTCTTTTCGTTTTTGAGGAAAATTAGGCTTCTAGCTTCTATCGTGGAGAGTCTAAGAAGTGCTGTCAAAGCCCTGTGTTGAGCGTCAGTTTTTCGAGTGAAAACAATCCAACAGAGGGGATTGTTCAATAAATGCTTTATACCTGCTCTGGTGTATTTTGTGGGGCTGTTGTATGCGGGTTTGCAGTCCAGAGTGGAAAGTCTAAGTGACGCTGGCATGGTGCATATTGCACCTCTCAGGTTTTCTTCTTCCTAGCTCTTCTCTGTACAGGTTCTTTTCGAGGAAGGCTTGGATACTCCAGGGATATTTGCTCACCCGCGCACCAGACCAGTGTTGCTAGAAAGAAGGTGGTTATACTGGCACTCGCACGTGTCTGTGTGGATGCTGTGACTAAATTGTCTTTTTCGGATGCTTGTGATTGAATGCATACATGCTGTGGGTAAATTGATCCTACCGAGGATACAGACATCTGTTGAAACACATGTACAAGGAATCACACCTAAAGTGCTCATTTCTAGTGACTTCAGTTTTTTTTAACTGGCATGACATGTTTTCATGCCAGTCTAAATTCCCATCTCTAATCAAAATGGAATTTCTAAGCAGACACATAAAAACACAACATGAAGTAACCACTGGGTGGCTTCTGGTTTGTTGGCACCTGGTAACTTTGCGTTACTGGAGCTAAGCCGTGCTGTCTTTAGGCGCCCGTAATAAAATAAACTCCTTGTAGTCCAGATAATTCTCATTTTCTCACCAAACTCTTTTACATTAGGGGTTATTTTCATGTACTGTCTGGTGTATATGAGATGCGAAGGGAGTGTTTACCATCTTCTCCCAGACAGTTCTGGGTCACTGCTGTGTGCTGCATTCATATGGCTGGGACATTGCTTCTGTGTTGTCCCTACAGGAGGTGACAGTAATAATGGAGGTGGGGGGAGAGGAGGTAGTTAGCTCCACTATACTGGTAAAACCACTCAGTATCTATGGAAATTAATTCAGTTTCTGGCTCCAGGGCACTAGCTTAAAATTAGACTGTAAGTAATGTTTTGTTCTCTTTTAAGTAGTGAGGAGGAGCTGGTAGGGACAGAGCATAAACATGAAAACAGTTTCATGCTGCTGGAGCTGCAGATGCTGATTCAGTAGGAGGAACCTCATCTCTCCATGCAACTTCTTAGTCAGCCACTGCCTGTGGCTGTTGTGCACTGTCCTTTGCGTTGAATAATTTATGCGTGATTAGAGCTCTTTATAAAGTGAGTTAGAAGCCTTTGGAGTGGGTGCCACTGCCTCATTAGGGAAATTGGGGTGCATGTGCCTGTTTTCAGGCACGGCATGATAGCCTGATAATCCTCGTTGCTCTTACCTGTGGCGCTCACAAACTGGCAGGAACTAAATAGGGATCAACTGGAATAGCTGCCAGAAAAGTTCTTGCCATGAGACGTGGCTCACTGTGGGAGGGAGACAATCAAGACTGCAGAGAGAGGAATAGTGTTTGCCTGGGTCTGCGTCCACAGGAGTTCATCTGGCAGATTAAGCAGAGTATTTCAAAGCACACAGTACAAGCAGTGGTCAAACCAGACAGAAGGAAACAGCTTCGGTGGTGTTGATTGGAGAGTCTGTGTTACAACCAGTGGGGTTTCAATGTATCCTGTCATCATATATGACATCTGACCTTACAGCTGTACAGCCTCTGATGGCTGATTTCACCTTAAAATGCACGGAGAGCATGTTCCTCGTTAAGAAGCATTGATCAGCAGAAGTGTCTTATCTCCTTATCTTCTTTAATTTCACTTAATCTTCCAGAGTCTGTGGTATAAATTAATATCCCTGGTCCACAGGGTGCCTTGCATAAAGCATTTTTACATATAAATGGCACAATATGTCATGTAACAGAGACGTGATTCATAGGCTATTACGTGTTAAATCTGAGGCGGAAACCCTGGCTCACTAATTTATTCGGAGTAATTAGATTCTGAATTAAATGCACAAAGGATTGTTTTTCCCCTTCTTGCTTTTCCTTGTGTGAACTCAGATGACGAGCTGATACTGGAGAAGAGGAAAGTGTTCTTCCTCCTCCGGCGCCCCAGCGGGATAGCTGTGAGGCACTCTCTTGGGGCAGGCCGGGGATGGTTTACAAAGGTGGCTTCATCCTTGCCCTGTGCCCTGCTGGGTGTGATCTCCCTTCCAGAAATCGCTGGTTTGCAGTTGGGCCTCCGGGGGGCCGTTCCTTCTAACAGAAGTACGTTGTATTTGTGTTTGCGTAGATCACTTTGGCAATACGCGATGTTTCGTTGACATCTTTGTGACAGACAGGCATGGAGCAGCCAGAAGCGCTGAGGCCCCCCCGTCACACTCGTCCACCCGCCAGTGCACCCCGGCCCTGGTCCCTCGGAGCGTGAGCTCTTGCGCTCAGCTCAGCGTGGAGGTGCTGGCCGGAGGACGATCACAGCCGAGGCGGATCCCACGGGACCACCCGCACGCATGGACGGCAGCTAACGCCCCAAGAGCTGCGCTCGGTCACCGCAGAATTATGCCAGGTTAGAGGGCTTGTGGCTGGTTTCAGCCTTCACCTCTGCGCTGCGCATGTGCTGGAAGCTGAGCCCAGGCTGAAGGTGTTTTCAAACCAGATTACCCAGCTGGGTTTGCAGACCAGAGTCTGCCTGCCGCTCTCGGGCTGCGGAGAGGCTGCCGCACGCCTGGTCCCCCTGCAGCACTGGAAGGTGAGCGAGCTCCTCCCTGCGCTTGGGAGGAAGGTCAGCTTTCACCACGAGTGACCACGTGTTAGATGGGACAGCAAGGCTTTACACTGGGATCTTTAGCATTCGGGATCAGTAATCCAGATACTTAACCCAGAGTAATATCTCATTCTCACTGCAATTTCAAAAACTCCAGACCAGTCTCCTGAGCCAGCCAGCCTGGCTATTTTTAGCTTGGTTTCCCAGGGAAACATGGTTTTATGTGGCTGCTGCATCCTCAGATTTGACAGTGAGGAAGAGAGGTAGCAAAGATCATTCTCTGTAAGTTTCATGACAATCGCTCATTTTGATTAAAGAGACAAACTCTGATCTCCTGCCTTTTGCTGCGCAGAGACGTTTCAGCTGCCCTCCCTCCTGGTGCAGAGCTGCTGCATTGCTGCTTGCTCGGCCCAACAGGAAAAAGAAGTTTCACAGCGTGGTAGGGGAAGCATGGAAATGCAAACCTGGGTGCGAGAGGCTAGGGCAGGGGCGTAAGGAGTGCGAGGTGTTTTTATTTAGGAGAGCAGGCTGTATGCATTCCTGCACTCATACTTAATGGTCTCAATGGAAGCACAAAAGATGCTCTTGGGGTGCCCTCAAGCCACGTGCAGGACATTACAGAATCTGCCTGGATTTTTTTATATATATATGTTTTTTTAATGTAGAAAAGGGCAAAGAAAATATCTTTGGCACTTGAGCGCAGTGGCCCTGGACTGCTGCAAACTTGCTGGCTACGTGTGAGTTAGGCACTTGGGTACTGGGGGTTTTTAGCATCCAAATGCACACAGTCACACTTACTCCCAGGAACTTTTGAAGAGGGAAAAATTGGTGAGTAGAACACTTAATCCTAAATTTGTCGCATCAACAGCCAGCAGGTGTTCCGTTTTGCTTTGCTGAATATATCAGTTTGGGGGTGATACAGGAGAGGATCTGATGTTTTCCAGAATTAGCCAATGTAAGGTGGGGATCACTGCAGCACATGTTGTCGTGTCTCGACTCAAGCGTTAAACTGGGCTTTGAAGTAGATTGAACTAGTAGACAGGAGTGGAATGAATTTGCCTAAGCATAGGTGTTCAGTGCTGTCATTAAATGCCGGGTGGTGTGTCAGGAATCTGCACGGAGTTGGTGGTCGGACACAGGACCTGAAGGAGACTTGTGCCTTTCCGCAGTGGCAGCATGAGGCAAGGGATGTACCCCAGGGTCCCTAAGTGGCAGTAGATGCCTGTGTTCAGGAACTTAATTACACCATCCATCTTCAAATTTGAGCAGGAGATGTCTCCGCTGGTTTTAACTGAGAATACTTTGGGGAAAGTGGGGTAGGGATGTGATTTCCCAAAGCATTCATCAGCTACTCATATTTGCTAATGTTGTGCGCTTGCACTTTGGAGGCATATGTGTTTGCCCAGCTGCTGGTCTGGCTCGAGTTTGGCTCAGAGTGGAATTAATTTGCTTTATAATCATGTGCTTCTTTATGTGAAGACTTCTGAATGTTAAGAGCCCTGTGTCTCTCCTACACTTCCACTGGTACTGTATCTTGTAAATTGGCTAGGAGAAACCATGAATGACAAGACAAAGGAGCAGGGCATCTGTGGATGAGCTCAGAACATGGCAAAAAAATCAACTTGGAGGGAGTACGCTTAGAAGAAAGCTTGGGCTAGTCCAGTCCTCCTACCTTAGTGGGACTGACGTGGGACTTAAGTGCCTGGCTTCACCGCACGCTGCGCTGGCGTACGCTGTTGCAAACGGTGGATGCTGGGGACGTGTCACGTCATGCTTGACAGTGAATAACGTGTCAGGATCTCCCACCGGCAGCTCCGGCAGCTGCAGGTTGAGTAGCTGAGTAATTGCACTGCGAATGATCGGTGCTGACGACTCCTCTCTGTACGGGGGGAGGGGGGGGGCTTCAGCTTTACTTTTCACGTGCATGCGAAGCTGAAAAGAAGTGCTTGCGTGGAAGCTGCTACCCCAGCAGGGAAATCTGCCTCGGCAGGCTGCCAGCAGCACCCGTCCGCTGGGACCTGCGCATCCCGTGGGGGAAGTGGGGCAGGGCGAGGGGGAGACCGAAGGGCGCTGGGAGCCCCGGTGGGCGCTGGAGCCGCAAGTTGTGCTTAAGTCCCAGCCTGGGGAGCCATGGGGTGCGTGACAGGCGTTGGCGCGCATTCTCGGTGGCGGTGCCCAGCCTGATGCGAGCCGGGAGCTGCCTCCGTCGCCGCTGCGAGCCGTGCTGGTGGGTGCGTGGCGCGGGAAGCCCTGATGCAGGCGAGGAGTGAACGAGGCAGGGTCAGCGCTGTTATTCCTGTCAAGGCTGTTGCCACGTGTTTACCTTAAATAAAATGTAAGCCCTTTGCATTTATGAAATATGAATTATCTGGTGCGATTAATTGCTTTGAGGCTACACCCAAAACTCTGTTACCACCTCTTTCAGCTGGATCTGCCAGGCCTGAGCTGCTTCTCGTCCTGCCGCCTGTCCATGAGCACCTTGCGACCTTGCTGGTCTTTACTCAGTGTGCAGTACTTCACCACAATAATGTGAACCAGAGGGAGGACGGGGGATGGAGCCACTTGTAAAGCAGTCGGAGATGCGTGGCCTGACAGATGTTTAAATTCCGGGCATTCCTGTATGCCTCCGGTGCTTCCTCTTCACAGCCAGGTAGCTGTAAATGCAGGTGCTGGAGCTGCTGGCAGTCACTGGGTGCACCTGGAAGCCGGCGAGTTTTGCTGCTGGGCTTCCGTGTGGACCATTGATCTTGTCCGTGGGATTAGAGGCGTTTTGTTCATATTTGTGTTGAGAAAGCTAGCAAAATCCGTGACTGATATCTGACCACAGAGGATGTTAGTGCTGATCGCTCAGCATTTACGGACTCCCTGGGACTCTGGATTCCTTGCGGAGGGCTGGCTGCTCACGCAAGCCGCGTGTCAGTTATGATCGCACATCTTGTATAGCTAATAGCAATGTATTCACTTTGTTGTACGCTGGTAGTTGTTGCTAAATATAGTATCTGAAACAGCAAGATGCCCAACGCTGACCTACTTTTTGGGTTGGTTTCTTTTTTGGAAGACTTGGTGAAAGAGAGAAAAGCTGTCTGCCTCTCAACCTAGCTTCTAAGGGATGCTCTATTTGCAGATCGTTCCCTGATAAGCTGACTTCCTTTGGGCTTGGTGAAAGAATTCAGCCAAATTTAGCTCAGTGCAAACTTTATTGCAGACTGGAAGGAAATTCTTAAGAAGTACTGGTCAGTGATGCTCCATCCATTGCAGTGTTAGAGTGCAACCATTTTTCTTCCTGTATGTGTAAATCAGTTTAAAGCCTTTGTCCTAAGGAGGAACTGAAAAGTATTTGTGGAAGTCACACAGCTAACTAAGGCGGTTGGCGCCAGGGTCTGAACACTTGCACTTAGCCTAGCCCAGGCGCAAAGGTTTCTGCAGCAAAACCCGGGACCATTGGCTGCTCTTGCACAATTTCTGCACTTTGATCTGTCATAGCCCCTGCTTTGCTTCGTTGTTTTTGCTTGGGAGGGGAGGTTACCGAGCAGCTCTGGGAGAGCCGCCCCAGATGGAGATGCGCAGAAGCCCCGCAGCCAGCTGAGTGAGCCGGGTCGTGGACACCCGAGCTGGGCGCTCGGCCGTCAGGGTCTGCTTGTGCAGGGAGCGCTGGTGGATGCTTGGACTTGAGTTGACTTGTAACCCTAAAGCTTATTAACCCAGAACAAAACCATCTTCAGTCCTGGGTCAGAGACAGTTTGTTAATAGTAGGGAGAGGAGCATTTATAAGACATAAGCCTGAAAAAGACACATTACAGGTTAATGTTGCGTTAGTGTTGTGCTTCTGGAGGCTGTGCTTTTTAACAGATGCTTCCGTTGCTCCCAGTGGGCTCTCCAGCAGCAGCGGAGCAGATAAAACCAGCTTGCCTAAGGACTGGGTCCTCTTCGTTTGAAATACCCCCACCACTGGCATAACAGCTGCTTCCTCCTGTCTGTCCGTCCTCCCACAGCAACCTCCAAGGCAAGCGCCAGTGAGTTGCATGTGCTCACTTGACAGCAGCCAGCAAAAGGGACGCGGAAGGGCTGAGTTTGACTTGCCTTTCCATCAGTGAGGTATTTATTTTGGATATCTCTGGCAGTTAATTTTTCACTTAGCTTGTGTATTAGCCCTCTGTCTGTCAGCCTTGGGGGTGGAGTGGGGACTGACAGATGGACAGGCAGTGTGATTGTACCAGCAGAGGTAACCGCGCTGAGATGCACGCTGCTTTTCAAAAGACTGAATTATATTTCCTCTTTCAGTCTCAAATATCAAATGTCAGCGGAGGGGAATTTGGAAAGGAAAATGTTAAATATACAACAGCTTTGTGATTTTTTTTACCAAGGTTTTTTTTTTCAACTGTAAACTTTCAGGGGAAAGTTCGTTACTTTCCTCTGCACTTAAAAAACATCAACTGCCTCCCAGTCCTAGGTACAAATCTCTGCCCCAAAGCCGTGCTGCCAGCCTCATCCTTCGCCAGCCTAATTGTAGCCGCCTGCGCGAGCCCAGCGATCCCTTGTTCCCTCGCTCTTACCCAGGCGACCTCATGGTGAATTGTGCTGGGTCAAATTGAATTCCTGTCGATTAGGTCTTAAGTTGCCATGTAATTTTGTCTCTCCTTCGTACGTACCGTCACTCACAGCACGCTTGTCTCCATTTCTCAGGGCACGTGGTCTGACCTGACTTGGGGACCTGGGCAACAGGGCTGGGATTTCAAATGGCTGAGAGGAAGCAGGTGTAAATGTCGGGGGGGGAAAGGCTGAAGCTTTGTGGGGTGAAGGAATTGCATGCTGCAGTGAAGGGGACCACAACCAGCTCTCGGAATGCTCTGGGTCCTTTATCTGTAAGGACAACTGTCTTGAACATCGCATTTCACTCGCCCATGCCAAAAAAACTGTGCCAGTACAGCTGTGTGTATGCAAAAATAATTTTTTCAGCACTGTGTCAGTCACTTCATGCATCTTCCCAGCTCAGGCTGACAGCTATTCCTGGGAAAGTTTGTATTTCATCTGAGCCTTGCTGAACTGAATGCCTCTGCGGAGTTTGCACGGGGTTAGCTAAATAGGTTTAATTAAAATGGAGTTCCTTTGTGTCTAGACAGGTTGTGAATGCAGGTAGGTGGGTTCCATCGTGTCCCCAGCCGGTGAAGGATCTTCAACCGTAGCTCTACCTAGGATGACACATTTGCCCCGTCTCGTTTGAGGCGTGCCGTGCTTTACCCAGATGCTGTTGAAAGAGGGCTAATAGGCTTTGTTTCGTTGTTTCATCTGAAGCTGTCATCTTCCTTGTTTCGTTTCCAACAGACTCAGAACTGCTTTTTCAAGGTGCTTGCCCAGCTGGAACATCCGTAAATATGCATGAATTCCCAAGTCACGTATTCACGGATTCCCATAAGCAGAGCACACCAGAATGTTTAAGCAGGGGCTATATAAATTATTAAACAAAGGTAACAAGCCAATGAAGAGGTGGTAGGTGATGAAATGAAGGTGAGGAAAGAAGCAAATTAGATTCCTGATGTGTAGCTGCCCTTTCTGCAGCTTCTAAGGCATCCTTGCTGCTAATGAGTTTGATTGCTTTGGCTGTGTCAGCTGAAACACCTTCTGCATGCCAGTGTCAGCGGGTGTTGTCGCTGTTGATGGTAACAATGACTTGGAAGAGATTTGGTTGTTTTCAGACCGCAGGTATGAATGTGTGATTATGCATAGTAGTGTCTGCTGATTTTCCAAGCAATGAATTTCAAAAAGGGCAATAAGAGCTTTTACTGCAGAATAGTTGAAAGGCGAAAGGCTTTTCCAGCCACATTCTCCCTCCATGCCCTGAGATCCCTGAGACCGCTTATCTTACCAAGTGAGCTGCAATCAGCTTTCATCCTGTGACACTGTAGGAAGTAACACCAAGCGAGACTTGCCTGTCTTGAACATAAAGACCAACATCTGATTCCATTCTGTTGCTAGGATGCAGGACAGTTTTACCATCAGCTTGGTTTCCTGTTCATCTGTGTGCGCTGTTACCTGGTTCACATCAGGTGTGCTTGAGGACAACGCTGTAGGGGGAATTTTATTCACAATTGCAGCATGCTGTGCCTGGCTGTGGCTTGCAACGTTCAGTCTGAGATGTGGAGCAGTAAGGCCGTTTAAGTTCTTCAGAAAGTATTTCTGAATGATATGTTGCTGGTCTTACCCCATAGTGCAGGTAATGAGATGGAATATCAGTAAATCCATTAATTATATTCGCAAGCTCATTTCTAAGGAAAGAAGAGACACGAGGGAAAGTGCCTGGATCACAGGGTTCATGCATGGCTCCCTGTGTCGGCAGCCTCATCAGCAGACAGGCGTGGGGTCAGCGTTCCCAAATTTTTGCTCCGCTTGCCTGCGTGTAGGCTGGGAAATTCTGACATCACCGGCTCGTCTCTCTCCAACTCGCCCGGGACTCTTATTCCTCTTGGCACCCCTGGAGGTTGGTTGCCAATGATGTGTTACAGCATCTCCTACTTGAGTTCAAAGGAATTGGGTTAATGAGCATAAAGCAGTGAGCAGAAAGTCAGCCATCAAGTTATATTGGCGCTTGTTTGCTACCTACTGAATTTCCCACTTCGTCTGTCTTTGATGCTTGTGATGCAGGCAATTAAACACAGGAGTGATAAACATAGAAAAAATATGGCAGCCTTACAAGCTAAACGTAGTCCTTTTCTTTCGTATAAAGTGGTTTTCAGATGAGGCAAGAAACTGTGTGAATAGGGGAGGGAGGGGAGAGAAAATTAGTGGAAAACCTTTTGTCTGGGGAAACAAAATGTATGGAGAGAGACTGTAATGTCCTAAAATTCTCAGGTACTTCAGCAAAAGAGCCAGCAGCGCAGCCTATCAGAGGAGCAGCAGCTTGGGAAAGCCTCTCGGAAGAACAGCTAAATCAAGGAATTGTAGTTGGCAGCTTTGGGTTTCATGCGACTGGGCAAGATCCTGAACTGGGGCACAGGCAAGATGCTGCTTTTGTTTTAAAGAGCAGGATAAGGAAAACAGTATCAAAATAAATAAGGCTAGAAAAAGGAGCTGCTCTGACGTATTTCTGTTTGCCTGCTATTGCATCGTGTGGCTGACGGCGTAGGCCTCTGGATCAGAGAAGGAATGCTCTCCCCATCTGTTGCTGGAATAGCAAGCAGGGTAGTACAGGCTGACCCAAGAAGCAAACATTCGCTTTTAAGGTGTTTAAATATTCATTTTAAGAGCATCCTCTACCAGGTACTAGGAGGCACAAATACATTGGGGAGTTTCAGGACAGCAGCTGGCAGCAGCATTCTCTGGCGAAACTGCCTGCAGCATTTCTGCAGCCCCTGGAAGCAATGCTTTGCTGCAAGGTTGGCCCCAAGAGCGTTTAGCGAAGGAGTGCCAAAAATGCTGCATGCAGAACGAGCCAGGGAGCCGAGGCTGTCGTCAGCGTGAGACGCGCTGCCCTTGCTGACAGGCTGCCTTTCAGCTCCCGTGCTTGGCTTGGGAAGGGCTTTCACCGGCATGTGAGAAGTAGCGTGTTAAAGCTGTGCCGTGTCAGATTTTCAAATTTGCTTTTAAAGAGAAATATCTGAGAAACTTCTGGTGTGTTGTTTTCATTTGAGCTGCTGACAGTGTCCACATCCTGTGTTTGGTTTTGCTACATGATGTCAGCTTAGCTCTAGAGAGCAGGAATTAGAGGTCAGGGTCTGACTGCAGCTCTGAAAGTAAGAGTTATGATTGCGAACGTAATCATTGTAACTCCTGACTTAATTTTTTTTAGCATCCTTAAAAAAAATTCAGGGAGCTTGTGGAGCAGAGCACATTCTGTAACTGCATGTGTTGGGAAAATATATTTTTGCAAAGAAAGGCTGTTCTGTTCTGCCATGACTCAGGCAATAGAAGTGATACAGCAGAGAGGATGTTTCCTTGGTAAGGGGGGTGGCAGTGGGGGCGTGCTGCAGTTTTGTATCCTTGCACGTTAAAGTATAAAAATTTTTAGCTTATGCAAATATTTCACTTCCTCCTCATATGGCAGCGGTAACTTAACTGGTCCCAACACCGGAGATGATACTATCACAAACTCTTAAGGTCTAGTCAACAAGATGCTAGCAGTTACTTGAACGCTATTAATAATCTCAACTGACAAGGATCTTTATCTGTAAAGCCCCATAATATTAGTTACAGCTTGCCTTTGTAGCAGCGCAGCCTATTACAGCTGGTTATCAGAACTTACATATGGGATTTGCGTTTAATATTTTGGGTTGAATTATCGTCCACAGCCTTGACTCAGCTCAGCGTGGAGGCAGCAGCTCGGCTGCTCAGGAAGGAGCTGGTGCAGTCCTGCGAGCAGCCTGCCTCTGCCTCCTGCTTAGCAGAAGCATTACAACAACATTTGTTCTTGCTACCTGAGCCCTGTCTGCGGTGTCGCGTTGGTATGTCCTGTGCATTCCACTGCAGTCATCAGTGCTCTCGGTTTCATTTAGATGATTATGAATTAGGGTACCATTAAGTGTAAATACAAATTCAAGCTGTGTTTTTAATTTTTATCTCAGTATTGTAGAATGATATTGTAATCAGCTTTAGTTACTCTGCAAACACAAGACTGCGGATGATGCGGGTTAAAGCTCAGAAAGGAATATATTCCTCCAAATAGCCTGCGGGGTCGGGCGGCTGCTGCACACCTTTGCAGCCCTCCGAATCACCCTGGTCCAGGAAGCAGCATCCTCCTGCATCACCCGCGTGGCCTCTGGGACGGGGAGAGGCTGAGGAGAGGCGATACCTTGCAAGGACGTCACCGCCGCGCAGCCGGAGCCGGCTTCTGTTCCAGCCTTTCTAGGAAACAGCTGGACCAGAGCCAGCGGGAAGGGACAGGCAGGGGGAAGGCGGGGGGAAAGCAGCGGCTGGGAGTACAGACATGCATGCGGGCCCCCCTGGTTTGGGGGAAAATGGTGTTTCTTTGTGTGCCGGCCGGCACGTGGCGGCATGGGCTGGACCCGCTAAACTGGGGGTGACAGCAATTACGGGGCCAGCGGTCCCCAGAGCCAGGGGGACGTTGCCATAGCTATGGCAGCATCATCTCAGCGCTGGCTGTCGCGCCACGGTGGAGATTTGAGGAGTTCGGTTCTGCATCCTAAAAATAATAATAATAAAGATAATATGGAAATGGCTGCAGGGTGGCGGGGCCGACAAAGCCCCCGTCAGTGGCAGGAGGCAATTAGGGGGTGGCTGCTGCCCCTCTTGCAGTGCAGAAGCTGCTGTCAGGTTTCCCGCAGCTCATCTGGGAGGAGGAGGAGGAGGGGGAGGAGGAGGAGGGCCATGGAGGTGCCCGCCTGCCTTCTTGTGGCTGGCAGTGAGGGCATCTTCTCTTATTTTTATCACAGTGTGTTTCAGCACAGCGTGATGAAGAGAAACCCTTAACATGAAAATTACTCAGTGCTCCGAAAACTCCTCCTCGTTGTATGCAGCTGCAGCGAGTTGATGGAGGTTCGTCAGACCGTGCAGAAATGGGGAAACAGCACCAAAAAGCCTATTTCTCAGAAGTACCATGAATTAATTTGGTTGTTTCTTTTGTAGTGAGTGATATAAAACCAGAAGTCGTCTTGCTTCGCAGACTGTCAAGCTTTAGCCTGGTGCGAGTCTGCTCAGCACCATGATGCAGTACGTACAGAATGATTTTCCATCCTGAGCCTTACCATGGGGGTTAAAGCGTCATTTCCAATTACTGTAATATTTCTCTCCCTTTCCCTCCTGTAATATTTTCTCTCCCCTATTGACCAGAGCTAGGGCAGGGGAGACAAATCTCTTTCTGCATATATAAAGGTTAAATTTTTATAGTGCACCTCACAACTAAATGCTTTAACACATGGAGACAACACCACTCTCATGTTAAAAATAAGCAAACTCCTCCGCCTTGCTTGTGTGGCAATTACCAAAAAATACATCTACTGGAGCACTCAACTGCAATTTAAAAGTGAAATTAAAATTTAGCTCTGTTTGTCTGGTTTGACAAGATTTATTGAAATCTTTCATTATGCGGCAGGTTCAAGAAAACGTCTCTCCAAAGTACACATACAATTTAGCAAATGAAAGCCTGAAACAGTTTATTATTAGAAGGTGGGTTGGATTTTGTAAGGCTCATACAAGAACATATATCATCTCATACATTTTAGATGTTTTTGCTGAAGCTATTAAACTCTTGGCAAACAAACCTATTATTAAAACAGTGATTTAGGCTAAGACAGGATAAATACTTTGAAGTCTATTTAATTGACTTATTTCACTTCAGAATTCAATCTCAGGCCTAAGACTAAAAAGAATTTCATTCAAAAATTTTAGATTCTACACATCTGAATGTGCCCACTTGTCGAACGTCAGAGACCTTTAATAATGTGTCACCATGGGGTGGTCTTGTACCAGCCCCCTGCAGAACCGTGACACAGAACAGCAGTGGGACCAGCAGGTTGCAGTGAGACTATTTCTCCTTTTTTGGCTTGTGTTATAAGCTGTAAGGTAGAAATGTTTTATTTCCTGTGTTGCCTCCATTGCATGTCATTCTTTGTAATGTTCTAGTGAAAAAAACCAGAGTATTCACTGGCTTCCTTTGTATTACGTCTTCACTGAAAGTTTGAGATGAGCAATAAATGTGAGCTCTGTTCACATTTAGGTTCAGCTAATATGTCAACTAAGGGGAAGTTGCTGCTTTGGCATAAATTGAAATGTATTTTAATACAGTCCATATTACGTTTTTATTGTCCTGTTGTTTTTTTCCTCCTGCTCAAGTTACCATGTCTGCCTGCATGATTTTCACGTCTGATGATAGATACGCCTGTGTTTTCCAGGCCTGGCAGAATACTGTGTTTTTCCTAGGTGGTTGTCTCTGTCCCCGCAATTAACTTAGCGTGTTTGATTTGACGGGCAAGTAAAACTACATGCTGAGATGAAAGCAGGTGGCGTGTTTGTCGGAAAAGAAGCGATGCACTTCAGATGCATCATGATTCTTCTTTGAAACACTTGCAGTTGCAAGCCTGAGCACGTCACGTGCCGCTGTGGCAAGACACAATACAGGTAGCGCTGGTCGGATGGGGCTGCCTAAATAAATAGCCGTGGTGGCCTTTCTGGAAGGCCCGTGCCAGGGAACATCTCTTGGCCCCTCCTCTTCTGGACAATGGTCAAGTTATCCCCCTCTGCCCCCTCACTGTGTTCTCTCTGCATAATTGTTGTGCTTGGTGTTGGATGTTTTTCAAAAAAAAAAAAAAAGAAAAAGGAAAAAAAAAGGATTTTGGTAGGACTGCACCTGTGCGCTCCAGCTGGTTTAGGAAGCATCCTTCCTGGCGTGGCTCTGGGCTCTGCCGCCCGGTCCTGCCCCAGCGACGCGAGATGTTGCACGTGGGATGAGCTGGGGAGGCTCGCCCCGCGCATGAAGAAAACCGTGAGTCATCCCATCTTGTTTTAGAGCTAAATGACACCTCCGAGTAAGCCCCCAAGATGAAGGTTGTTATTAATGATGGCCAAAATCAGTTTGGTTGCCTGCCAAGGTCTGTTTTGAGTAGAGATTAAGAATGCAAAGTAGGTTATTTTACCTTGGGTATTTAGGCATTTGCTTAGCAATATCTTTGCATATGTGCAAATAACTATGTCCATTTGTTGATGGTCAGCTCGTCAAAACAGAGGATCTGAAACTTCCCAAAGGAAGTGTGTTAATACTCTCCCCTTCCCCAGAAATACTCCATGTAGGAATTCGGGAAGTATGGTGCTCAGAGCTAATTTCAGTCAAACAGGTAAGAAGAGACTGAAATGTATCTCATACTGTTGTTTTTAAATTTCTGCTGGAAAGAAAAACAGGCTGTGTTTCATGTTTCATGTAAAAGTACATGCAGGATACCCAAGTTGAATTTGATTTGGCAGTGTTAGTTTTGCCACGTAGCTTGGATCAAGGTCTGATGTTTTCTTTTCCCTTTCCCTTGTGAAACATAAACCATGTGGGCGATCGTTGATAGCCTCATGGTAATTCCCCAGGGAGCTGCGGCCGACGTGGTTGTCACTGATAGAACAACCTTGGCTCCCGAAATTTGATCTGATTGTTTGGACTGAAGCATAACATGGCATTAACTTCTCTGCATTTACTATGATAAACATTAATTGTCAGCATCAGAATTGGTGTAACCCTAGCAAAAATATGGAATAATGTAGAATTCCCTTTTATAATCCCCCAGCATTAGGGAAGGCATGTCTAGGAAATGGTTTGTTCTCTCCAGAGTCTTTGTATGTTCCAGTTTCTCAGATAACTAAGTGGTATCTGTGAGATAATATGAATCAAAATAAAGTAGGACTTCCAGGTAGAGCTGTGAGCTTGGCAAGCTGTTCCTGACTGCACAATCAGTGCAGCTTTTGTGGTTCAGAAACTTCCCAGCAAATCAGGAGTGAGAAGAGGAAAAGCGAACTGTGGGCCATGAGTAGCAGGATGTTTGGGGGCTTTTGCTGCTGCTCTTTCCACGTATATGTTAATACTTCAATATTAGACTTCTGGTATTTCCTCTGTGAGTTATTCCTTCAGTGTCCTGTCCTTGAAAACAGGAATGTGTTGCAGCCGCCTGAGAGATGTCTGGGTTGGAGAACTGTTTGCTGTAAGCTTGGCTGTGAAGCTGCGTGTTGTTAAATCCTCTCTAGGCCCCTTTCCTCCAGAGTTGCAACCGTGGACTCCTGGGCTGCTTTAGCACTGAGCTTTCACAGTTCTAATTTTCAGCTAAGTTCCTTTCCTTGGAAGCGTTGACTCTTTTTTAAATCAGATTTCTCCTACACAGAAAAATGGAAGAAAATCCAAAGCAGCTCCTGGCGTGTGTTGCTCGCCGTAGCCATTGGGCTGAAGCATGCTGCTTGACTCTCACAGCTCAGGCCGGCGTTCAGTTTTGGGCAGAGGAACCATGGCTGAGGTGATTCAGAGACTGCAGGCACTGAGGCCGCAGATTGGGAAGCAAAAACTTCCCTCTTCCAAGCAGAAAACTTGCGGTTTACTTGGCCTCAGTGAACGTCCTCTGCTGAGGCTTTTGCTCCTTCAAAAGCTAAAGCACAGATAATGCCTTAAGAAACCAATGTAACAGTTCCTGACGCATTCAAAGGCTGATTTCTCTGGAAACTTTAAATCTACTCAAATTAGGGCTTGTGGAGCCTAGAGAGAATCTCTTAGGGGCTCTCTAATCCTAAAGCGCTCTCCAGGATTGCAGAAGGACATGAAGCAGAACTTGCAGCCCAGCTCCTTGAAACATCATGCTGTGCATGAAGATAAAACCAAAGCGATGCTGCCAGCAAAACTGGGAGAAGTTAAAGGCAATATCCAGTCTGATGTCCTTAGAGAGAGAGAGTTCTGTGAAGATGCGTGATTTGGGAAGCCCCTGGTAATCGTTTATGGAGAGAAACGGTGGCAGGTCATTTATGTCTGTGATCTCTCAAACTGACAATCCACCTTTATAGACTTATACTCCCAGAACTTCAGGATGGGGAAAAAAAAAAAAGAGGTCAAAGAGGTCTCCTGGCAATATGATCAGGGAAAGGCTTTATATTCATGAGAAGCAGGATTTCTAAAGCGAGTATTTACTCGCAGCAATGAGACGTTACTTAGAGTGATGGTACCCAGAGCTGCTGTCCATAATTGAACATAGAAAATGAAATGCCGGAAATGTTTCCTCAAAAGGGTTACAAGAATGACTTAAAATGCAGAGAAACAGATGGCAGTTACTACTTGATAATGTCAATCTATTGGTTTATAAAAGATAAATTTCAGAGTTAGCTTGATTATCTATGAATACCGAGAAAAACATTTCTGTGTATGCAATATTTGGTATAATTTTTTAGGGCCATGGTAGAAACTTTGATATTAAGTCTTGCAGTCAGAGGAGCAGCCTTGGTCATGTCTGAAATTAGACATTTCTCTTTCATTTCTCAGTCTTCCAGTGTTGCAACCTTCTGGTGGCACTGTCTGCACCAGGTGCTGTGCTGCCGGAAGTTCAGGTGGAAGACAAGACAATGCCAGACAGCCCTGAAGCGGTGATAGTCTCTCTGTTGAACCTTGGGGCAAAGCCTCAGAAGGATCTTTTACAGGTCGTTCAGATAAGATCTCCCTATTGGTGTGCTGAGAGCCAGAGACAAAGGAAAGATCTTTGAAGCTTTCAGGAGATGGCCTGACTCTGGAGCAGCAGACCAAGGCACGGGAGGGGCTGTAGGTAGGACCGGTCCCAGGAGACCAGCAATATGCGTATTTGTCGTTTGTGGCTCCCGTGCTCTCTCTGCTGATAAACCACTGAGATAACCTTGGCATCAGAGCTGTCCCTTCAGCTGAAGAGCGTTCTTCATGCTGTGCAGTTCCCTGCGGCGGTGTCCACAGCTGCCATTGTGCAGGGCTCTTCCAGGGGCTCGGCGAAGCCTCCGCTCCCGCTTGCTCCACCACCAGCTCTCTGCGCAGAGCTTGGCGTCGAGGTATAAAAGCAGCAAAAAGTTCCCGTTGTGCCAGGCCAAGCAGGCGCTGTGCAGAAGCGGAACTGTTTTTCAAGAGAACAGTCAGATAAGTGGAATTTCCCCTGGTAATATTACAAGTCCAATGCCCTTTGACAGAGATCTGCGAAAGGTTTATTCATCTGAATTTGGACTGAGGTCCAACTTGGGCCCTATCGATTTTCTGACGATCTGCAAACTTGGTGGGAAAGGAGATGGTGGGGAAAAAACTGGATGGCCGAGGCAGAGTGAGCAAAGCTGTGCTTGTGTTACTTACACCAGGGTGGCACTCGTGAACAATGACTTGCTTATGCTAGCCGCTGCTGAGCACAAAGAAGCCTGGCCCGGACAATGCCAATATACGAGCTGGTGCGCATTTCCAAGGGGCAGCAAATCTTATACAGAAAAGAGAACTTGCCAGCATCCAGACACCAAAAATGTCTGCTTCTCCTTAAATTGAAATATCCACATTTTCAGATATTTGTCTTATTAATCCGCCGTTTAGTGGATTTATAGCTTTCAAAAGGCATGTGCAATACTGGCACTGTCTCAAACGCTGTTTGCCACTTGGGGCTGGCAGGGACGCAGGGCACGCAACCAGCGTGCGAAGGCTGCGGCACTTGGGTGCAAGTTCGTGCTCTTGGCAGTGCTGGGAAGAATGGGGCAGGAGGTGGCCTTGGCCTGCAAAAAGGAAAAGTCTGGGATAAATGGCTGGGATAAAACCCAGAAAATTGTCCTTTGGTTTTCCTCTGGTGTATGTGAGCGGTTTCGAATTAGCTGAGGGTGCAAATTGTGCAGCGCCTGCCCGCCCTCCCCAGCGTCCCACCACCAAAGCCATCACTGCTTTTTGCTACCCTCGGCTCTTTTTGCATGGTATCCAACAGCCGTGTTCTCTCATTTTTAAAAAATTGGTCTTTATGTGAGCATCCCGTCGCACTGAACTTGAAAGCAGGTTACCCTGAGCAGTGCCCAGCCTTGCACAGGCAGCTACTTTGCTTTGTGCCTTATTTCATTTTAACTTGATAAAGAAGCTACCTGAGCTAAATCAAGCTGCTGTTAAACCACATAGTCCATTTTGTCCCTTTTCAGAGTAGACTGTGGTTTTGAGGACAGCTTTATGCTTAGGTTAAACAACTGCTGCAGCTGTTGAAGGCAGCGGCGCAGAGCTGGGAGCGCTGGCGTGATCCCATCTGCTAGCCCCAGCCCCAGCGGTAGCACTGCAGCGGCTGTCTGGCTGTCACTTTTGTCACCCAAGGAAGGTTAATTTGGCTTTGGGCATCGCCCCTTCTCCAGCCCCCATAGCTTTGCACACCTCTGATCAGCGAGCAGAGCTGAACTGAGCTGCCACGCGAGCCGACAGCCCTCTCACTGGCGCGCAGAAGCACAGATGAGTTCCCCAGCGACACGGGAGGAAGGAACTGGAGCTGGTAAATTTACTGCCACCCGGGAAAGCCACAGGATGTGTCGAGGAGGCTGCAGGATCTCTCCTGGTATTGCAGGTGTGGTTTTGTGGTGAGCGCCCACAAATGGGCGAAGCTATCACAGATCCCAGTGCAAAGCATCCGCGTTAATTCTGTGGTAAAAATACACACCTAGGATTTACTCACAAAATGGATGGGTGCAAATTGTACAAAGGGAAGAGCTGACACGGAGCAGCTCTGCGTCCTCTTCAGCAGCAAGAGGAGGCATTAACCATGCATCACCATCACTGCAGCAACTTGTTACTTGACGTTTTATTAACAAGAAGCTCATTTATAACTTCAAAATGCTTATTTACAAAATCTGTTTACATTTAAGATTCTGTAAGGAGGAACATGCCGTATTACCTTCACGTTATCAAGACCCAATGACTCATTAAATTTAACCAGAGCAAATGCTGAACCAGTTGAGCTTTGTTAAAGCTATCTTAATTTCTAATGTGCCAGTTTCCCTGCTGTGGCTTGTGCCCTCAGTTTTCAAATCGAGGCACCCAAGTGTTCCTTTCTCGTGTCTAATGGCACAAGGGGATGAGCTGGAATAGTCTGGTTTGGGGTTTTAAAAGCCCCCTTTGACCTAAAAAAATGGAAGCTGCTTGGAAGGTGTTTTTCTGGACTCTATTTACCAAAGCACCTGGCAAAGCAATGACTTCAGCAAAGGCAGCGCTGCTCTTGGGACTTAACACGGACTGGCTTGTGTGTGATAGCATTTCTAACTTCATAATTTCCTTTTCATCTCTCATAAGTGTATTCTGGGGTTTGGCCCAGGTGACCAGCATTAACCTTGAAAGTATATGCTGGCTATTCTGAGCATTTTCTATTTTTCCAAGTTAAAGATAAGAAAGGTTAAAAGAATTATAGAAGGTAGGATTTCAGCTGTCTGCATTTACTGTAGTCTGAATTTAGTTTGTAAATATAACTTGAAAACTGCCAACACTTTTTAATTGTTCTTGTTAATACTTTGTGAGCTGCCAGTGATTTTACTAAATCAAGTTGTTGATTTAGTAATCAAACTAATCATAGTGCTTCAAAATTCTTTTAATTTGAAGTCACTTTAGATGCTGTGTAGTTAAGGAATCGTGCTGCAAGCTTATTGTCAAAGGAGCTTTTTATATCCTTATAATTTTAAAAAACAGCATTTTGATTTTGTTTCAGTAAAACGGAAGAAAAATGGCAGTAAATCTCTGTGGGAAATTGGATGTGTTATTCTGGATTTTGAGAACAATTGAAATGGAAAATATTGACTCGGCATAGGTTTAATTTAGGTTTTAATGATCATTTTTGTATAAGTAGTCTTTAAATCCCTCCTACAAAGCAGCTGACACTAGAGAGGTAAAATTCCACCCCTAGGAATTGAGGAGGAGGCAGCTTTAAATAGCACAGCACCCTCTTCTCCCTTTTGTCTGCGTCCTCGTGCAACCAGGCAGCAGACAGCTCATCCTCTTTGTTTTTCATCTCCTTTGGATCATGCAGATGAAGAGAAGAGATAAAGGCATGAAGGAAAGGAAGGAATCTCCACTTGAGTGATCAGCCCCCAGGCTAGAATTTCACAGGCGGGGAGATGCCAGCAATCCCATCTTTCTCCAGGCCTTCCGAAGCTGAAGGCTCTGCCTTGCAGGCTGGCACCAGTTGGGTGTTCCTCTTTGCCAATTGCGCCGTGACCTTGCCTCTGCGCGCTTGGTTTGGGCGACCCGTGCCCTGGCACATACCTGTCTCTGGAGAGCACCGTGGTGGCTGCCTCGTCGCAGCAGTAAATTCATCAACTGTTCCCATTTTCCAGGCTGCTGCTTTTTTATTTGCTCACTGGTGCCAGGTCTGCAGATATGGGAAGTGCTTCCCTGTGTAGCTAGCTGTGCCTCAACCCCGTGCGAGGTGGGATATTACTTTTAAAGATTTTCTGCCCGATCCTGGCTCCAACATTTGTGGAGCTTGTAGGCTGTTGATGTGGCTTTCCAGAAGCCTCAAGGAAAATCTTTAATTCGTCTGTAGTAGGCTAAACATCTTGTCCACGAAGGTTGTGAAGTGGCAGCTGATAGAGAACCGCTGCTTGTCAGAAGGTGTCCTCTTCTGAAGCCTCGGTGCTTTCAGCCAGGGCTGACCATAGCAGTTCACGGGCACTTGGCCCTGAGCATCCTCCCCAGACTGCCAGCTATAACAGGATTTGCTTGTTGCCTAGTCCCAAGGTTGGATCTGATTTTCCAGTTGGCCCTGCTCTGAATGGAGGCATGGCACAGGTGACCTGCAGCAAGCCCCTCCAACCTAGACTGTTCGGTGAGTCCGTTTGTCCAGGGCCAGCGCTGGAAGAACAGACAGCGATGCGCTGAGCTCAGTCCGCTGGGAGCAGCCCTGGCTGCTGCACCCCTCGCTTTCTGGGTCAGCCAGAGGCTGGGAGCGCGGCAGGAGCAACGTGCACATTCATCCGCGGGTGACTGGCACAGCCATGTCGATAACAGCCTTTCTGGACAGCTGAGCAGTATTGATGGGCTGCAGAAACCACTCACTCCTCTCGAGCTGGAAAAATAACTTGTAGCCAGTGAATGAAAAATGCATGAAAAAGGCTGGGGAGATGTCTCTGGCTTGCTTGCTGCTCTGAGAGAACAGGGTAGCACACTGTTAATGGTTTCAGATTCGTCACCAGTCCAGGATCACTGGAGGGTCTTCCCTTCCTGCTCTGGCCTTTCATATAGAAGCTAACCTGCAGTTTTTGGAAAATCCCCTTTGAAGCCATCATCCCATTCATGGCCAAACTGCAGCCCATCGCTTGCCCTTTGGCTTTTCCTTCTCAAACTAAAGTTGCAAAGAAGTGACCTGTTTGTAATACAGTCAGAAGTGGTAGCAGGTGTTGCTATCACATTTCCGTAGTGCTCCCCCCATAGGACAAACGTACCCAAGTAGCATAGTTCTTCAAAGATGAGAGCCAGCTGACCAGTGGCGACGCAAGCCTATAGTGAGCTGGGTTTGGGTTGCGGTTTCCTCTGCGAGAGAGGATGCGGAGCAGCTGTGTGCCGGTGGAGAGGTAATGCTGGTTTGCAGTCCGTCCTGCTTTCCCCCAGGTGAACGTCTGCAGCACGGGACTCCAGTTGTCCTGGCAAACTTGACCGGGAGTGCGTGTTCAGTCCGGCAGGTTGGGGATTTTGCAACAGAGAAGGAGAGAGCGTAAAGCTGGCTCTCAGTGTAATAGGAAGAGTGCACTGATGCTTTCAGCAGTGAAAACAGTGACTGATAGGCCAACACCAACTAATTGCATCCTTACTATGCTTCTGTTAAGTGACAGTGGGAACTAAAGTGAAACTTGAGGTCCGTATAAAACAGAGCACTGTGTGACAGCTTTGAGCACGCTGCTGCAAATTAGATGCAGCGCTTTGTGCTGCTCCACACTAACACCCTGTCACCTCCAGGATTTTCTCACTTAGTTCTAGAAAGTCTCTGGCTTCTCTTAGATTTGTGGTGTATGTTACGGGTTTTTTGTTTGTGGCTTTGAACAAATGACGTTCTCTTGTCCTGTCTTCTGTTGGCGTGTATTTTTGCAGAGGGCTGGGAGGAAGCAGGAAGAAGCTGTGTGCCTGGCTGTCAAATGTTTCTTTGGGGAATATAAGAGGTGGAAGGTGACCAGCCTGGAGTGCGATGACTCATGTGCCAACTCATCAGGGCCAGAGGAAAGGGAATGTAGTGAAATGTAACAGGTATTCCTAGAAAAAAAGCTTCCCTTAAATACTTCTTGGTCCACACTCAAATGCACTCAGCTGGATTTCAGAAGCGTCGGAGCCCACCTTCTGGCCAGAGCTCTGAGATGCCGTGGTAACTCCTCTTTCCATCATTTCTTTGAGTGCTTTCTACCTATGTCGTGCAGGCAGCAGCTAGCATGGCTCTGTCTCTGGAGGTTGCAGAAGGGAGCTTGTGCAGCCCAGCCCAATTTCATCCAGAATGCCTTTGAAATGTAATACACCTCTTAAATGCGCTTCATTATGCGGTTGTTAGCAGCTGTTCTTACTAGCCTTGGACTGCTGGCCCCTACTGCAGTGTACGTTTGTAGGTCACTGGCCATGCTGTTGCCAGATAACTTTCCGTGTTAGGCTGTTAATCATCTTCTGCTACCACTTGCTCCTTTATCTCAAGTGGAAGTTATCTCTGGAGCCGATCTAGAGTGTTTAGGGTTCAGTTATACAGTTTGTTTGTGTAAGGGAAAATGTGATAATCAGACAGTGGTTATTCAAGGAACAGAGCAAAATCTGCACGGTAAGCTTTCTCGTCACACATCTGTTTTCAAATACTTAATCGTAATAATTCTCAGCACTTGGATGTATGACTGGTTAGCTTGGCACGAAAATACTGAAGTACTTGTTACTGCTGGATGGATTTGGTGTCACAGGGCATCGTGCTTACCAGGCGTTACCGTGGCCCTACTTGTGTTCATCAGAAGGACTTTCACAACAGTGAGGGCCCCGGATTGTATTGTATTTGCAGGACTCGTCAGTCGGGGGAGCTTGAGCCTGTGAGTGCAGTAACGACTGCCTTTACAAAGTCCAAATCAGAACTTTTTAATTTCAGTAAACATATAAAAAAAAAATCCAGCTTTGAACGTTGTAAATACTGACGGGCTGACAGGTGCTGACTGCAGCCTTGCTTGATGGGAACCCAGTCATTCCCAGGTAACTCCGTTTGGGTCCTCAGGCTTTGGTCCTGCTCCTGTGTCGCCCACGTGTTCCTGAGGACTGCCCCTCGCCTCCCATCCGTGCCGCAGCACTTCTCAGACTGGGGGTCACGGATCCAGAGAGTTCAGAGGAGATCAGGCAGGATTTGAAAAATCACAAGGGTTTTATTTTTAAGGACAGAGCTCCAGATTAATAAGCCTTAGCTATGCTGACCTTTTGCTGGCAGCAGCTCAGTTCCTTGTGAGAGGGACAGAAAGAAAAAGCAAAAGAGTAAGAAGCAGCTCCAATTGGTGACCTAAGTGTTTACACTAGCTAAGGAGCATTTAATTACCTGTCAGCAGCTTGCTTTCTCCTGGTCACAAGTGTTTACACATGTAGCCAGTAATTCCAGCTGTTTCTCTTGTACTGCAGAATTCAGAGATAATTATGTGCAGCAATTTAAAGGTAGCTGGCTTTTCCCTGAATGTGTGTCATGTGAAGATGCATGCGCCCGAAAGAGAGTCAAGTGCACATCACCTTTGGGAAACACAGGTCTAAAAGGAGCCTTTATCTCCTTCCAGCATCAGGGCATGCTGCTTGACGATGCGTATAGGAAGCTTGAAGCTTGACCTCACTGCGTACAAGCCGGGCTAGCAGGGCAGCGCCTCACGGAAGCACAGAAGTGGATTTATAAGCTGACAGGTCATTTTCAGGCAGGTTCTTGTGGACCGGCTCACTAAGTGGCTCGCGTTAGGCGTCGTACATCGCCGCACTGAACTCGGCAGCAGCAGGTTTGCCGCGACCTATGTTTCTCAATAAGCCTGTTGGTCTCAACATCCGTGGCAGGATTTTAGCCCCAGAGAAATGTGTATGACTTAAGGAGGGCTTTCATTGAGCTCAAGGTCAGGCGGACTCTTCCGATCGCCTAACCTAATCGCTTGCACTGCACGAGCTCTGGACGAGCCCAGCGATACAGAAGTTGTTTGATGCAGAACTCTCAGCTTCATGTGAATCGAGGCAGTGCGCTGCATGCCGTAAGAGCGCCTTTGGGCCAAGGCAGACGAGGTCAGGAAGGGCACTGGCACTTCTGTCCTGGGGGATCCCACCTATGCGCACTCCTTTTAATCCTCTGGCTTTCCATGTTGGGATTTTGGTTTCGTGTGTTTCCAAGCTCTGTGGTCCAGTGCCCACATCCACGTTTATTAAGAGATCTGGCCACCGTATCACTCTGCCATTATCTCCTTCTTTCTAGCTCCTAAGCTGAATTAAAGGATGCCTGGATGTAGTGAGCTGTTTTCCTATTAAGTGTGTTCTGTGCTTAGAGCTGTTGAAGCTGGAAAAGAGAAGCTCGGGTACTGCAAAGGGGAAGAAGACCAGTTCACTCAACTGCAGACAGGAAGAGAGAGTCATGAGACCACGAACAGACCTATTTCGCAAAAAGATTGGTTTTGTCTTATTTACTGAAAACTCTTGTCAGCTACCTCTGTACCTTGCAAACAAAAAATTGTTGCGAAAACCAAGATCCTCAGATGCAGCCTTTAAATTAGATTGAAGAATATTCCTTATTTGTGATGTTGGTGGAAAGTATTTGAAATGGTTGAGTGCAAGATGGTCCTCTTGCAAGTTCTGTATTGAGATGAGAGATAAATTGGCTGTTTTGGTAGTTCTACCATCGAGCTCTTCAGCCAGCTCACACGCAGGCATACCTTCAAGACTGGAGGAATGGTTCTTTCCCCAGAGGTTATTTTCACAGTGGTGGCATCTTATCTTGTCACTGCAATGGCTCTTCAGAAAATGTATAGGAAGTCTCTTGAAATGATGTGATAGCCTTGGAACAAAGAGTTAATCTATTACTAGTGGAAGCATTTGCTTTGCAATTCATTTTTCCCCATTCGCAGCTCAATTTTTCAATTTATCACAGAGAGCAGTGTGAAAGATTTAACTCTGGTAAGCCCAGAGGAGGACGGAAGCTGATTAGAAACTGGGGTGGGGGAAGATATTTTGCTCAGCTGGAATGACTGCAGCAAAGTAAATTAACACTGAATGCTTGAGCTGTAGATATGTGATTTGTTAATGGCTTTAGCTTTGCAGGCATTTAGTTGATGTAGCAGATTTTTCAGTGCCATGTGTAAATCTGCTGATTTCTCCTAGCATGGACTCTGAAGTACTGATGCATAAAATATGGATAATTCTGCCTGCTAAACGATGGATATGGTCATGGTAAGTGTAGCACCATTTGGTACCTCCAAAATAGCATTCAGTTTTTTCGTGGGAATTTTAGTTACTCATTCACCCTTGCCATGAACCTGAGAAGCGATTAGTATCCCTGTTAGACTGGAAAGCTAAGGATACGCGATGCCGTGTCCTGTTTGTAGAACAACTCCGTTTTGCCAAACCTGCCTGTACTCAGAGATTTATATAGGAGCATAAGGCTGAAGAGACCCCGTGGGTCACCAGGTCCGGTTTCCTGCATCCGTGCTGGTGCGTCGCAGAACCTCACTGGGGTGCTTGAGAAGGAGAGGGCTGCACGCAAAGGCACGGCGGGTCCGAGCTGTTCGGGGGCAGGTATAATGGCAGCGTTGTTGGACTCGCTGCAGCGGTGCTGCCTGCGACTGCCAGGAATTACAGCCCCTGGCATCAGCTCCCATCTACATGAAGCAGCAGGTCGGGGGTGGGAAGGGAAGAGGCTCATCAACAGAAATAGCATTTAAGTGAAAACCATACCCTGTGCTGCAAGGAAAGATAGGAAAAGGATCAATTCTTTTGCAGCTGAGAATGCGAGCTGTGCCAGACAGTAATTAATAGCATCTTACTGTGCCTAGTAACGTGTCTGTGCTCTGAAGCTTGCATCCCAAGCCTGCCCTGGAACAGACCCGTTTTTATTCTAGTGAGAGGAAGCGCGCCAGTGGCTTCGCTGGCTGGTAGGGAGCGCTCGTCCAGCCCTCCTCTGCCCTCCGCAGCTTTCCTCTTGGTTCGGGCCGAATCACCCCTTGCACCTTCCCTGGGCCTCGCCTTTCCACCAGCTGTGACTTGCTCCCGGGATTGCTTAAAGGCTGTCTCATAGGGCGGTGATATTGCTGTAAAATTGATACAGGCTGTGATCTCCGGAACAGAGGTCGCCCTACTGAGCAGGAAGTTGGATTTTAGACAATCGGATTTTGCTGGGTTTCGGGGTTGGTAACCGATGACAGACGTTTGAATGTGTATGTCCGTGTTGTGCGTACATAGGTGTTGTCCTCCAGAGGAGTCACGTAATACCCTGAAATGAAAAAATAGGTGGTGTTGCAATGAAAATGTGAGTGCTGAATGTGGTGGGAATCAGCCCGTTCCGAGGCAGTCTGGCAATGTGCGTTTTGCTTCCGAACTCTTCATTTCTATAAGCAAAAGTCCTTTTGTTTATGCACCTGTTCTTAATGCTTCCTTTAAAACAAGGAAGAGTATTTTTCACATGATTCAACACAGTTATTTCAGCTATTTCTGTTACTCCAAACTTCTTGTTGAATAAGTTAGGCAAAGGAAAAGCAGAAATAGGTCAGTTATTTCGATAAGACGTAGTTGTCTCTCTTCACAGCAAGCTGCCTTTTTTCCTGCCTATGTGAATTGTGCTGATGTATCAGTGAATAAAGAAGAGAGAACAAAGTGAAGCAGAAGTGCCAGCTGGTTATTTCTGGGATTGCAGCCTCAGAGCCTTTTACTTCGCGGAAGTGATACCAAGACCACTCTGGAGCATCTCAGCAAATGCTCCTGAAATAATAGAAGTGAATTGGCTGCCCACCTCTCTGAATACAAGGTCCACCTAAAGTCCTGCCCATCATTTTGTTATCATATAAAAATCCATTTCCCGGTATACCTTAAGTCCTGGTTCTAAGAAGCGTTCCTGGTGCTTTGCAGGGCATCGTGAATCCATAATATGAAGGAAACACGGTGAAAGCTTGCTGCTCTTAGGAGTCATCTGGCTTGAAATGTAGAGAAATAGGCTGCCTTTAATCATTAGTCATAGGGTTTTATTTGTGCGCTTGCTGCTTTTTCCTGGGGAGTGCCTGTGGCTGACACCAAGCTCCTGGCAGGTCGGCTGTCACATTGTTTTAGGCTAATGTGACGGCGCTTGGTCGTTGGAGAGGACACCAGGAGGCCAAAATTATATTCCTCTTTTTAAATACCTCCGTGCTACCGTGCACTATGGGAAGGACTTTGTTTCATTATTTTTAAGTTTCATAATCGAAGGAAAATCTTTCTCAGAAAATCAGCCTCATCCTTTGTTCTCCCCAGACTTCACGTCTTAAAACCTGATTCACCCCGATGCTTTCTACTGTAACAGTAAGACTTGGTCATGCCTGAAATGTGATTAGACACAAAATGTTCCACTGGGATGCTGCAGTGCTGATGCAGAGGTGATCTCAATACTGGTTGTGGCTGGGCTTTCCTGCACAGACAATTTTGTGCAGCTCAGTTTTTGAGGCGCAGGCATTGGCAGAAGCAACTTCCCCTGCGCTATGGGAGATGTGGCTGGGGCTGCTCGCAGCCCCGCACTGCCGTACGAGGCCAGGCCATCTTCTTCCTTCCTTCCTGATGTTTATGAAATCCCCCACTTTCTTCTCAGTTTGTCCCCCTCATGATTGCCTGCTCTTTTCTTCTCTTTTCTGTAATCCGAGTTCTCCTCTGGGTCTCGACCAGCCATCCCCATCTTTTAGCCACTCCGTGCTGAGGTGGAAACCAAAAAGACAAATGCACTGACGCGCGCCATCAGCTGGGTTCTTGCTCATGGGACCCCGGGCTTGTAGCATCTTTTTTTGTTTCAGTAGCACCAACCTTGGCACGATCTGCTCCTCAGTTTCCCTCTGACCTTGTGAGCTTGTCTTGTATTTAAAATCCCTTTTTGAGTCATGCATACTTGCTTTATCTCCTCAGGCTCGCTGTAAAGGTGCTGGGTGTGCTGTTGCCCCCAGGAAATAGAAGGGAAGTAGCAATTGCTGCAAAAACTAAAACCTGAATATGGTGGAGCAATCAGGAGGTCCGTGCCCTGAGTCACTGTGACTCGTTGCTTACCTTTCCCCTTCCTGTCTGTCATCCTCTGGCTAGTGATTCTTCCCTGCCTTGTTCGGCAGGGTCCGGTACTGGTTCTAAGCTGCCTTTGCTTCAAGAGGCACCTGGTACCGTTGGGCGTTCACAGAAAATACCCCACTGCCTGCAGCATCCCCGCTGCCACGTCGCTCCCAGTCGAATGGCTCCCAAGGGGGACAGTGTAAAAAAAAAAAAAAAAAAAAAAAAATTGCTCTGTTTGAATGATTCTTGTTTTGGCCGTAAAAAAAAACGTTTTTTAACAGCAGGGAGACCTCGGGGAGACTCCTCAACGCGAGGTTAAAAGCCTGGCATTAAGTGAAGAATGATTCAGCTTCCTCAGCTGCGGTGTGGATCCTGGGAGAGGAGGGGCCGGCTTCCCGCTCGCCCAACGCTGGGCACTTGATAACCTGAGCGCGCCCCACCCCTGCGCGCTCGCATTCGATAAAAATTCGCGTTTAGCTTTCGGAAACGACCTGGGGTCTGAATGGCCGTGACGCTGCCTGCCTGAACCACGGGGGAAAATGTTCTTGTGCGTTGTTCGTCGGCCGTGAAACTGTGACCTCTTATCAGATGCTACGTGATAAAATCTTGCTTCACACAGGCAGGGCGAACAGGAACGCTGCTTCTCCTTGGGAGAAAAGCTGCAACAGAATACGGCACAATAACACCTCTTTTTTATGGCGTCCTTGTATCCCCTGAAGCTTTAGCTAATTTCTCTTTTTTCTATTAAGCCATATAAGCGAGGGAGGAAAATTGAGGTTTTCAGATCAGATCTGGAAATAGAGAGGCAGGATTGAACACAGCTGTTCCAGGTCAGAGGAGCTGAGGAGGAAAAACATCCCTTGCTGACAGAGCAAGGTTATGCCCGCGGCCAAGGTACGTGCTTCCTCATCAGAAATCTCCCTTCAGGGTTAGTGTTGGTTCAGCTTTGCTGCTGGACAGAGCGGTCCAGGAAGCCACCGGCATTTTAACGTGCTGTCCCCTCGTCCTGCACAAAGTGGGTCATGGTGACGCCCGCCCGAACGTCCTCTGCACCGGCTTCTGCTACCGCAGCTGCGGGCGAGCGGGACTATCCCCGGTAAACTTCCAAAAAGCCTCATGAAAGGGAGGCATAGAAAGGGGAATTCATGCGGAATTAGCTTCTCTAGGGTTATATAGGGTGCACTGAGCAGCGATCACAGGAGGCAGTAAATGAAACCAGCTCTCGGTGCTTGCACCAGCCCCTGGTTGGCTGGCAGAAGCGCAGCATCGGATGGGATGATTAATATCCAGGTTGCTATAGCGACTGGTGCTAAAAGCAGCCCTTCTCCATCACCCCCTCCGTGCCGGTGCGCACGCGCTGTCGCACGCCGTCCAAAGGGAGCTGCGGGACTTATGCCCGCGCCGAAGCGCGGTGCGGAGCAGGCGCACCTGGCAGCGGACGCTCCCCAGGACTGAGGAGCCCTCGCATCGAATTCCCGGCTTTAACAAGCTCAGAACATAACGGAGCCGCCACGTTTGTCTGTGCAGCAGCCCGAGCGTTTTCGTGGGCTGCAGGATGGGAGCAACACCAGGACTTGGCTGCGGGCAGCGTGCGGCGGGCCCTCGGCACAGCCGCCGCACCGAGCAGCCGCTCCGCAGCAGCCCCGGGCTGTCGGAGCCGGGGGCACGATGCGGTGATGCAGCCCCGCTCCCCGGCCCCGTTCTGTGCTCTGCTCCTCGCCTGTGGCTCCGGTGTCATCACAGGGATGAGCTCGGAGCCGGTACCGACATCCCGAGCGTGCAGCTTCGCCTGAGCAAGCTGCCCTGCTGCTTGTCCTCGCGGCTTCCTGGCAGCCTCACTTGTGCGGATCGATCCCGGAGAATGATAAGGAAACACAAAAGGAGAAGAGAACTTCAAAAGCCTCCACACTTGGTTTTTCATAATAATTGCGTGTGATCTCTTTGAAGCTGGGTGGCAGCTTCCACCATTTTGTGACTGCAGACTTCTGCCTGCTTATTTTAGAAGTATCTGTTTCACTTACAGCCCTGCATGTGCCAGAGGGGGAAGCAGAGCTGCTCCTCCGGCGGGCTGGCTATGGATTGCGCCTGCGTCCAAGGGAGATGGTAGGGCGACAGCAGCACTTTGCTGCGGCGTGGCTTTCCAGCATAACGCACCCAGCTTGCATTCAACTGTTTGACCACTGTTTGACACTAGAATGTCATTGTCCCTGTGTAAATTTGAGTAGTAAGCAGCTGAATAATCCCACATTTATTGTCTTCATCATCAAATCCCTATACCTCAAATTCTGTCAGGAGGTGAGTGATACATTCCAGCTGACTGAAACATGCTAGATTTCCTTTGAAGCATTTTTTTTTTTTCAGAATTTCTCCATAACCACAAAGATCCCTTAACCTTCAAAAATTCAGGCTGCAGAATGTTATCAGCATCTGCTAAACCAGCCGAGAGCCTCCCCTCGGGAGGGACGTGGCCAACAGGTGCCTCCGTGATGGAGCCGAGGAATTCAGCCGCTGGCTGGGCGATGGTGAGGCCCAGGGCTGGGAGGAAGGAACAAAGCGCGTTTGCTGCTTCTCAGCCTATGCAGGGATCAAGGCCTGCGATGTCAAAAACGGGAAGCCGGTCTGCGTTCATCTTCCTAAGTGGTCGTCTTTTATTTATGTGCTGGTGCATTCATAATGCAGGATTCTTGGCATAACCTCGTGAACGAGTTGATGTGCTGCTTTTACTCTGTCTATAGCCAAGGACTTTGAATCATATTTTTGGCATGGTGTTTTTTCATAAAATATGTAACGCTCAAGCGTCTTGTGGCCGCATTTGATTCTACTAAAGCAGAAAGCCGGATGAGAGCTGACTCTCAAAAGCTTTGCCAAGCCTCAGAATAGCTGAGAAAATGTGGCTAATTGGAAACTTCGGAAGAAGCTGCAGTTTGTACGTTTGTGCTGCACCCAGGGAAAGAAAGCTGCTCGTTTTAAGACCTGAGTCAGTTTGAGTAGATGAAGTCAAGTGGCAAAAGACATCGGCACGTGTCGCTGGACTGTAACACATGTAACCATCGGCCTCGGAAACTAAACTCCTCTGTTTATCCAAAGATGAGCGGAACGTAAGCGGAGCCGCGGAGGCGTGCGTGCCTGCCGCGTGCGGGCACAGAGGCAGGGAGGAGCGAGGCTGTGAGGATGTTACGCACTCCTGGAGATCGTTTCCTACCTAACTGGATCACTCGTTCCATGATTATGCACCAGAACTGGTTTCCACTCCTTACGAAGGCAGGTACAGATGCATTAGCCCCAAAAGACACTTCTGTTACTGCTGTAACCTCGTGGGTGTTTGGAGAGATGGGAAAGAATCGGGCACTTTTCCTCCTGTGACCACGGGTACCGCAGACCCCAGATGTATCATGACCAGCTCTCCCCTTGTTTTTACTTTCCTCCACCCTGTCTTGCAACACAGCAGCTTAGTGTCAGTCTGTAAATCTTCAGCGTGCTGAAGAATTAATGTAAAATGTATAATTTTAGCTTCAGAGAGAGCGCAGAATACACTGAATTCTGGAGTGAATATAATTCCTGCGGTGTTGAACTGCATGCAGGGGCCGGGGGAGGGCCAAGTAGCAGTATGTGGATTTTAGAGCAGGCAGAGCCACGTAACTCTGAACGATCAAGCTAGATGTGCGGCGTGCTGGGGTGTCTCCTGTTAGGGTGCTAGGTCAGCAACCCATGGATTTGCGCACAGACCCTGGTCAGTGGGCACCGTCGTGGCAATCGCGTGGTGGCTGGGAGCTGCCTTTTCCATTACCCACTGGAAATGGGTATTTTCCACCCCCATGCAGGGCTTTTGAAATCTTTCACTTTGCCTGCTTGAGAAAATAAAATATTTAACACACTGCGTGCTGCCTTTTTTTTTTTTTTTTTTTTGAAAGCTGCTTTGTTGATGAGATTTCCCGGGAAATACCCTACTTAGTGAATGCATTTTTCATCCAGAAAACCACTGACCAGATTTAGCGAATGCTTTGTAAGGGATAAATTACATTGGGCTTTGAATGCTGAAGACACAAGAGGAGAAATTAGACAGAGCCTTGTCCCTTTGAAGTGCACTTGTGAATTTTCAGCTTCAGTAGGAGCAGAACTGGGGGAGCACCAGAAGCGGCAGGTGCCAAGGTCAGGGTATGGTTTGTAGCTGAGCTTGGCTTCCCAGCATGCGTCTCCCCGTCCCGACGTGCAGCTGGCTGGCACTGGAGGCAGCGGTCACGCTGGGGGCCGAGCAGGTGAGGTGTTTGCTGGAGGGTGAAGCCACAATCTACCACCAATCGATCCCTTTCTTGCATTTCACCTGATGCAGGGTAATTACGTTCACGTTTTATTTCCACTGAATTTTCCAGGGATGGAGGAAGGGATGTGGTAGGGGACACCACGCATTGTGCTTGCAACCAAAGTGTTGTCTCAAAAACACTTTTCAAGGCTTTCCCACCGTAAAATACAAACTTTGGGGTGCCGTCCCCTTGGGCACTGGGGCTAGCTGTTGGGCTGGGACGTCACGCCTATTAACCTGCTTTTCAGCTGGTTAGGTCTTTCTCTGAAGTCTGCTGTTACCCAGGCCCCAGATGAAGCCCTGCACAGGGAGCACCCCCGGGGGATCACCGGGGGGACCCTCCTTTGCCTGGGAGCACTGGAATCAACTGGCTTTGCTGGAAGAGAGAGAAATATTTTACAGCTTGCTGGCTTTTCGGAAAGCATTCTCTGGCTAGCTGGGATGGATGCACGAATGCCCCAGTTACTAAATAAATAAAGAACGAACCGCAGCTCGCCTGTGCTGCTCTGGGACCGCCTGACCTTGAGTTCAAGTAGGAATAAATGCATTTTAAGAATGAGAGAGTGAATCATTTAATGGACTACATTTGCTCCTCAGGCACTACCGACAGCCAGACGGGAAGCAATATACCTGAATCTGCCACAGACGTGTCATGAAAAAAGCACATCCATGTTATGGCAGCTGCTGTCTTCTTAGGAGAGCGGTTTTTATGGTTTAGACATGAATAAAAGGAACAAGACAGTGCACTGGTTGGGTGCCAGCAGACCAGAGTATTTATAGCAGACTTTGCTTTTGCCTTGCTATGTGGCATTAGACATATGTAACACTTTTCCTTGCGAATACTCTTTTTTTTTTACAGATATTAACAAATCTTGTTTCTCATTAAAATGGCAAGAATAGAGTTGCTGACGCAATTCAAGTCTGATGTTGTAATGTGTGGTACCGTACGGTTCCCAAAACTTCGGGCAAGTGGCTCTGTGGTTTATGTTTGTAAGTAGATGTCAGCGTCAGCTGCAGAGAAGAATGACACGCTGGCAAGCCTGAACCAGAGAAGATTTAAAGCCAATGTTCAAGGGTAGTGGTGGAGTGGCACTACAGGGGACTGCAGTTGGTAGCCTGGTCATTCTCTTGCAGATTAAAAATTGCTTTTGAAAAGGCACATCTTCCAGCTTCTGAGGTGATTTGCCTGAACATAGACCACGTGGTACAGAAGTGCATTAGAAATAAGCCTTAAACATTTGTCAGTTTTGAAGCTGAAAAAAAAGAAATCATGGTATCAAGTATCACCTGACTACAGGTAATTTTGAAAAATCATGCTGTGAGAAATGGCCAGATAGAGCCACGTTTAACTCAGCTGACCTTTCGTGGCATTAACGTGCCTGCAGGACTTGTTCTGACCTTTGACTATGGAAATCTGCCTTTTGATCCTGACCTGAGATCTCCTTTATTCACGTCTGTCATCTCTGTATTCTCTCTTCTCCATAGCATTGACCCGGCTCAGTGTCAAATCCCAGCCACAACCACCTTACGCAGAAAAGCTCAACAACGCGAACAGTAGCGTGTCCCTAAAAGCGAGTAGCTGCATGAGAAAACATCCGGGCTGTCTCGTGCTTGGCTCTCGCTGCATGAGACCTCTGACTGTGTTTCACAAGGCGGGTTTCGAAAACGTTTTGTGGTTCAGGATGTTGTCGTGTCCCTGTTGTGCACGTGCAAGTAACGTAGCGCGTGCAGCGAGTGGGTGGCACGCTGCCTACCGCGCTTACGTGTCCCGTGCTCCTCGGCTGCTCTGGAACTGTGAGCAGGGAGGAGTGATGAGCACCTGAAAACGGGTCCCAGCTCATCCCCCTACCCTGGGCTTCCTGCCATTGGGAACCAAGCTGGTGGGACAAAGAGTGCTGCTAAGTGCAGCTTTGGAACGGAGACCGCCGGCTCGTTTTGGGGTTGCTCCAAAAGGGGACCTTTTGCAGCATGGAGAAGAGAGATTTCCTTTATTCTGACCGGCAGCCCAGCACGCAGCATAAGGAGGCAAAGAGGGCGTTAAATTATTTTCTCAGGTACACAGGATAGTAAATCACGGCTTTTAACCTCCTGTAGCTACGTGAGCCAGTGTATTTTAACAAGGGCTGGACAGGAAAGGTGTTTCTGCCTCAGATGGCAGGTCCCAGCGGTGGGAATTCGAGCAGATCACAGAAGGATGAAGTGTGCCAAGGAGTCACAGGGCTGATGCTATCAGAATCATCCAAGTCTTACTTAGGGAAATTTATGCTCTGAGTGTGTAAATCTCCGCTGGAAGTGGGACCCAGGGCTTTGAAGCCGCGCACACTTCACATTTACTGCCCCCCCGGGAGAGAGCAGGCAGGACGAAGCGTGCCGGAGCGTTCCGCGGGCTCTGCGCGCGGGCAGCAGGACGCGTCTGTCCCCGGAATGAGCTGTCCACCTGGGGCTGTTTACGCGCGATGCCCTTCGTGCTGGTCCTGCGCACGGAGCAGCTCTTCCGACGCAGTGCTCTGCTCCTTGGTTCACGGTTGTAGCAGGGGCAATACAAACGTGTCCGCTTTTGGTGCAGGTTTCACGTTTGTACACGTTGAGAAGCCAGCCGTTCTGATTTTTGCGCCGTTGAAGCCATTGTGGTGTTAATTTTCACGGTGAGAACTATAGCTTTTCTGACCACCCACCCCCTCGAGCCCAGCTATCCAGTATCATTGTCCTGCAAGCCGCAGCAAGCCACACGTGGTCAGATGAGATACATCCCCCGCCCCTCCCCTGCCAGATACGCAGCCCGCACAGGCAGCGCGCTTCAAACCCTCCTGCAGAAGACGCTTATCTTTTCCACAAGTGACACCTGTTGTAACTCTGATACGTGAACGTTTATTACCTGTGTTGTGTCCAGTCTCATTTTAGATCCTGCTCATTTTTCCTCCCCTCTGTGCCACGCCGTGAGTGGCACAGCCTGGAGCGACCCACAGCAGCGACATATTGCCTGGGAAAGTATTTGAACCCGCCTTGAAGGTCTCGATATTACTGTTCGTCTTTTTGGCTTTTGTTAGGAGTCGAGACTTGAGAGCTGCCCTTTTTTTCTTTTTTAGTCCTCTCTAGTTTTTATCACCACTTCTTACATATCTTCCTCATGCAGAATATGGCTGCTGCTTTTTTGGTTACTTTTTTTTATAGCCTCCCTTCGTGTGTGAGCCTTTGTGTTTCTTCATCTCTGAACCCCCTCATACGCTGCAGCCGGCAGCCAGATGAGCCTGCAGCATTGCGTCAGGTGCTACATTTGCTCAGTAGTTGCCATCCTGCTCCTAATGCTTCCCAACATCTTGTTTGCAGCTGCGTGTTGTCTTGACGCCTTAACACAGTAGTCGCTGAGATGTCTCTTTCCAGAGGAGAGGCCTTGATCTAAATTCTGGAAAGATTGAGCCATTTAAAAAATTCCCTCCGGAATACACCACATCCAGTTTATTGCTGCTGAGCCCTCATTTCACACTGCACGGCGTGCTTAGCCTCGCTTAAATCCCTCTGGCTTGTTGGCAAGAAAACCAGACACCTCTTTTACTTTCTTTTCCGTCTTCTACCCAAATTTTGATTCCTAAAAAGAATTTTTTTCCCGCTCCGTGATTGCGCTAGCTGCATCCACGGGCTGGCAGCGCGTCGTTAAAAGGCTGTATCACCTGCCCGGGCCTGTTGCTTGCCAGCTGTGAGCGATGGGGCTGCTTCTCCGGAGCATCCCGGGCTGCCGGCCGGGTACCGCTCTCCCTGCTCTCGTCAGCCCATGCTGCTTCCTGCTCGTGTTCACAGCTGAATGAAGAGCATCGCATCGACTAGTGCTTTGCTCTGTTGCACGCCTATTACAGTTCCTTGCAAAGATGTTCCAAGTCATCTATGTTTGCTCTTAAGCGTTTGTATGTTTACCATTTATTTAACAATACGTTTATTTAACTTTCTACCCGCTGTCTTCGCAGAAACTCCCTCCGATCTTTCTCCACTCTTTTTCTTCGTTCATTTTGCTTCCCACCACTTATTGGAGGCATAGATGCTTTTCTATTATCAACAGTGTTGACAGATGTCTGTGGCCATTTATGCGCTACTTGGCTTGTGTTTTCCCTGAGGTCCCAGATTAAATGCTCAGTCAAAACTCTCATATTTCATGGGCCAGTAGTCTGCTTCCACTTTGAGTCATCCCTTCTCTGCTGGTTTCCCTTTTGCCAGCATTTACCCAGGTGTCTCATCAGCTCTCACAGTATTTCCAATGACGGGCTCGCTGCAGGATGTGGTTGCTTTTGTACGCAGGCACTCTTCATGCGACACTCGCGGTGCTTAACCTACACGCATGCTCACACGCCGCAATTGCCTCAACTGCTCGCCGTTAACTTCTCTAACGAGCGCAAGGCAATAGGCTGGAGCACAGATGAAGGGAAGTAATCTGATAAAGGCAGTTTGTGTGCTTTGATGGCTTGGAGCAGATGAAGGGAGAGAAGTCACTGAGTCCTGCAGGGTTCACTGAGCCGTAAATCCCAATAGCAGAGAGCAGCCCCTGCGCACACAACCAGCTGAGATCAGGATGTCGAGAGACAGGCTGCTTCCACCCAGAAATATTGTTTGCGGTTGTATGAAAAGACCTGTGTTTTCACAAAACACCGAGGCCTTCACGTGACACTAAAGCAATATTGATCACACGATTCCTTGGCAGGGCTGGTGTGGTGCCGGGCTGGGTCCTGGCTTTCCCACGAAAGCTCTCGGGTTGTTCTTTGTGCGCTTGCAGGCAGTTTCATGCCGGGGTGCTGGGGGCTCGCGTTTCTTCCCCGGCAAGCTCTCAGCCAGCACTTGCATCTTGCTGCCTCTTCTAATGGAATAGTTGTTAAAAATAAGTAATTTTATTTCCCAGAAGATGCCCGGCAGCAGCATCCATCATTTTGTCCTAATTGACTTTACTTCCGTCAGGTTGCGTCCGGGCTTGGTGAGCAGCCAAACCTGCTGTAAACAAGCTCAGACAGAGCTGAGCTCAGAGGCAGAGCTGTGCTTGGGATCTACGGCTGTATTAGCCCTGGTGTCACGTGGATGGTCTCCCAAACGGGTGTCTGCGCAAGAGAGATGGCAGGAGTGTCTCGGAAGCCTGTTAAGGACTTACTAAAATAGAGGCTGATGTCTGGGACAGCTTCTGCTGCACAGCTGGAGGTGAGGGTGGATGTGGAGCCCCACAGCCCTGCTGTCCGCTCTGCAGGGCAGGTCTCCTGCGGGCACAGCCAGCACCTCCCCGGGCTGCAGCAGTGAAGCGAGCACAGGGCGATGAAAGCAGAAGGATGAGGTTGGGGTCTTCTCCAGGCTGCAAAAAACTCCGCAGCTCTCTTCTAGGAAGGCAGCGTGCAGACAGCCGTTGCGTGTTGATCAGAGGGGCTGGCTTTGAAGCTGTTGGCGGTAAGAAACCGCACCTGACCCAGTGCAGGAGCTTCGAATCGGGTAGATCTGTGCGTACAGGCTGGAGAAGGGACTGGCTGTTGGACTAGAGCTCATACACGAGTCCTGTGCTCTTCCACAGGCTGGGGAGGGTGCGGGGTTAAAAGACAGATCTTGAGAGTCAGAGAATTTGGGTTCAGCCCTTCATTCTGGCACTGCTTTCTGTGACCGTGGGCATGTCACTTAGCTCCCTGCGTAGTGACCGCGTCTTCAGCTGAGGACTGGCGATAAGCGCCCCATTCAGTTCTGCCCGCCAGTCTGTAGACGACAAAATATTCCATCTTCATTACAAAACCCTGGCATTCCTTTAAATTGTCAGGAGGCCAGAAGATTATTCATATGTAACTTGTAAATTCGGAAATGTTCCTTACATACGAGCAACTGCTGAAATGCTTACGGAATTACAGCAAGGATGGCAAGACAAAGCCCAGTTTTGTGTTGCCAAGCTTGAAATTTAATAGTGCAAGCATTCTTCCACCTTAATTTCACCATAACAACATTTTCCTGTCTGCGATTCATCTTACTGAGATGGAGAGGTCACCAGACTTTGTGTGGAGGTGAGACTTGTCTCTGCCTTTGCTGCCATCGGTTTCTTGCTTGGTTTGACCTGCAGAGCACCATTGATTCCCCAGAAGGTATTTTTACCATGTGTTGGCTTTGAAATACTTCGTTGGACTTCCAGGATTATAGCTGGACCATCTCCGTCTCAGACTCTTCCTATCCCTTTGTGATCTAAATTCTGCAAGAACCTGGGAAGCATCTCCCCAGTCGGGCTACCTGGTAAAATCCAGTCGTACCACTGAGCTTTGGGAGGTCTTTTGCTCCAGTTTACTGGCTGATGCGGACAGCTGTTTTCTCCCTTTTGGTCAATGAATAAACCATCTCACTCCAGGGCAGCCAGCATCTGTCATCTCGCCTTTTTGCCGCTGTGCCAACAGGTGTGATGCTGATGTGACTGATGGACTGGAAACCAAGCAGGCATTGCTTCCAGCCTCATCCTTGTTGGCGAACGACCAAGCACAGGAGCAGCATCCAAGAGACTCAAGGTCCCGGCACGTCGAGCTGCTTGTGGAACGGGTGGCAGGGTTCAGCGTCGCTTTGCCATCGGGGAAGACCAAGGGCGGGGTTTGTGATCCCTAGTTGGACTTGCAAAGGGGATCGTTCTTTGGATGCCGTTCAAGAGCTGTTCTGCTCCCCAGGGAAACGTTTTGAGGCTGAAACCTGTTCTCACATGAAGAGCAACATGGGGTGAAGAGTGAATGAGTGTTGTTGTGTTGAGATCTGGAAAACACGGGGAGGAAGTGGAGCACTTATTTAATGGACATTTTACATGGAGAGAAGGTGAGAGCATCTTCTCCAGAGCCCAGTATCCCAGGACAACGGTAGCTCAGTTAGACGAGTACTGAGTGGATTCTCCTTCTTCCAGCAGGAGCTGACACCTAGAGACATTTAGCTCCTTGCCTGAGGTTCCCAGCCACAGACCTCAAAATACATCCGGGACCTTCTGAGTTCCAGGCCTGGTCCTGCTTGTGGTCAAGATGAATGAGTGACATTCTTCTCCCCTGGTTTGGGCTGGCTGTTACCGTGCAGAAGGGTCAACAGAGTTGAACTGTTAGTGGCTACAGAACCTCTGTCTTCTTACCTATAATTTGATGCGGGCTGTGGAAGAGGAGAAAGGAAAGTCGTTAGCACTTAGCCCTGCTGCAGAGCTTCATGCTAAACCTGCCTGCCAAGCACATGACGGCAGGAAGCTCCGAGAGGCTCTCCTGCGTATACGGCTCGTTCTGCTAAGACATGGTAAAAATAGCAAACTAAGTAGGGATTTTAGCCTCAACTCGCTGCGGCAAGAGTAAATAAGTATTAAATACCTGGGCCAACGTAAGGGCTTTGTGCTGCCAGCACCCCTCCAAACAAAACAACCGTTCTTTTTTTGTGAGCGGTGAGCTGCACAGAAGTGCGCCGATTGGATGTGATGCATCTTGAGCAGTCCACGGTCACGAAGTGGAGACGAAGCCCGTGCTGTACAAAGGCCTTACGCTGCTTCAGTAAAAATACTGCTAAAGCAAGGCAAGCCCTGGTGTGTGCGAGCTAACTGCAGCAGATATGCAGAACAGAAACCCAGCACATCCTCCTTGGTGTATTGGGAGCATCGCGAGAGGCGGTGGAGTCGATGCTGCTGAGTCTTTAAAGTGCTAAGTGTTATGCTAGGAAATGCTGGAAGTTCAGCAGGATTGGAAGCAATCACCTGTGGGTGAAGCCACAGGAGGGTTTCCCAGAGGCCAAATTCCTGGGTTTCTCTTCCTGCTTCCCCAGGGGGGCTCGCAGGGACGGATCCGCCGCAGGTGTTTCTCTTGTAATTCGCTCTCCTGCTTCATGACGCCCGCGCCCTTCTGGTGCAAGGGCCTGGGGCCGGAGCTCGAGCGCAGGCAGCTCGTGGCCGGCGTGGGCACAGGCGTTACCTGCCCTCTGTCCCCAGTCCAAGGGAGCAGCCGGGCACTTCTGTGCTTCTATTACAACCGAAGTTACTTGTGAGATAAAACAGTGGCTTTTGCCTTGGTCTTCAGCAAAGGGGGACATCCGTGCAGGTCACCCCTGCCACCTGCCCGAGCAGAGGTGGACAGCAAGCTGCCCCTGCTGTCCCCCGCTGGGGGTGACCCAAACACCCCAGCAAAAAGCACTGGGGGTGGCAGAACATAAATTGCCCGGAGGCAGCAAGGGAGCTCTCGTCCTGGCTGCGGCTCCCATCTGTCACCGGTGTCGCTGGCAGCGCTGCGGGCGTCGCAGAGAGCGCGGCAGGGTCCGCTCGGTCAAGAGCATCCCTTGGCACGGCCGGCTCCGTGGCCGAGCACGTGCAGACGGGTCAGCAGGCGTGCAGCCGGAGCCCCGTATCCTTGCCAAGAGGTCAGCGAGGGTCCTGATGCTGGAAAAAGATCTCCCTCTGCCCAGGAGCATCTGCCCTGGCTTGTGGTGATCTGGAACTTCTCAGTGGGATGGAGTGGCCCGAGCACGGCTGCAGATGAGCACTGGGAATTCAGCTCCGAACCACGCATGGCTGGCTGGAGGATTCGGTTTTACCACTGGACCCTTCCTCTCCTCTGTGTCAACAGCCTGGCTGGGCAGTCAGGGTTTTTTTCTTTTTTCTTTTCTTTTCTTTTCTTTTCTTTTCTTTTCTTTTCTTTTCTTTTCTTTTCTTTTCTTTTCTTTTCTTTTCTTTTCTTTTCTTTTCTTTTCTTTTCTTTTCTTTTCTTT
>VXAL01012988.1:281612-299526 GCA_013399475.1 Chauna torquata | reverse complement strand
ATGGGAGCAATCCCACCATGTTTGGTTCCTGCCATCTGAAAATATATTGCACCTTCCTGAGGTGTCTGTCCCCTTCCACTGACTACAGGGAGCATTTGCACAACTACCCACTTTGATTTTATGGCTGAACTTGGTGGAAATTCTTTTCAGCTTTAGATGCTCAGCTTAAGTGAGATGTTTAAATTGCTCTTTATTATTAAATAACTGATTTTTACAGATTTTTTCCCTATTCCTTTTTCTAAGATATGACATTACAATTTGATTTATGAACTATATATTACTGCAAAGTGTTTGCTTTCTCCTGTGATTTAATTTTGAAATACTGGTACAATCTTTTTCTAATTTTAGGTACAAGCTACCTAGTTCTTTTTTGGCTTAGGTGAAGCCTGTCTTTTTCATACAGCCCTCTGTCTGCCTAAAGTTTTGCTAATTCTTAACAAGCCTCCTCCTCCTTGCAACATTTTCCTCAAGAACATACTGAAACACTCCCAGCATGAGGCACAGAGCCAGCTGAACAGGCAGGACTAGCTTCAGAATGCTGCTATGGAAATTCTACTCTTCAAATACTATTTTTACATGACCCAGAAGAGTTTCTTCACTTTAGAAGTCTATCCTATATGAAAAGGCACTTCAACAAGAAGCCTTAGAAGAGCTGATGGTATTTTACAAACAGCTACATAAGATCTTCAATCAAAAACATCTAAATATAATTCTTCCAGGATAACTTTTTTCCTCTTTGAAACAGAAATTAAGAAGTAAACTTACTCCACTCTCAAACTTAAATCAGTGGCCTGCATGAGATGCCTTCTCTTAACTGTGAAGCTAATTTTGCTGTAGTTCTTATCTTTCAGACTGTTTGCTCTCAGATTGCTCTTGCAAAAAAATATGCATCGCCACAATGCATGCTTAGAGCTATTTTTGACATAATTACTAGCTTTTTTGTTTTGGGGTGCTTGAGGTGGATTTGCAGCAGGGTTTGGAGTTTCTTTTGTTGTTGGCGGTTTTTTGTTGTTGTTGTTGTTGTGTTTTTTCCTTTTTACATCTTTTCCTTGAGACCAGATACATCCTCTCATTCTTTTCAGTCCCTGCCCCTGCTTACCCTGTTGTTAAACAGGGTGATAATGCCAGCAATGCCCTGGCCAGAGTTTCTTCTCCAGAAGCACTCCTCACCATGCTGTTAGCAGATGCAAGAGCCCTGCAGAGCAGCACCAGGCACCTTGCACACTGTGGAGGTCTCGGACCAGCTACGAAACCTGCAGCCTGTTCAGCAGCATCCCTTGGGATCCTGCTCTGCCTGCCAGGGCGTGCGGGTGAGCAATGCACGAGCAACACAGCCATCCAGCCTATGGCACCCCGACCCAGGAGAGGACCTGGGAGCACTTGGAGGATTTATTGTTGCTCTTACTGCAGCTGGAGCAGTAAGAGGCACGCTGCAGAAGCACAGCCACTGTTTGAGATGAATGGCAACACCAACAAACAGCTGAAAGTTGCTCCAGAGGGCTCCTGGCAGACCACTCCGTCTGCCTTCTGAACATTGCTGAAGTTTCCCATTATGCAAACCCTGTAACAACACTTTCCCTATGCAGCACTGAGTTTATTTTCCCCCACACCTACCTTTCAACTTTCCTAGTGAGCTGTCAGTTACTTACACAGATTTGAAGAAACAAAAATTCAGCTCAGCTTATGGCAACTTCTTCAGCGTTGTGCACTGCTTTCAGGTGCCTTGCTTCCTTCCACTGAAGTCCATTAGCCCTCTGTCGTGGTGCATGCGTTTGAGTATCAATCCTTTTCCTCACAGCAGGGAAGACAGCACCAGCAGTTTGTGTAAAACACCAACTTTATGCCAGAATTGGAAATAACCGTGCATGAAACTCCCACAGAAATTCCCATTTGGGGAATTTGATTAGGTCAGTTATTCCCCTCCCACCGAACAGAGGACCACTGGAAAACCCCGTCTTAAGTCCTGCTTTTTTAAAACACCGTATCTGGTTATTATTCAAGAAGCCCAAACACTTCAAACCAAGCTCCATGCAAGGGAAAAGGCGGGTTTTTGGGCAATACTCAGAATATACTGAAACTTGGCACATATCTTCTACCTGAGGGTGATTTCTAATTTAAACAGCCTTGTAAATCCAGATGTGAGCACTACGAACCTTAGCAGTTTCTCCAAAACTCAGCTTGATATGTGACCATAACCCAGGATAAATAAATTTCTGTAGGCTGTAACATAATGAGTCCCTGGGTGGAGTTCTATTAGTTAGCTAAATGTGTGCTGAATTCCAAATTTAGACAGCCTTTCTTGTAGTTTTTCCTCATGAGTGCATTTTATTTCACTACTGGGGCCATGCTGAGGACATCTACCTGACCCATGATCCAGCAGACAGGTAACATATGCATCGCTTTGGGTCACACTGCTACGCGTGAATTACCTCAAATGCTCCAAGAATGTTTTATCAAAGGCATCTTCAAAAGTGTCGTCGTGGCTTTTTCAGACATCCATTTTAAAGCTTCTATATATTGAAAACCCACTTTAACTTGTTTCGCAATAATGCTTAGTCAGTTACTGTACTAAGAAAGTACGAAACAAACAAACAAACAAACAGTAGTTTAGGTACATTCTGCACTTATTCCAAATCTCTAAAATGCAGTGGGCTTCTCTCTCCAACTGTATTCAATGAGAATTACATCTGTTGCCGGATCACTGATTTGTGTTTTTAAAATTATGTTTTAAAGGTGAATACATAAATACATTTTAAAGAACCATCAAAGTCTGAGCTAAAAAAAAATCCATTAGTTCAAATGTATATAAATATTATCCTATTGATACTATGACTTTATTGATACACTGGTATCTAAACAAAAGAGTGCTGTACATTGAAGTCCTGAGCATTTCCTCAAAGCATACGAATTTGAACACACAGCAGAGAGATGAGAACTCTGATATCTGACAGAAGTATGCATCAGATTACAAGAGTATATCAGTATACACCAGAGAATAAGATGATTTTAAAAAAAAAAGCTTTTTTACTGTAAGTATCAAGAGTCATGCTTTCGGTACTGAAGATATATTAAATTCCATCTCAGAAGCTGTTATCAGGCAGGCTATAATATTATTTTGACAGGAAGAAGTAGACTTTTTTTAAATCATCGACTCCTTTGTCATAGTCTGTTGTGTGGAAAGGGAAAGTTGTCTTTACTGAAAGCTGTTAACTTGCCCACATTGCTGTTTACCCATGACCTCTTCTGACAGTTTAACTTAACATCAACTTAACATTAACACCTATGCTAATTTAGGCTAATAGGCAAATTAAGACAATTTCCAAAAATTAAATGTACAGATCGCTTTATGAGTAATATTTTATTGTTAACCTCAGTACATTTTCAGAAATTTAAAGTTTTTTTCCCCTCTAAACTAACAATAATAAGAAAAATTTCTCATTACTGAAGATGATGAACACAACTTGCAGACAACTTGCAGCCTATGCAAGCTCCTGCTTCCAGACTCCCCTGCCACTGTTAATTACTGCCATTATTACTTTTTAAAAGGATCAAGTCTGGGCTCATAAACTCAGAACACAAAGACAGGGCTTGTGTACATCTTCTAAAAGTGCCTCATTCCTTGATACCTGACGTTATTTCAGTCCCTCCAGCACATGTCAATTACTTACACACTTTTCAGATCTGTAGGACCATTTATTCAGCTTAACTGTTGAATATGAACGTGTTTTGGAAACAGCCCTTGCCTTCTGTCTTCAGTTGAGGACAGACAGACATCTTCCCTTCCAATAGAGGAGATCAGGTTTAAAGAAAGAATTATTGTGAAGCCTACAGCTGTCATGAGTCTTCATATTTTAAAAGTCAGGGGAAAGGACTCAATGAAGCTATGCATCTTCAGATCAAGAGCCATAAAACGATTCTGAGCTTGAAAACACCCACAGTCATCAATCTGATCCTGAAATCATATACACAATTTGTATTTTTCAGAGTTAATAGCAGAACCCAGAATAGCTGCTGAGAAAGAGTTAAAATAATTTCACCTCAACAGCTCGGAAATTTCTCTGACTCCTCTTCAACAGGGCCTTATCTTTTTTCAACAGGCTGCCTTAAAACTGTTGTGACATCTCTTACACAAGTTTTTCCTCTCGCTGCCATTTCTCAGGTACAGAAGTCTGACCCAGGTCATCATCAGCCTGTTTGGTAATGCTGATAGACAATTCAGTCTCTTCTTCCCAGACTCACAGAAGGCAGCTAGGTGTAAGCCGCACACTTGTTGGGTCATGATTATCAGACTGGCATGTCAGAAGGACAGCAGCCTGCCCACAGCTCTCAGGCTCCATTCGTTGTGATATTACCAAGGAAAAAAAGCCCTTGTTCTGGATTCATCTTCAAAATGTAAGAGTTATCCTTGCGTAATGCCAGAAACAAGGCATCCTTCCAGGAGAGAGCAGGACTTTTCAAGTAGACCCTAGGGTGACACCTCAGCTCTTGTTTCAGAGGTATTCTGGGACACTCCTCTAACCGTGACAAATGCTCTACTCACGTAAGGATGATTTGTTTTCTGAATGAATATGGACCTCCTATTCATCTTGTCTTCATGGCCTTCGGTTGGTGTGGTCTTGGCTCTCTTTGCTTTCAATTTTAGCTTTGAAATTCAGCACTAATGTCAGCTCAGACCAGTATGATGGTAGTGTCAGGAGCTCTTCTGCAGTTGGAAGTATCTTTTAGGTTCAGGTAAGAAGTGGTTCTCAACAGTTGTATTGCACTGAAGAGATGGTTGAGGGAAAAGGGAAGGGATTTGCAGCTGTAATGCAGATTTTGGTATTTGTTCAGATGACACAGGCAAATGATGAGCTTTCTTGTACCTCATCTGAGGTATCACATACCAACAGAACATGGTGTTAGCAAATGAAAAAGGTGTAGTTTTAGCCATGAAGCCCTGCATTTGAAAATCCTTCAGACAAAAAGATTTGATAGTGTAGCCCTCATATGCTTAAAGAAAAAAAAAAAAAAGGATGGATTGCAACCAAAAAAAGCTCCACTATGGTAAGTACAAAGAAATTAATTCACTCTGGAACTAAAATTATGGGGCTTCTAAAACTTCACCCATATCCTTCCTTCCTATTCCCCCAAAAAAACTTCCAAGAAACCTGAGAACTGAGATAAGGAAACATTTTAGCAATAGATGCAAGTCTCATTTTCAGGTCACAGAAGACTGCCTGCACAGAACATGAACACAGTAAGAACAAGCTCTTCCCCTTGTTGAAAGAAAAAACTGAAGAACTGTTCAATCACTCTCCACTGTTACCAGTGATGGTAAGGTGGCCAAGCGGAGGAGGTCCCTGAGTCCCTGATGATTGGAACTGGGGAGAACACATGGGGAAATTACCACGTGGGCCTCCTCTGCTTAGGTATTTTTCATCAGACACTTACTTTTATTTGCTAATATCCAAGAATGGATACTGAATTCCTTGGACTTCAGTCTGGCACAATATTGCTGCCTGAATGTTACTAAGTTTGGTAAATTTGCATTTTTCATTGCTTTTTTTTTTTCTTTTTAAATAAAGTTTTGCAGAAGATTTGGCTGTGTTGTTTGTTCAGTTTTCTGCTGATTTTTGCTGAGCTACCAGAAGATTAAAAGCCAAGTAAAAAGGTAACTTGCTTTCCATTAGAAAAAGATTAGATTTTAAAATTATAAAATTAATTCTTAATTAATGCTAAAAAAAAAAAAGATATTTTCTAATTTATGTGTTTATCTTGAATAAGAAACTGCTGCCCTGCTGCCTCAGAAGGAGGTGCAGAGACATCATATGACAGAGTAAGGCCAAAAGGGTACAACATGGGCATTTCAATACCACTCACATGGCATGTGTCACTGCTAATTACAGCAGTGGAAGAACAAACAGTACAGAGCTATACAGTTAACTTTGCTTTGTTACATTTTGCTTGCTTTTGCTTGCTTTTAATTTAGCTACTTATAGAGGAAATATTTCTGAAAGCAATAAAAAACAAATTACATTCAGAGACAACCAGCAAAACAGAGAGAGGACAGTATTAGGACACTGAGTCTTGCAATTTGTCCACATATTTCTGTCACAGCATTCTGGACTGCCTGGATATAAACCAAAGAGAAGAACTACTAAAGACCAGATTAGCAAACTCTAAGTCCATATATAAACTGACAAAGGTATACTCCTTTTAATGTTCATGTTCAAAGAAAGATTACAGAGGACTTACAAGTGAATGGACTCAAAACAGTGAGATAAGCACATATCTGTGGTTAGTTTTAAGCTGGTCAGAAAGGAAGGTCTGAGAAAATGTAGCATTTCATTGAAAATAAAATTTGATCTCTAATTAAAAGTACTTCTTAGACTTGGAAGGATCTGCTACATTAATATCTTCACACAATGAGCAGAATAACACTTCATTCATTGTGTGTACTTATCACAGTGAAACTGCAGAGATAAAAACACATACAAGCAAAGGATACTTGCTGCTCTTAAATGAGAGCCCTTCCTAGTTTTAGGAAAAGTGCAAGAAGAACAGAAAACCGAAATGTAACAAAAACATCATAGTCTCATCCCAACGAGATAATTTATTTAACCGGCATGCGCACATTCCAAACCGAGGGAAATCGCTGAAATTTATGTAACGCTTACAAGTCCCATGTACCCAGCTACAACTTTCTAGCTGGGAAATGCTGGCCTATTTGCATGCCACAGGTCAGCATGTGTACATTTATTTTGCCATCATTGCTGAAAAGAAGAAGAAACAGAAAAAGACACAGAGAGATCATATGTATGCCTAGGACTGTATGAATCTACAAATATAGATGCAGACGATCCAGATGCAGATTCCACCTTTTCACTTTATTTTTATTTCAGAGGAAAAAAAACTAGGCAGCAGCATTGCCTTTATTATCTCGTCACATGCTTCCAGCCAGCCGCTGGCAACGATGCAAGCGTGCGGTGCAGGACTCTGCGCTGAAGGCTGGAGCACACCTCCATGACAAAGTCCTGGCAAGCCGGCAGACACAAGCATGTTCTGCAGAAGCTAACTGAGGTGTTACAGACAGGGTAGCTCCGCGCAGAGCTGCCCTAGACACCTGCACCAAACACCTTGCAGATGTGGCTCCATGGCCCATGGTATTTTCTGTCCTGGCATGGTCGCTTGCGAATCCTCCTTCCTTTGCATCAGCCTTAAAATTCATATTCCTGCCAATCACTCACTTCATTAGGGACTATCACCTTGCTAGGTGCCAGGAATTAAACATATTAAACATATTGAACAAAGTAGTACAAAGTAGTAGAACCACACCATGATCTGGGGCTGTGTCTGGAAGCCTCATCTGGAAAGAAGAAAAGTGAAAGGTCCAAACGCGGACCATAATAAAGGCCTGATATCAAATTATTCACTACAGATTAAGACTATGTAATTTGCTCTGCATTTTAATTTTGCTAAGTAGTCACAAGATAGACCCATTTAATACAAAGGAAAAACAGCAAGCTAAGCATTGAGCTTAAGTTAGTAAGAAAAAAACAAACTAGGAAATCAGGGGAAATGGTTCAATGGCAGGGCCAAGTGGAAAGAAGACAAGTTTCCTTAATGAGACAGCTACTGTTCACTAGCGGTGCCCTACACAGGTATTTACTAACTGGAACAGACTAGGTAATCTATTTCTCCTCATATCCTCTGTTTAAGACAATATTGTTTCTTGTTAAGTGACAATCCTAGGTGGATAACAACTTTATGCCTGGACTGAACTTCAAAGAAACCTCTTTCTTGCTCTCTGAGGAGTAAAACCTTTTTGAGGCAACATAAAACAGAAAAGGCCATCTCTATGGCACCACAAAGTTTACTTCAGTAAATCAAAAGCTTGACAAGAACCTCATTTATCTTATTTGGCTTTTCAGCAATACCCTATAGCGGCAAATGCAGATCAATCAAAATCTGAAAATAATCACTAAGGAAACATTTACATCATCATGGTCTGCGTCCTGCCTTCACAGTTCTTGGAACGTAAGAAGTTGCTGTCTTCCTTTGTAATTAGTAATAGAACAGAAATGAAATGCAGTTGAGAGAGATCAGTGTGAATTTAAAACCTCACTTCTCATTTACTGACTTCCAGATTTCAGCCATGCATTCGCTGACCTTTTTTATCCCTTTCTGCCACGTTCCCTCTAGATTGGTTTACTCAGAGATTATCAATTTGCCATTAAGAACAAAATGCCACTTATCCAAGACATTATTTAAAAGTTTAAGAGATTTTGACAAGTCACACATCTCTAAGGGTTTGATAGGGAAAGCTTTCTATCACAAAGTAAAATGGTAACAGAGAAGTTCAATCAAAATATGCAAATGCAAGTTATTTTTCCCCATCATCTAGAAATCTAAGAATAAATGAAATAATATACAAAATAAATATGAGTCCTAAAAATTCAATGCAATGATACAGGAAAACAGGAGGTTTTCTCCTTTATTATTTGTTTGCTCATGTGCTGTTTGTTTTCTTTCATTTTTTTTTAAGGTGAAGGAATACTTTAGCTACTTGTTGCTTGTTATTCAGTGGAATGGATAATTAGAAAAATACGGCAACTTTCTACAGTGGCTCTCTCATCAAAACTTGAAACCTAAAGAAATGATATGAAAAAAAATCAGTACCTACAGAGTGGGGAGGGAGAGAGAGACCCACTAGTTGGGCTGACTTTGGCTGAAACAGAATCTGTAGGCATCTTGTGGAAATTTTCACTTCTCTTGTATTCAGATACTTCAAGCACACTACTGACATTAAACTACATGCTTTCCCCTGGTCATGGACAAAGGCAGCAAGTCAGAGATCAAGCTGAATATCTGACTGCTGAAAAGAGAGAAAAAAGTGTCTGGTTGCTCCCCATTATTTTGGACAGTCCCCGAGATACTGCTGCCTGGAACACACAACAGACATGACAATATGAAGGCAAAAGGGAAGTTCATTGGCATTAGTGTAACTTCCTAATGAAATATTTGCAGCAGTCTTTCCCCTCCCAAAGGGCCTTAAGGTCAGCTCTGTGCTGAGACCTGGTATAATTCTAAAATATCACTGAAAAGGCAAAGGGAAGGACAACTTAAAAAAATCAAGAGTTGTCATCATCTAGTGAAAGAAATGAAAGTCTTTCCAAAATAAAGTGCTACAAATTTAAAAAAAAAAAAAAAAGAGAGAGAGAGAATATTTGAGCATCTCCTTCAGGATTTCTGCAGCACTGATGTTTGATTGTCATCTGTCTTATTAGGTATCAGGCTGGCTGAAAAAACTGTTTGTTTTCAGTTCAGAAAACAGCATCAACAAAAATGTTTGTAGTCCAAGTCTCAATGCAACATTGTGCATTAACTGTTTTTTGCTGTTAACTCTGCAAAACCGAAATCCAGCTAAGTTTTGTTCTCCTTTGAGATATAGCAAAACAGCACTGGGATTAGGAGAAAAATAATTAAGCAATGGAGACCAAATTCACTGTTGTGTAACAGTTTGACCCATTCTTGGTTTTCTAATTGGTTTGTTCAGATTATTTGGCACATTCTTTATGTCTGTTAAACGAGTAAATAATGTCACAAGCTGCTCACTATACTAGAGTCATACCTCACCACCCAACACTAGTTACTTCCGCAGCATAATGTCAGGTCTACAAGGTATTCCTTATTTGCCTGGAACAACAGCGGTTAAAAAATAAACAATAAAGATACCGTTACTGGGAATTTTTTTTCATTTAAATTCAGTGACCCAGTTCTTGCTCTCTTCCTATCTGCACACACCACTTGGAAAGCTAAGATAGGTACAATTAATACATTGAACTCCCTCCCTCAATTATCTCACTTAGAAGTTTGAAATACAGATCTACTATAATTACATTTGTAATGCTAATATGAAAACCATACAACATCCTCAGTTAAATTAACAATGATCATCCACAAATATCAGTGTCCAAAGAGACTGAATAGACACAGCTTCAACAGCTAGCAATTACATTCTGTGCAGATGCACAGCAAAATCCTTTGCTCCTCTGACGCCATGCAGGTGGAAATTAAAATGGAATACTCAGTTTTTGAAAACACAAAGAATATAGTTAGGTGTAGCTGTTCACAAAGCACGAAACTGGAGGTTTTCATCACTGACACACTTTCCACGCCCGAGCAACACAACAGCAGTCCCTAAAGAGAAGGCAGTGCACCACAGAGCTGCAATCCAACTAACCCTCCTCAGCACGGACACGGTCTAGATCATGTAAAGCATGTTTTAATTTGTGGTGTCTTATCTCCCCCTCACTTCTCTGAGGAACATAATTAGACTGCTAACACTGAAGCAATCTCCATTACACGCCAAATTGCGACTGCTAATCCAAAACATTGAAGGCATCGGAGCTTCTTCAATGAAACAGATGACCCAGATAAACCTTCTTTATGCCTCTTTCTTGGAGGTGGCCTAAAAACATTTTTAAAAAGCTTTCCAGAGAACTGGCCTATAACAGACCTTTAAAATAACAGCCCCCATGCCAATGTTATGCTGAGCTGAAGTTTGTCAAAGTTTTAAAACAACTGGAAAGAAACTGTGTAAGTGCTGGTAAGTGCAGCTATAAACATATTCGTTGTTGAAAGGCTCCCTCACAAGGCAAAACACCAGATTATGCTAAAGTTAACATAAGAAAACGTATTGTGGAAACTGCTCCTGCAAATGAGACTGCATCAACAATAGCTCCCAAACTCCTCTAGTATTCAGGTTTTGAAGAGGATCTAAAGAAAGCTAACAGCCTATATCCTTCAATATATCTAAATATGTATACAAATTATGGCTTTCGAGAAAAAACAAATGAAAGCATAAATCAATGAATTTATGCCCTGAAATCAAGCTCTCCTCTACAATTTTTATCCTAATGTACTTAAACAAATGTTTAATCTACTGATTCCATTATTTTGCCTTACTAATATCAGAACAGAAGGTTCTAACATTTAATTACTATTTATTTTGTGTATACTGTGTTTCGATTCTAATGAATGCTTTTTAGTTCCTTCAGGGTCATCATCCGTGAAATATTCATCAGGATCAACTATGCCATTTGTTGCCTTGAATAAAAACTGTGTACCTAAAATAGCTGATATTAAAATCAAGCCATAAAAGCAGCCAAAACACCACTTAGTCCAGGAAGCTACTTCCTTTCTGCAGTTTCATCACTGAGATGCTTTTGCCCCTCCCTTCTTTGACATACATACAAAAACATTCAGAACAAATTTTTCACTAATTATAGGCAGAAATGGCATCACTGCTTCACTCCTGCCTTTACAAAAATCCTCTGTTTTTCCCAGACTAATCTAACATCTGAATGCCTTCATAATTTAAAAACACTAACAAACACAATTTGGCCTTTTCTAACGATAAGTGCAAGGAATAATCTATGCTTTTCATCCCACTACTGTGTGCTTCCATTATGGGCCAAACAACCACTCTATGTTAAGGGAAGAAAACTATTTTCATGATTCCTGTAAGCATCCACATAGATTTGATCAAAACAGAGACGCAGTGATGTTATCACAGGTATATCTACTCTGGTAGATGTAGACAGGGTTATTTATATATAGTTTTCTTTCATTTCCTGTCTCTATAGAGCTGACGAACTCCTTAGCAGCCCAATGTCAACCACTCTGAACACGCTCAAGATCAGAGCTGGCCATCTTAGCTTCATACGGTGACCACCTCAACCAGCTGCCGGGTCCCACATGGGGCGTCCTTTCTGCAGGTCACCAGCGGCACAGGGCATGAAGGAAGGTGCTCCCTGCTCCCAGCAGCCCCGCGCCTCCCTTGCTGAGAGGTCACCCTCAAGGGCTTGTGCTTGCACTTCAGGATTTGGTACTGAAGGAGAAAGGTCTTTGTAGGACACTTGCTCTACCTACTGGAGAAGCTGAAAGGTGTCACCCACCCCTTACTATGGAGGGTGAATGGAAAGGGTTTCTCTTACCACTCAGAAAGCTCTAGACGTGGGACCTCTGCTCTTTCTTGGTGATTTTGGTAGTTTTCTACTTTTAGTTCACTTTTTTTTTCTTTTTCTTTTTTTAATTCTCCCAAGCCCCCTCCAGGCAGTACAGAGCCATTAGCTGGGTTTGCACACCAATCTCCTGCCCCATTGACCTCCAGCTATTGGCCGCTCCTCAGTTCTTTCCTATTGCCTGACCGCAATAGACAACAATTTTATTTGCCAAGGACTATAGCATCTGAATTTAAATGGAAATTTAGTTAAATATGATCTCTGTATCACAGGGCAATATGTACTGTAAAACTAGGGCTGATTTTACATTCTGAAAAACCCTCAGTCCTAACTGCTACAGAGCCTGCATTTAACATTCAGATTTAACCAGCATGCAGTAATTACGGCTTAGAACCACATACTTAAAATGAAGAAGCAAGAAAACAGGAAAAACACCAGTACATACAGTTTCTTGCAGCTGCACAATGCTTCAAGCAGAGAACAGATAACCTAAGGGCGTGCACTCATTATAATATTGAAAAAATTTTCACGCTATTTCAAATGTTCATTACAGTTCTCTGCACCTACATTACTCCTACCCGAGACTGCATACATTCAGGATTGAAGAATCAGTACCATAAGTTTGACAGGTATGTACATAACTTCGGCTAAAGTCTTAGGTGGTGAAATACCCTCTTAGGGCTCTGCACAAAAGCATTTTCCAATCTCCGTGAAAGAACGCGCAAGAATATGAACGAGTATATCTACTATTTTATAGATGAACTTTTTTTTTAAAAAAAAAACTGGGTCAAGATATGCAAAGAAACATTTTATTTCATAAATTCCTCTCTCACTTAATTTTACATTTAGCAGCGTGTCTAAGATAATTACTCATAATAAAATGCCACATGATTGAATTTTTCTGTTTATCTAAAAAGCATCACCAACATCTGATGTTCTGTTGATTAGAATCTGGCTCAATGTCTGTAATGAAATCTTCCACACACAAACACAAAACCAAAAAATACCACTATGTTAATTCTGAGTGGTTACAGAAACACAATTGTAAACATTTCTTTACCTTCTCTGAAAAAAAGGAGGGAAGAGGAAATATCTTAATTTTTTGTATATAAAAAGGAATCATGATAAATTTCAGAGAGACTTAAGAAAATGTGGTGTGGGGCTGGGGGGGAAATTATGCAGAACAGGAGAATAACTATTTTTGGATGATTAAAGAAAAGTTGCATCAACTTTTCCTATGAATTGTTTTCTTATTTGAATTTTATGACAAATGGAAAACAATGCCAGAATACGAATAGAAAGTCTTAAAAACCACAGCAGCATTAGAAAAGACATAATGCTGGAGGATAAGGCAAAACTGACCGGTGTCAACCTTCCCAAGTATTCCTGACACAGGAACATGACTCTTATAACACAATCTTGATTTTCTTACAACACAGAGAGATTGATACTGAAATTGGTATTTATTTATTTAATAAATAAATATATTACTCTTTCAGCAAATATTTCTAGAAAATAAATCAAAGACTGAGCTACAATAAGTTCCTAAATCCTACGGACTTGCTCTTAGATTCCGAAAGAGGAAAAATTTTGAACAAAATCAGTACTTCTAAACAGTTTTAATGACTTGAATCAGCCAGAACTAGTGATACAGGATTTATATCATATACCCAAATCAAACCTTCTCCTTCACATTTAAAGTTAAAGAATTGGGTGTGGAAAACCACCTACAGTAATGAGAATAGCCTGGCTTTGCAAGCAATATAGCAATAAGTCTCAAAGCATGACTACTGCATAAGATTAAAGGGAAATTAATCATTTTCAGAGTAAAATAATTACTGTGCAGACCACGTATTTGTTTGCTTCCATGTCAGACAAAATTGAACTGTAGCTCAGCAACTAAAGTATAAGGAAATTAATACTGAAGCTGATGCGATGCTGCATGACAGAAATAAGCAAGATGTCCATAATTCAAACAACTAACAAACGTCGCCAAACAGGAGATGTGCTGGATCACATGTGGAAGACATACAGATGAGGAAGCATCAGAGCACAACATTAGCTGAACACACAAAGAAGTGGTAGAGCTTAATATTTTCAACAAATGGATAATGAAGGAAATGGAAAGGGTACAAGAGACAAATAAGTGATAATAAGAGAATAAGATGTTAGATGCATAGAAGTTGATTACAGCACAGTGAAGAAGAGCAGTAGCTTGAATTAAGTCTCCTGGCCAGCTGGATTGCACCACTGCAATGTTCATTAAATCTAACATTGCATACTGGTGACTATCTACCACAAACCTGATAAGGAATTAAAAATGACTTGGAAATGCCAGCTCAGTCTGCACAACTGGAAATTGTTAAGCAAGTCTGGAAGCAAATATCTGGAAAAAAAATGGAATTGAGGGAAGAAAAAAAAGACTATAGTGCACTCAGTTATGGCTGGCAGATGGCTCACGGTGTATTAATACTGGATCAAGATCCCACCAGCTTAGGGGTCATTATAGCTTTGACAGTAAAGCCAAGATCTTTGGAAGCCTCTGTTTAAAACCGGACATCTATGACATTTGTACATAGAATGAAAAGCAGTGAATATTTGAAAATAGCTGAAGAATTTGGGTCTTCTGTTTCAGAGGGCTATCTTAGATTATTAAGTATAGCTTTTCACTAAAAAGGTAGTTCTTCAAGTCCAAATAATCTCATTAACAAGAGACACAAAGTAAATCTTAACCAGACAGTTACTGTTTAAGCATTTCTTTTGAAATTGTTTTTATTCCCTACCACACACTTTCCAAAATACAAGTTACTTCCTCTAACACCTCAAGCTTCTTACACAGCTTCTTTAAAGAAAGAAAATGAGTATTTCAATTCTACCCCATGTATAGCACCTTGAAACATCCCACCACCCTAAAACCTACTGCCAGGCAGCTAACTAGCTCAATCTTGTACTGAACAAGCTTTCAACTGTCCTTCCTCCCAGTCTTAACTTAAGCATCAGTTATAGAGAAAAAAGTACTACTTCCTAATGACTCCTATACTGTTCTTGCAGTCCTACATACAACCTCATATTCTCCTGTTTCAGCCACAGACTTGTACCTCAACCAGACCCATCTCCATCCTTTCACGAGTGCTTCATTCCAACTGCCACAGTACTGATCAGACCATGACTTGGAGAAACCCACGCTGAGTTCTCGTGTTTCTGTATGACAGACAGCCCATTTGTCCATTCCTCTCTCTTCTGTTTTTGTGCAACATAATTTCACGTAGATAAAGGCAAACTAGAACATAAGTTAAATCTTTTCCTCCATGAAGAAAAATTTCATTCACTAGCAAAGAATAGCTGGCAGAGAACAAGGACAAACAATATATGAAAATTAAAGCTTAAAAATTTGAAAAAGATGTGGTAGAGTGAAATATGGAGGAAGACCCTTCAAAAGAAGCACAGGTTTAACACACAGCCCTTGTGATTCGTTGAGCAAGTTTAACATTCATTAGACAAATGAATTCACAGTACCTTTTGCTAACAGTAGGGAATAAATTCTCTAGCCATATGCTGTTGATTTTACAAAAAGGACAGTGAACTGTTCTCTTAAGTCTGGAACAGGACCTATGCCGTAGGCAATTAAAAACACATCTAAAGATCTGCATGAGTGGGGGTAGTCACAGAACATCCCTGGGAAGCCACAGCAGAAGGTGAGAGTTGGCCCAGCCACACTGAAAGCTTTGCTGCGTTGGGAAGGGAACAGGCGGCTCCTCTCCAAGAATTCTGCACGGTAACCAGAAATCAGAAGATGCATTTCTCAAGATGGTAACTTACAACTAAAGTGCTGATTAAAAGAGGTAACTTAGACATATGGAGATAAAGATAGTGGTGCCTGGTCGTATCAAATGCTTCCAGAAAGACTTTTAGCACCAGGGGTTTTTCGTTTTGTCTTTTTTTTTTTTTTTCCTTCTTCAAAATGAGTGGATATTTTCCAGTACAGTTTATCTCTTGTGCACAGGCAGTCAATTTCAACTTTTAAAATGGCAAAACTGGAGTAGGAAGAAACTGTTTCTAGAAGGTGTGTAAGTTCAAAGCTTTTGAAACTTTAAATTTCTTATATCTGCATTAAAATAGATGCTATAAACTTTTTAAACAATACAGAAAACAAAGCATACAACTTACCTCATAGTAACTTCGCACAGCATTGCAGAATGCTTCATCTGCTACGATTTGTGTCTCCCCATTCAAAAAGGCCTGGAAACGTTCCTTCAGTGTCTGTAGCTGTTGTTTATTGAGCTATGTAAGAAAAAGAGGAAAAGGAAAACAATTATAAATGAAGTCAAGTATCAAAATAAAAAATATGCCACATTATCCTTGCCTGGAAGCTGTGGACAGGGAAAAAAGTCAGAGGCTCAGCAGCCAGCCAGCTCCCTAGTGAGTCGCAGCTCTTCCGAGTCCCACGTGGACAAGCCACCCACTCGGCATGGTACTAAACCTCTGCCCTTGTGTCCTCAGGATGGTACAGATAAGTCTGTATGGATACTTCTTCTGACCAATATTTTATATGCGTATTCTAAATAGGATGGCTGACCCTCCCCATAGCAGTAGCGCCAGCTAATAAGAATTAGTACTTAGCTCGAGCCTTCAAATATTTCAAATTTTTTCAGCCTTCAAATAACTGAAAAACAATGGAGATGCTTCCATATTTTGGAATGATCCAAGTACTACCATCGGCGTGTTTAACAAGTATGCTCACTGTGAAGAAAATGGACTAAGCATGTTCATTATGAAGTGCATGGACTTCTGGCCACTGCTGTTACACCACCACGAGCCAGGAAAAAAACAAATAATCTGGGGTAACAGCAGCCGCTAGTCTCCGAGACAGATTCCAAGCTTCATTTGGTGGATTGCATATCAAAGCTGAGTGCGTTTGAAAATAGGTTCTTAACAGAGAATGGTACATGACTAAACTTTGCAATCAAGCCATTTTATTAGACTTTAATGTTATAGGAAAAAAGCAAAATCTGAAAGCTCTCCATGGATCCAGACACAGACCTTTTACCAAGGTTCATATCAAGTCTTACACTATTCAGTAAGATATTTCTCCTCATCAAGTCCATGATAAGCTAGAGTGTCACAGCAAAGGGGACTGCCACTAACGTAATAACATAACCAGGCAACAATTAAAAACAGTTGTTTTGTTTTCCCAGAATTTAAAAACTAATGTGAAAACGTTGTTTCAGTATTTCTGAACTTTAAATCTAACATTACAAAAATTCAAACAACTGGCTGAAAAGCTTATTCATCTTTCCTGTATTTTGCTTAGTTAAAAATAAATAAACGTACAGCCAGAAATTGAAAATATTTTTCCAGAGGGCAAAAAGTTCTATTTGTAATGGCTAACCTGCAATAAATAGCATTACTGCAACAGTGCCACTGTTTCTTGCAGAACTTTTCAGCACCTGTAGTTAGGTACGGAGACTTTAGGCTTTCAGGTCTCTACTGAAGATGCTCTGAAGCCATTTAAGCTACAACACCGTTAAAGGGTTAACAAAATTACTGCTGTCCTTATAATGTGCCTACCTTGGACATCCTCTACATCCTTCATATCAAAGGAGGATTTTCATCCTACATAAAGCTTGCCAAGTCAAGAGTTTCTACAAAATTTACTGGAAAATTGCCTCCAAATTAAATGCAAAACCAAAAGCTGTTCTCTTTTCACAAAAAAAAAAACAATAGTACGGATATCATCTAAATAATATGAGAAATCCTCTGAAAAATGGTGAAATGTAGACAGTATATTGGGTTTACATGGTAAGGGTTTGGTAGCAGGGGGGCCACAGGGGTGGCTTCTGTGAGGAGATTCCAGAAGCTGCCCCATGTCATACAAGAGCCAGCTCCAGCCGGCTCCAAAAGGGACCCGC
>VXAL01012988.1:238115-281364 GCA_013399475.1 Chauna torquata | reverse complement strand
TGCTGGAGCAGTTTGCTCCTGAAGGATGGACCCCGTGGTACGGACCCATGTTGGAGCAGCTCTTGAAGAGCTGCAGCCTGTGGGAAGCCCACACAGGACCCGTTCGGGAAGGACGGCATCCCGTGGGAGGGACCCCACGCTGGAGCAGGGGCAGAGGGTGACCACGAAGGAGCGGCAGAGACGCAGCGATATGGGCTGACAGCAGCCCCCATTCCCCTGTGCTGCTCAGGGGGAGGAGGTAGAAGAGGGTGGGTGGCGGGAAGGTGTTTTTAGTTTGCTTTTAGTTTCTCACTGCTCTAGTCCGCTAGTGATAGTAATAAATTATATTAATCTCCCTGTGTTGAGTCTGTTTTGCCCGTGACGGTAATTGGTGAGCAGCCTTCTTGTCCTTATCTCAGCCCTTGAGCCCTTGTCCATCGTATTTTCTCCCCCTGTTCCTTTGAGGAGGGGGAGTGAGAGAGCAGTTGTGGTGGAGTTCAGCTGTTCAGCTGGGTAAAGCCACCACAGCAATGCAAAGCCAAAAACTATGCCTTTCAAAAAAATCCAAACTAGTTGAAAATAGATTATAATTCTGTTCCTCATCTTAACTAAATGATTAGCAGTGCTAAGAAAAGAAAAGTCTTCCCCTTGAAGTAAGCAAACTTCAGCAGAGGTTGCTGTGACTTGGAAAAGTTTCTTTTGAGAACAGCAGGCCAGCACTGAGAGTTTGCTGGTATGCACCACTGCTAGCTAAAAATCAATGCGAGAGAAGTATTGGTATTATGTCTGCACGTGCAGAAAAAAGGCATCTACCCACCCGTTCAACAAACCCATTCCTTATGCAGAATCCGCACCTCAAAGGTTCACTGCTTTAATGGAGGTCAAACTTTATCCCCAGATAGGCAGGACAGGTCTTTCCATTTATTCAATTCCCCTTATTCTTCTCTCATCTTCTAAAGATACTGGACAAACTGAGACATCAGCAAACGCAAATCATTAAGGATGTTTCGAGCTTTTTGTTCAAAGGTAAACATACACTTGTTCTCATAAGGGACTTGAGAAAGAGCCGACCCCGCAGACAGTGCACCCCTGCTAAGCTCGCAGCTCCTTCGTCCTATGGAATATTCACAGCTCTGCTGCTAGAACATGCGGGCTTCCTGCCAAAGCAATTATGGAAATGTGTTTTCATGCTTGCAGACTTCATTCTTTAGGTGATTTGCTTGTCTATTACCCACATATCAAACAAAAACATTATGAATAAGGCAATGAAATATAAATTTAATTCTGACTTTCTCATTTCTAACCATCATAGCTCAGCAAACTGAAATGCCTTTAAAATATTTATAAATGGCTTTCATATTCATTACTTCAGGTAGCAAGTAATTCTAAGGTTTGAGTGGCATTTGAGGATTATTGTACATTTCTTAAATTACTGATGTTCTAGTGTGAAATCTGAATGCATAGGGAATAAAGTTCTTCTGCAAAACTAAAAAATAATATTAATTTGAGTGGAAAAATATGAAAAGCTACACTTTGCACTAAGGACAATCTGAAGTACATTTTACAGGTCCCAAATATTATCATATGTAGAGATGCAGTTGTGTTAACTGCCAAGACACAAAATAATTTATAGTAGCCCACTGTAGCATACAGGTCCTCTGTTTTTTCATCTGACAAAATATTGACTGTACAGTGAATTCTCACTTTTTTTGTTGTTGTTGTTGGTGGTGGTGGTGGTCATTTTTAATGCATTCACTAACACAATTCAACTTGCAGCCAAATCTCTCTAAAAACATAAGCTAAGAGGAGTAGTAGTAGCTTAAATTCAGACAGAAAGAGAAGACTAATTGCATTAGAATCACATAATAGCAAACTGAGAGAAACAATTGTCTGTAGAGGACATCTCAACTCCTGGACACTGCCAAACAGCTCAACCACTCCACAGCTGAGTTACTTTGAAGTTATCCATCTTGATCAACAACTGAAGAGAGATGAGGACATCAAGGATATCATGCATAACCAGGATCCCACAAGAAGTGTTTAAACTTAAGAGCAGTAAGTCAGGACCATATTTTCTCTTACTGGAGTTCACATAAAGAGCATATAGCATCCTTATGCTGTAAAACCTCTCCACAGTACTTGTATGGATGGGTCTTGCGCAGAGGGGAGGGTACATGGCAGACCTTTGTGTTCTGTCCCTCACAAGTACTTCTTTACATCTTTACTGTCATTGCCCCATGCCCATATTTTAATACTAACAGAAAGAACCACGAACAGCAAAATTAAAAAAATAAAAATTAACATTACTACATGTCCCCCCAAAATGTAAAACTGAACTCAGATCATCACCTGAAGCATGCAGTAAAGCCTCACTGATTCTGTCACATCCCAACAACCTGCTTCAGTTATGTATGCTTTATTTGGATTTTGCATTCTTGGTGATACGAAACCTCTTGTCGTAACTCTGTATGATGCTTCTTAAACAACTACTGCTGCTTCATGGGAGAACACATAACTAAATTCCTGTGACTCAGAATATCAGGTTTGACTGCATTCTGCAGAATGAGTTGAAGATAAGCAAAGTCAACTTTAAGGGAAAAAAAACTAACCACCTTAAAATTTGCCTTTTCTTTATTGCAGCCATTCAACAGAAAAGTTTCTCTTCCCCTTCGTCCAATATGCCTTTTGCAAAAAAATTTTTTTTTTTTAACTTCACATCTGCTAACCATAGGAGACTATCAGAGAATAAAAATGTATATTTAAAACAGACCAAACTTGTCATAGCTATTTAATTAAGAGTATTTTTTTTCAAGTTCATAGAATGGTTTGGGTTGGAAGGGACCTAAAAGACCATCTAGTTCCAACCCCCCTGCCATGGGCAGGGATGCCACCCACTAGATCAGCTTGCCCACGGCCCCATCCAGCCTGGCCCTGAACGCCTCCAGGGATGGGGCATCCACAGCTTCTCTGGGCAACCTGTTCCAGTGCCTCACCACCCTCACAGTAAAGAATTTCTTCCTAATGTCTAATCTAAACCCACCCTCTTTTAGTTTAAAATTGTTACCCCTTGTCCTATCTGCCCATGTAAAGAGTCCCTCTCCATCTTTTTTATAAGCCCCCTTCAAGTTGCAGTAACTATTTCATTTTTCATAATGTACAGAGTAATACAAAGGTATCAAAACAGTCTCATACAATTAACTATTAAAAAATTCTCACCTTGCATTTAACACCTCAAAGATGTGTTACATATCCACAGTATATTCCTCTTAGAGCGCTAATTTAAAGATTTATTGTAGATGCTTTCTTTCTTCTAATGTGAAACTTGGGTATGAAAACCTAGAGGCATTCCTGTTTTTATCTCCACTCATACCTTTAACAAATTCAATAAATGGATCTTACAAATGGGGGGTTTCATTCTATTTTTATAAGAACTTGCATTTCAAACAGATCTGGAAGTTTAGGGAGTTGCTCCAATGTCACACATTTTACTTCATTAAATAATAAATACCAACGTCTTAAAGGAAAACTCAAGCATATATGGATTTGTAACAGGAGCACTATCTTCTGTTTGAAAGAAAAAAGAAAAGAAAAAAGAAAACCCTAGCTTCACAGGATTTGATGCTAGATTTAGGGCATTTTCATCTGCTTCTCACTGGCTAAGTGTACACAGAGCAACTCAGTACTGCCCTAAATGTATGCGGCCAACGGCAGCTGGCAGAGACCTAAGCCACAGCACAGCCACCCCCACAAAACTTTGTCTTCCAGAATTAAAAAGCAACAGCAACTGGCCTGTGTCAGCCACCAGCAACCTCCCGCCATGCCCCAGCTGCTGGCTCACGGCCACAGCCTGCAGCTGACCCTGCTCCCTGCAAATACAGAAGAGCAAAGAGCTGGCACGGGAGGAATAACACTCTGAACCATTGCCACCTTGTGGCAGTTTTAGAAATATAGCAAAGAAATAACTGCACATTACAGGTCTCCACAGCCAGAACTGTGATTTGCCTGACTATCAATAAGCCTGTGACCTTAACACAAGCAACAGTATTGCAGCTCACAAACTACAGTGCAAAATTGCCCTTTCTCAGACCATATGGATATTTCAGGAAAATACCAGAAGGTGATGACTGTAATTATAAACAGAGCTAGATAAAAAATTTCTTATACAGACTACAAAAAACAAGGGGTAGAGAGAAGCCAACCAACGAACCACTCCCCCAATTCTCAGCTGCAACAAGTAGGAATTTATAGCACTAAATATGACTTATGTCATTTCTAAAAAAAAAAAAAAAAAAAAAAGCTGGTTTTGGCAATTTTAGCCAAAAGTATACTTTCTGAGACCAGAGAAGAATGGTAAAGAAATAACTTGATGAGCATTTGCTCAAAAAGCTGCTTCTCCTTTTGCTTTCAGTCAGGTGATAAAAATGTAATATTTCCTGAAAGAACAGAAATGAATGTAGAAAAAGCTCCTTCTTCATCCACCTTTTCACTTTTTCATACATAACTTTGCTTCTTGTCCTGCCAGACTCTTTGCTGGGGGGGGGGAAGTAGCATTTACACCAAGGACTAACTTTCTGATTTAGAATAATTTGCCCCATTGTCCGCACATTGAGCCAAAACCAGACCTGGAGGATACAACAGCAAAATCCTCCTAGAGTGACCCTCGATGTACAATTCCAGGATGATAAAAATTCTATAACCAATATTCGTAAGCAATTCAAACAGATCACATGTTCAAGGCCCTACACATTTAAGAACTCCACTCACACATCAAAGCAAGTTTACAACCTGAGCTCCGCACACACCTACAAAATGAGAATGTATGTTTTTATATGGATTGTTTTAATTTTATTTTTAGATTTCATTTCACATGTTTTCACCCTGCCTTGAAAGGTAGCTGGTTAAGTGATGACCTCACTGCCAGCCTCCCTGTCTCCCCACCTTCCCAAATCCTCCCAGCACAGCAGGATCTCAAGCTCAGGGACTCCATTCCAGAGCCTCCTCTGCTGGGTCTCCCAACCCAGCTGTGCAGGGTTACCGGTCAACCCACCTCAGCAACTTTCTTCTTTCCAGAGGAGCCTTAGAAACGTCAACACAGCATCTAATGAGACTCAAAACAACTCTTACTACTGCCAAGCTCTCAAGCTACCCAAGCCTTCGTCCCAGACCCCCCCACAACTCACAGTGGCGGAAAGGGTTTTACCCCCGGGGTTGGTCTCTGGAAAGACACATGCACACTTCCTCTGTGAGAGTCATGGGCCAGGCACAGAGCCTGAGGCTGATCCTATCCTTCCTTACCCTCTCCTTCCAGAATGACAAAATAACCGTGCCACATCACTGGCTGCTAATGAGCTTAATCTTACATCCGTGATGAGAATAAGCCTGCAAGGCAAACAGCCAGTTATAAACAGTGATCCTCACTCCGTTTCCCCTCATCCTCCTCCATCTCACCTCCCCTTCCAGTAGCTGTCTGCACAAACAAGAATACTACCTGTTTTAGAGCAGAGATGGAGAGTGATCATTTTTAGTGAATTACTCAAGAGATTCTCTTTTGAGGAGAGAGACTAAATAAATAGTATTAGAATCTCAATACTAAAAACAGGGATGATAGTTGTGGTTACTCTGCTGAATTATGCAGGTCTTCACGTTGTACAGCAATGGCCCTACACAGTATGTGGGTGGAACACAATATATGCTCTCCTTTACTGTTCATTGCTTAAACTGCTTTCATTTTCTAAATAATGGGTAAATATTTTGCTGTCACTTAGCAACCTTAGCAGTTGGGTTTTTTTTGTTTGCCCTTTTTTTTTTTTTTTTTAATTTTCTTAAAGCCAAATTTATTCCAAGTAAAACAGTGTCTTTAAGGAGTCTGCTTGCTGTCACTCAGATTAGACTACCATGTGTACGTACCCATTGTGCAACAACTGAGTGCCTCAGAATCAAATATTAGATTTACAAAACCAGATAATACCTTTACCAAACAAATTTCTCATTCTTTATAATCAAGCAAGTGCAACATGGCATTTATCTCATAAGTCTACCACCTGTTTAGAAACCAAAACCAAAACTAATAATGTATTGGTCATTCAGTTCCACATCTAGGATATTTCCTTCTAGATAAGAAATAGTTTCTGTATCATTATGTCTGAAACTTTAAATATTTTCATCATCCAGAGAGGAACATTCAAGATTCTTAGACAGGACTGTAAAACATTTCATGAGGAATAGAGGGTTTGGGCATTGGTTTTCTTCAGGGAGTAGAGGGTAGGGAACAAAAGACACAGGTAGCAAAGGCAAAGTCTGATTTTTGTGAAGAATTCAAGCACACCACACTGACCACCGAAATACAGAAATAAAGGCAGCTTCCAAAAAGTCCAGACTGGCCACTTGAGAGGAAAAAAATAAGTATTTCGATAGTGAAGGGGAACAAATATTTTGTGGGGGATAAAAAAAAAAAAACCACACCTTCCTAGTCTGTTGGACATAAGAATTAGAAGACAAAGAAACACAGAAAAAAAAAGTTAACTATTTAGAAATTTCTCATAGTAACTATGGACATTTTTCTTACTGTAATAAAAAATTCTCAACCTTTTACAGGCTATGCTACACCAGCAAAGAAAGCTATGTGTTTGTCCTAAGTGCAGTAAACATTACACCCCAATATAAGCTCTCTCCTCTGAGATGAGGTTGTCAGTGCAGTTGCAGTCATTTTCTTTGTACCTACTCCTACTACTTAAGATTTGCTGTAGAATTTAGCTGACAGTCATCAGCTAAAATTTGTATTATTGTACCTGTTTCTTCTGCACAGCAGGCTTCACCAACCTCCTCCGAGTCTTGAGTGGCTGCACTGACATGCTACAGCTAGGCCAGCTATGCTTTGCTGTCCCTCATGCCACCCCTGTTTGGGGCCATCTCCCATTTTGGGTACGCACTGGCTTCACGGCTTTACTTCCTAGAAGTTGCCAGAGCCACAAGACCATCATGCCCGAAAGCCATGCACAAGAAGCTTCCAGCCAAGAAAATGGGTGATGGCTCACGCATGTTACCATGAAAATTACGCCTAGCAGAGATGCGTACAGTGAACCTTGCCCATGCTGGGAACCTCGGCTGTGTCTTTCCAGAAATGAAAACTGAAGGAAGTTTTAGAGGAAACTGCTGCAGCACACCTCCAGTTTTCCTCCTCTACGTTTATATCACCTTTTCTACCCCGACACGTTAACTGCGCACTCCCAGAACCATTTGTCAGACAGAAGAACTACCTTCGCCAAGAAACCATCTTTCTCATTTTGCATAACTTCTCCACATACAAATTAAGTGACCAGAAACAGCTTTTTTATACCTTAGAACCGTTGTACCAATGGGCTTTGTTTGCCAACAAGCTTACACCAGGACACCTGCTGTATCTATCTTCCAGCAAAGGTCTCTAAGCATAGCTGTGAGGACACAGCACTACAGCAGACCTGTTTGAACTAACAGAAGCATCAGCAAAATACACGTTCCTCCAACCTACTCCCATCTTTCTGAAGTTGACACTAATGTCCCATTTTAGCCCACTTTCTAAGGAGAAACTGTGATCACACAACCGCTCCTTGTCTGTGCAAATGTCAGCTTTTTCCCCACACAGGTAACTTCTGCATGCACCTCCCAGTTTCTATCAGTTCTGGGAAAGTGTGGAGGTTTCACAGATAACAAGATCTTACCTTCTCTGAAAAAGGGAATTAAAAAGAAATGCAAACTACTCTTCTCAGTAATTGAAATGCAAGCAAAGCAAAGACACTAATTTCTGTTTGGCACTTGGCAAATACAAACACCAAGTTACATGCCCATCACACTCTGTGGCTATGCATTTCAGGACTTACTTGGCTTAAATTCAAGGAAGAGAAAGGATAACAGTACAGTCAGAATAAATCCAAAGTAAAGTATCTGTTTTATTCTGAATTACTTGGTCATTCTGATAATGTTTAAATAGTATTTCACCAAGCTATGCAATTTTACAAAATATTTTCCAGAAAATTTTATCTGGTTTTATTAATAAGTAGACTGTTGTTCATAATTCATCTACCTTCTCTGCAAGGGCTGCAAATCAGAGAAATTCAAAATGCATGGGACCTCTGGAAGTCATCTAATCCCATCTCCTTCTCAAAGCAAGGCTAGCTCTGAAGATACATCATGCTGCTCAGGACCTTGTCCAGATGAGCTTTGAGCTTTGCATATCTCCAAGGATGGAGATACTGCAGATTCTCCAGGCAATGGGCTCCCATGCTCTTTAAATCCATCCACCCCCCACCCCGGGCCAGTATCTAGTCAGAAGTTCCTGTGTTGCAGCTTGTGGCTATTGCTTCTTGTTCTTTCACTGCGCAGCTCTAAAAAGGGTCTGGTTCTATCTTCCCTATAGCCCTGTCCCTCCTACAAGACAGCATTTAATCTCTTAATCTTCTTCATACTAAAACAACCCACATCTCTCCACTTCCACTTGTGTATCGTGCGTTCCACCTCCCTAACCATCCTAGGGGACTCCGATAGACTTCTTCCAGATTGCTGTTCTACTGGGGGACCCAAAAATGGGCATAATATTCCAGACTGTGGCCTCAACAGTATCAAGCAGATGGGAAAATAAACACACTTGCCTTGACCCTGTTAGGTACGCTCCTACTAACGCAGCTGAATATCTGGCCAGACATCATTACCACCACTCACACTCCTCTCACTGTCCACCAAGATCCCCACGTCCTTTGCTGCAGAGGACCCAGCCAGTCTATCCATTGCCAGTAAAGGTGCATGTGGCTCTGGCCCAAGCATGTGGCTTGGCTTTCATCTGTGATGAACATTAGGAGATTCTTGTTGGCCTATCTGTCCAGAAAGACAGTAGTCCCCCTGAACAGCAGCCCTGCCCTTTGCTGTTAAGTGCTCCTCTCAATTTGATGTCATCCGAGACTTTGCTGAGCCTGTGTTCTAAAGGTCTGAAGTTTTTTTTGACAACTTGCAGTCTACTCATCCAGTTCACTTTTCCATTTCTCTCTCCTCATCCACTGAAGCAGATAGTTCATTAATGAAGGCAACTGGGTTAGCCAAAAGCAATCTTGTTTTGGAGATCCGTGCTGCCTATTCCTCATCAAGTGCCTGTCCTTTACGTGCTTAGAAATGGCTTCCATGAGAACTTGCTCTGTAATATTCCCAGGGAACAAAGTGAAGCTGACCAACGTCTAGTTGCCAGGATCCTCTTCCTTGCTGAAGACTTCTTCAGTATGTTGAAGATGGCACAATACTTCTCTAGTCACCAAGGACCTCCCTGCATCACTTTTCAAAGATGAAAGAGAGCACCTTTGGATGAACCCTGTCTGGTCCCAAGACCTAGATCCAGCCTAATGAAATACTCCTTGACTTGATCTTCCTCTGCCATGGGCAGAACCTCTCTCTCACCAAATTTGCTGCTAGTCAAAAAGACCTATGAAACGTGCAGAGCAGACCTGGCCAGTAAGGGCAAACCTAGAGAAGGCATGGAGTATCTCAGCCTTTTCTTGTCCTTTTTCAGCAGGTCTATCATTCCCTTCTGGAGTCTTCCTTTTGCTGCTGTTGTCTCTGTACAGTTCCTTCTCTGTGGCCATATACACACCTCCCCACCACACAGGCCCAGCCAAGCTATGGCCTTCCTAATTCCATTGCTGCCTCACTGGGTGATGTCTTGTCCCCATCTCCACCTCCCATACTGTCCATTTTTACATTAGCAATTCCTGTTCAGTCATACTGGCCTCCCTCTGTGCTTGATTACTACACTTGTACATCAGAAACAACTACTTTTGGTCAACCCCCCTATGCTCTCCCCAGTTCATCATTCCAAAAGAAAGAAGAAAATACCACTTCTTTATGGAGACTGGAAAGATAAATAGATACTTAAATTGTAGCACAAACAAGTATTTTGAACTGAAGCTTTCTGGCTTCCCTAGAACTAGATAGGAACAGATGGTCCACACCACTGAAACACCCTTCAGGTTAAGGGCAATAAATTCAAGCTTAAAAACTGTATCTCATTAATCACATCTTCAACTAACACATTAATGTCCAACAAAATTTAACACGATTAGTGGATGAAAGACATATTAACACCTTGCCAAAGTACATTGTAGGTATTAAAAATTTACTTGGGTGACTGGACAAGTTTATGAGAAATCTACTGCAGATTACACAAATTACACAGAAATGCTACATAGTAAACACAAGCCCCACCTTCCCCCATCTTGCATAGGAAGTTCCTGACATTGCTATAATTGTGGGAATTACTGCATACACTTGTGCCATTTTCAGTGTCCTCCTATGCATCTGATTAAACCCACTGTTAGAAATAGTGTAGTTGGCTAGACGGACTGTTTTTCTGGTGCAACTAATAAACAGAAAAACCTAAGGAAAGAGAGGTAAAGCCTGGCCTGTAAGGTTATCAAAAGTCGCGTCTCCACATCACCCAGACACATATTTTATCAGTGACCACACACAGCCCAATTTAGCTACGTTATGGTAGAACTAGGATGATCACAGAGCCATGATATTAAGGACCGTAGAAAAACAACAACAATGACAAAAAATACTATGCAAACTCAAGTGACCTGCAGCTCTGTGTGGCAAGGACACACTGCTGAGAATGAGTCTGCAGCTCTGAATAAGCTATTCACGTATCACCTCATCACATGTTGTATACTTACACTTGTCACTTACTCTCCCACCTTTAAAAGCTGTAGTGGGAGAGGTTTCTACTTTGAAATCCTTTCCCAGCTACTTAACATGAGCCTTCAAACATTTTCATCTCCAACTTTTAGACCAGCCTCAGTAATCAATTTATCACAAACATTGTTCAGATACTGTCTAGATAACAAACACTTGCATAGCCACCACAATAAACATCCTGCATGACAGACGTATCCAAATCCCTGAATACATTTAGTTTTCAGCACATGATAAGATTTTGAAAGAGCATAGCAGGTAATCTCACGAAAACCACATGGATGAAACTAAGCAACTACTACACATGTCAACCAACTCAAAACTATTCCCCTAACAGCAAAGAGAGCGCTTCTCATGAAAGTGCTCCATCTCTGACCTCCCAGCCCCATCTCTCAGAGCTATGTCTGGGAACTAATTTTCATAAACCTACAAGATTCCAGTACTCATGAACCTGAGACAGTTTGTTTTTGTGATGCACTATAATTCCATCAGAGAAACATCCAGTAAGTAGATAGTAGATTTATCATCTCCCTGACCAATACAATCTCCACCTTCTGCAACTATCTATTCTCCAACACAGTCTGACTACTGTGGCACAGCTCAATGAGGAGGAATTATCCCCGGCTAGCAGTTAACACTGAAATTTTATGCTTCTATCTCAAAAACTACCCCATCCCAATCATATAGACTGGTCTAATATAAGGTGGTACTTTGCCCCAATGAATCTTGTTCTGCTTACATCCAAGAACCATGATGGCTACAGCATTATTCAACACTAGCAGTCTACCTAATAAACTGAAATGCAAATCCTTAAATAAAAATACACTACTAGGTTTTGCTCATCGAGATTTGTAGGCAATTCTCCATCATTTTAAGGCTTAAATATAATAGAGCATCTTCTTGAACCAAATGTTCTAGCAGAAGGAAAGGATCTGAAAAAGGAACAACAGGATGCATTTTTAAATGCACATAATTAGGAAGTCAGACTAGATCTTAGCAGTCCTTCTGGTCAGTTTGCAGAAAATTCTCAAGGTTTAATTTACACAGCTGAAACTACCAGGTGAGCAATACAGATCATATAATGACATCTGATTGCAGCTTTAAGCAGTACTCCACTTAGTTTCAAATACTCAAACTGCAGGAAAAAAAAAAAAAAGCTTTCCAAAAGGGAAGTAGACATAACATTATGATCTTTGAGCATATTACAATCAAACATGTTTTGTCAGATGCCTACGTACACTGGACTCGATTCATCCTTTCCATGCCAAAATACATGGACCTACTATCCAAGTTTACACACTTGGCCATACTCATCCACATATCTGAAATGCAGATTAAGCATTCCACAGTCAAACTCATTTAGGTCAGACATACGCATATATCACTATAGTTTCCTCTTTCATCAAAATGTTACCTTAGTCTGTGAAAAGTTTGCACACAGCACTCAATTATCTGTTGACAATCTAGAGCATCTTTATTAACAGGCAAATTCATTAATTAGTGCAAATTCACTCACCTTTCCGGAAAAATGAGCTCGTCTCAGAGCTGTAAGCTATAGCATCAAAATGTAGAAGGACAATACAGTCCATATAGATCTAAATGTACAGTTCACATTTAGAATGTACACATTCTAAATGTGAAAACAAATTTCTAGAGGCCCAATAGACCAGTGTACTAATTCTATCCAAAGTTATATTTCCCTGAACAATCTTTACATAACTCTTAGAGCCGAAGAAAACACTTGATTAAAATTCCCTTAAAAAAATAGAAGTACTCAAAAAAAAAAAAAAAAAAAAAACCACTAGAATATCACAAATAAATGTCTTTCAGTCCTGTTATAGAGGTTTGGTAAATTATAACATTAGCTAACAGATTGTATTGTCAGGCTTTTCCTGATACTGTATTAGAACTTCCTCTTTTTTTTTTTTTTACCCTTTTTTTTCATCCTATTTCTAGTGCTGCCTTTTGCTATGCTAAGTGATTTCCTCTGCTTGCTATGCATTCACATCATCCAAACCTTTTAGACTTCACTTCTCTGTATGAGCATGTTTTTCCCATCCCATCCCCGTTCCTCTGCTTTCTTGGAGGGAAGAAGCAGCTTCATACATTAAAAAGAAAACATTTGTTGCTTTTTTTCTTTCATGATCAAAATTCTGGATTCTGTCTCCTATTTTACTTAATTAAATATTTCTCCCATCTTAATCATTTGAAATAAAGTTGCAGTATTTGCTATCATAACACCTACTAATTATCATCTATGAATTTCATTACTGAGTGTTAATTCTCTCTTCTCTTGTGAAAATGCTATATAAAGCAACCCAGAGCAGATGCTCCTTGGTTCTCACCAAATCCTGCTGCATTCCAATGCACACCATTGAAGCCACCACGATTCCATGGTGGCTGTGTCTCCTGCCTCCCTGATCCTCAGCCCGAACCTCACTTGCTGACTTGACTCCTGGCGTGGCATTAGACCAAGCTTGGCCTTGATCTGCCTCATCACTATGGCCTTCCCAGGGACCACCAGACTGAGGTGACCCTGAGCACTGCTTCCAGACTGGATCCTGACTCCAACTCACAGACCTGGCCCCCCACCAGTCCTTCTGGCTTCCCTCCCCTCCAGGGCCAGCCTGCTCCTGCTGCTCCCCAACATCCCTTTTATTTCCCCACACTGCCCTCACGCCTGTACCTTTCCTACCAATAACTGCAGATCTTCACATCTCCCTCTTTCCCTTCTCCTGCCTCCAGCTCTGGTGACCACAGAGCCTCTAGCATGCTGCTCCATGCCTCACCTCATTCTCTGCAGTCAGGTATGCTCTCAGAAACAAAGAGAAGAAACAAAACATGAGAAGAACACCCCAAAAACTGATAATCCTCCCACCTCCATGAATAAAAATGTCCCTCTAAAATTTGCATCTATATTACTCAAAATAGAAGCCAAACTACACTTGCAACTTCTCCCTGTAGATCTCTGCTTCCACTTTATGTAACACACGTAAGCTATTCACTGATGGTATTGGAGTAGCTCTCATTAAGATCTTCAGTGACTTCTTTCCAAACAAAATCCATGCTGTACCTTCATCTTCCCCATTTTTGCACTGTTTTCAAAAAAATCACAGTCTTTCAGGTTCCATAAATCAACTTTATATTTCTTTTTTCCTCACAGATGCTTCAGAGAGGATCCGGAAGATTTCACCTGTGGATTCACTCCAGCTCATGTGCACAACTAGATCTCACTCAACAGGCTCATCTAAGCAGATGACCCACAGTTATCCTTTCTTCTTCCTTTACCTCAGATTTCACTTAGCAAAAGGAACTGGTGTTACATTGTCACTCTGGTTTCTCTCCCATGGTGCCCAGGTGTCAACATGGGTCCAGCACAGCCCTCCTCAGAGGTTCACAATGTTGTCCACATGCAAATGGCCCATTTCTCTCCTTCTGTCACCACTCACGGTGGTACACCACACTTTTTGACCAGGCCTAGAAGTCCAAACCAGCTTTATCTCAGCCCTCCTTCCAGGCAGAATTTTTGTTTCCCAGACCTAAATAATCTCCGTGATCCAATTTTTCCTATATTCAACACAAGCTACTTCCATTTGAGTTAGTATTTCAAATTCTACCTAATGAGTATTGTCTTCTGAAGATGTGATTATTCACCACTGCAAATACCTGTTTCTTTCTTTTACAGGAAAAGAAGGTAGACAGTTGAGATATAATTCAATCATACCATCGGTTTTACACAAATGCATTTTTCTAAACCAAACAATAGAGAAAGTCTGGGATTTAGATCCCTAATATTGCTCTATTAGGATGTATTATTAGGTTTTCAAAATAATATTTTATTAAAAACTTGATATCTTTTATAGCTGTATTCCACTAACTCATTTGCCATACGGCCTTCTTGTGCAAGCAACAGGGATCATCATACACCATTGCAATGCACAATATGAAGCACTGAGAGAAACTCAATTCCATGTAAACAGAGCATAAAAGTCTGGAGAATTCTGGCCTCAACCTTTGCACTTATCCTACTTAACAGCACAGAGGAACCAACTCATAGCAAAATTTTGCTTCCCCACAGGAAATAGTACTGGAGGAGATAACCTTTCAATTGAAATTTCAACTTAGAAAAAAATAATCGCATCTTCCATTACAAATCAGAGGTTAGATTTACATAAGATTTCAGCATCAGTAATACAGACTTAGAAGAAACAAAAAAAAAAAAAAGACAAGTTTAATTAAGGTGTTCTCCACTGTGCAATAATGTTAACACTAATTTTAAAAAGTTATTAAGCTGCACTTATTTCCATAGAAAGTTATTGGTAAAATGTATTTCCTTTATTGCAGTCTTTGATGCCTTGAGGGAACAGAGTTAAATGGCTGAGTCAGTCTGTAAAACAGCAAACCAATTCCCTTACATCACATTCTCCTCCATGCACTGAATACTAAGCAGGACAGAATATTGAAAACAAAAACTGACTGTCTGCCAGCTGAAACATGACTTTGTACCATGCAGGATGTATTGATAACTTGCTCTCTTCAGTGAGCAAACCAAATGAATCACAACAAACAACAAGGTTGTACGGTACACTACTACAGATTTGTTTACTCCATACATGCATATTCAGCTTGACAATAAATACAGGCAGTTACTAAAACTCATTCCCTAGGAAAGAATTTTTTTTCAATTTGCAAAATAATGAAGAGGATCTGCTGGTAATGTTATTACTTCTAAGGTCTTCATTCTTACACTGTACGGCATAGAGAAAGTATACTTTATTTCCCCCCTCTTTTTGTACAGTCTGCATATATCAAACAATGAAGAACAAAGGCCTCAAGGCATTCTCCAATGTAACACTCCAAATAATTAAGTTAGGCAAAAAAAGTAACTACATATGCAAGCACTTTCCTTACAAGAACATGTGAATCTAAAGATTTACCTACAAACAATTTTTCAAAAAAGACATTCCTTTCTGTACTTGTGGTACGACTCCCGAGCCTTTGTCAGAACAGCTCATTTCTGTGAAATCTCAGGATTCCTCTGCTATACCAACAGCACGTGCTTCCCGGCTGTGAGGTGGAAGCATGGTACATCTATATGAATGAGACTGGAAAGAGAAGAGTGCCACAAAACTTGAGCATTCTACTATTAATTCAGATTGCAATAACTCCAGAGGCACACTGTGGAATCAGGTTTGATAAAACTCAACAAGAGCCCAGCCGGAAAAGGCAACGGCATTGGACAAGAGCTGGGCAGAGCAGGGACAGCACGAAATCCAAGTCAGGGAGTCAACAGAGAGCCATCCTCAGTAGGTTGTCACCCAAAACATTCAGATTTAAGAAATAACTGTCCTTTGACTTGATAAAGTAACCTAAGTGTGGAAGTCATTGTACAGCAATAATATTCTGCTGACCCTCGGATCAACCGAGGAATCAGCCAACAAGTAATCAAGCTCATTTCCCCTTCTCTAATGTTTGTTAGAGATTAAACCACTTAAGCTAGCATCTGCAACGACAGTAACACAGCAATGGATGAATTCCATTTTTACCACCTCCAAATTTTAACTCCTACAAGATCATTTCTTTGTTCAAAGGACAGTACAGCATCTAATAACTTTTTCAGATAAATATATTACTAAATCTAGTGCTGTTATAAATATCTAATTAGCTTGTCACAGATTGTTCATTAAGAGTTGAAAGGGAACTGGACTGACACAGTATTTTGGGATACATTCATTTGTTACAGTCAGTGCAGAGAAAGAGAAATGAGTCAGATCAAGATAAAATAAATATTGTAGAAGTCCTGCATTTCTGATTACAAGCTAGCTAATGGAAACTAGACAAGAAAAAGTACCCCACAGTTACAGGAAATCTAGTTGTAAGAAACATTATTAGAATTCAATGACCATTTGTTTAGAACCCAACAATCAAGGGAGTACAGTCTAGAAAAGTTATATTATAACTATAATATGGTGACTGCTTAAACATCACTTGTTTTTTGTGTACACAGTAAACAACTTTGAAACAATCGGTTTTAAAACTTGGTCTGAGGGCACGAAGGAGAGAATGGAGTCTAAGTCAACCAGCTTTTTTACGCTTGATGAAACCCATTAACTACTGACTACTGTTTTCTAAAACAAGAAAAGATAGAAAGGTATTTAATCACATCTTGTGCTTTAGTTTCTGCTTATGCTAGAAAAAAATACTTCACAATGTTAAGAAATAGAGGGGAAAAAACATACTCTAACGCAATTGGTTTAGTCGTGAATAAACAACGTGAGATGTGTCTGCAGTATCAGATTTACCAGGGTTTCTGGCATCGAAACTGAGCACCTGCAAGGCAAGGACAAAGCTCAGCACAATCCAAGCACCAAGGGGCAATGTCCTGTTCCAGATTTTCATACACAAATACAAAAAGAGAGAAGAGGGAGCAAAGAGCTCTAAGAAAAACCCTAAATGGGTACAACAGCAATCAGAGACCAGCTCTCAGAGTGATGGAGGATAAAGATAAATGAGTGGAAATGCTGTTTCCTACTTACTTGAGTTATTCCTGAACATTCATTAAAAATCTACTGGGAACACTTTCACTTGGGCCTGCTGAAATTCATTCCCGAATTTATGAAGTGTAGAAATAGAATCAGTGAACTCATCACAATTTACCTTTACTTCTACACTGATAAGTATTTGCAGTATTGATGTGTTTGATTAACACATTACAAGTTATGGTTCTGAGAGCCATTTCACTCCCTTAAAATGCTGCCATTCTAATATACATAAAAATCAGGTATCCAAGTAATCTAGGAAGAGAAACAAGAAACTACACAACATACAGCTCTTGGAAGTTACACTTCCAAGTACACTACTGCTGGAACCACAAAAAAATGTTTAAGTTTAAATTAATTTTTTTTTTTTTTTTGTCTAGTTAAAGACATCAAAAACCCTGGAGAAAAAGAAAATCTGTGAAATTTAGGATTATGGGTTTTTGTTTGTTTTTCCTATTACTCAGTGGAGCTGTTCAATGTGATTTGGGAAACATCCCCTAACAATAGTTAGGTCTCCTACTTCTAGGATGCTCCTTTTTTAAAATCAGTTATATCAAAACATTCTATTCTATATATTGAAAAGGAGAAATTTAAAAAGCCGTCATCCCTCTCTCTTTCCAAAGTCCAGACATTTGAACGCAAATTTTGCAATATCCACATAATAAAATGAAAAGGGTTTTCCACGTGCATCTTACTGCCTTAATCTTCTACAACTGCTCCTATTTCTTTCACCTCCAGGAGTAAAGTTTTCCTTAACAAAGGGGATAAAAAGAATGAAGTAATAATGTTAACTGTTTTCTGTCTAGTCAAAAAAGACTAAAGAAAGCACAGACAACAAAATTACCTTGTTGACTATCAACAGCTAAAGCTACTGGTTAAGCTAAAACGGCAGAGTAAGTTTTGCCTCCAACATGCTAAACTAGCAAAAATGTAAGTCTTCCAGGGCTTACTGTAATGATCGGGATGAGGACTGCATAACTGAGCTACATTTAGCATATGAAGCAATAATTCAACCTCTTTCTCTACATATCCAAAAGATTGTGTTTAAATGGTTACTTTAAAACTGCATTACACTCTCTAAGAATCACAAATGCACCCACTAATGATCTAACTCAGTTCTTCCAGAGGCACAGTTTTTGCCCAAATCTTTATTTCTTAAAAATAAAAGAATATTTTTAAAAAGATCCCCAAAAAAATCACGTTAAGTTTTCCATATGGTTATGACTAATTGCAGTGAAAAGAAATATAGTAATTAGGCTAAATTGTAACAACTGCAGCCAACTGATTAATGCACTTGCAAAGCAGACACAGATTAACCACAGAGGGTATTCTAACATCGTCAAAAGCCAACTCGGTCACCATGAGTATTTCCCACGACACAGGATTACTTCCAACATCATTTGCAGTACCAGTTGCACCTCTGTAGCTTCAGCCATGACAAGAGCCCGTATGTTACAGCATGATGGCATGCAGCACTGCTACAGTCCAGCTGCGTGTCTGTTTTGACAATGACTCTGTGTCAGATCATGTCACAAAGTGAGCTGGCCCCATCACTTCCTCACTGGTATACCTAAACATACTTCTTTCTAGGATTTTCCTAATAATTGCTTATTTCTGGGCTATGTTGCTGAGGCTCAGTATATCCCACGCTTTTCAGACACATCTGTTTTCCTGTCCATGTCTGAATACACCATACAGTTGGTACACATATGCCCAAATAAATCAATCCAAAATTTCTTGGAAGCATTGAGCATACTGTGCAAGTACATACCATTTGTATTATTGCTCATGCACAAAAATGACAGAAAAAAAATTAGGATGGATGGGATCTGCAGAGGTCATCTGGTCCAAACTCATTCAAAGCAAGGCCAGCATTTAAGTCGCTGCATTACAATTACTCCCGTGCTCAGGGCCTTGGCCAGTCCCCACCTGCATGTCTCCAGGAATGCAGATTCTGCAGGCTCTGAGCAACCTGCTTCAGTGCTTAACCACATTCACCATCGGAAGTTTTTCTCCTGATATTCAAATAAAATTTCCTTTGTTGCAACTTGTGACTTTCACATCTTATCCTTTTGCTGTCCATATCTCAGAAGAATCTGGCTCCATTTCTTCCACATCACACACCTCATCGCATCAAAAGCTGCTGGGAAATTGCTTTCAAGACCATTGCCCATAATTTCTCTACATATCAATAGCTAAGTTATTCATAAAAAAATAATAAAATAAAGTTGGAAGATATCCTGGAAGAAAAGAGAAAGATACATCATGAAATACCTCAATGTGTCTTCTGCGTATGTGTTTGGAAAATACCTAAATGTGTCTTCTCCATATATGATTGGCAGATACAGGGAACACTTTCAATGTCAGCACTCTTAAGTAGTTAGCTGTCTAAGAGATATCACATGCATTCAAGTTCCTCTGGGCAAGCTACCTTGTGATCATCTTCACATTCTTCAGAAGTTCCTCATCCCCAAACCATACTGGCAATAGCAGAAAACATGGATGCCACATTCAAGGTACCACAGCCAGAAGATCCTGTCCTAAAGCCCTTAAAAGTGCACTCATTGATTCTACAACCTCATTTCTCCTGCTTGTACCAGAAACTGAATTTCTGATACAGTATTTCTCTACGCAAAGTAGCTCAACAAGACTTTCAAAACTAGGAAGAGTCACAGTATATTAGAACTATGGGTGCAAGAATAAAGTTTAGAGCTTACAGATTGCAGTCATCCTCCAGAACTAAGCTTTACAAATAGCTGAAATTCAGAGCTAATTATGCTGAAATCCAAACTTATGACTAAAAGCAAAAAGTACAATTCAGGAAGCCAAACACAGTTAGTTATTCCTATAGCATCACCCAGAGAAGACAGAAACACAAGACATCATGAATCTCCTGTTTCTATTAGAGTCAGATCACACTCACTGGGGAGTGAGTGTCAGAGCACGTCTGAAAATACTGGTTATTGCACGGTCTACAGCAGAACAAGACAACTGCTCTGTAGATGACTTAACTGTGTTTCTAAGAGTTGCTAATCCAATTCTACTTTACAGCAGTCATTTTCTTCCTAAAGCAAAAACTCCTAAAAGGAAAAAACAGCAATACTTTATGAATATTTAAAAAGTAATGTCTTGACTGTCAAATCACAGCCTCTACACTTTGCACAGGGAAAGCAGCTGTGGAGGATTTTTTTAGTTCTTGGAGGAGGGGCTGGGTTTTTTTTGCGTGTTGGGGGGGATGAGGGGAAGCTGTTTCTGAATAAGTGAGAGCTTAGCTTAGTTATTCAGAAGTATGATTTGCTTGGATTGCTAAATACGGAGTCTTAGAGTTTCAGTAACCTGACTCTAGAATATGCTTATTTGTTTATTTTACTCAAGGTGAATTACACTCAAACTGCAATGGAATTAAAGGAAAGACTCCCTAATGACTTTGACAGGTCTGAAGACCCAACCTAACCTAAAAGGCTTTTCCATCACTACACATAATGGAGAAAAGAGTTATTTCTTTACTTACATTTGAAATAACTTTCATGTTCTGCCTCTGTGGGACAGATGCACAGGTGAATATATTTTCTTCCAGTATTTTTCAGCATCAGCTTGCCCAAAAATATTTACATGGATTCTTTTGTTAACAATATGGCATGGATTAGTTGGCATTGCATATACGCATTTGAAATTTATCATCCTGACCAGAGAAACAGAGTATATTCACAACTACAAATTTCATTTACTCATACACCTGCAGCACAGTTAGCTTATGTCAACTGTGGTAAGAAACATCTGCCAGGACTTTCTATATACTGATTCAGGTGTTTTTCTGGTTCACCAATATATAATTTCTTATCACCTTTGCCACTTATTCTACAAGAAAAAGTGGGAAGGAGGACAGCAAGTTCTAGACTGCTGTAGTCCAAGTGAGATTTAACTCAGAGGCTGAATAGAACACGAACGCAGCCAAGCTTTCTGGAGCAACCGGATCTTTCAACTGAGTTGAAAAAGATATTTAAAAAAGAGTACTGATTAGAATCTTCTAGCTCCTCTGATATATTTTTCCCCATAAAACGATACTACCCACCCCTTCTTCTCCCTTTCAGATTTATATTACCTGTCTTTGCTCCATTCCAGCACACTCCCTGTACATTCCTCCCTGACTTCCAAGGCCAAATGTCAATCTTGAATGAGACTTTCCAGCATCCACATCATCTACAGAAGAGTAGATGCCAATTATTTCAGCACTGGCAGAATCTACTTTTGAAAGAGGAGGAAGAAGAAAGGGCTTCCTCAACAGAGTAACAAAAGATAAGCAAGCAATAAGAGGAGGATTTCAGCGATGTGGAGAGCTGAAGAAGCCCTCATACAAAATAGTATGTTTTTGTGCTTTAAAACACAGCTTCTGATGTTTATGCCTCATCAGCGGATGGCACTGTGTCCAGGAGACGACCAGCTGGTTGTACTGGCTCCTGCTGTCTTGCTAGACAGAAAACAAGTGGCAGAGGCAGGAACACTTGCTTCTGATAGGCCCTCTGCTCTCAGCAACGGAGTGAGTACAAAAACCCCAATTCATAACAAACCTAAAGGCAAAAGGGCAAAAATCAGAAGCATTAACAAGGCACTACAGCCACTCCCCAGCTGAGAGCAGCCTATCAGTTACCGCCTCTTCCACACCAACAGCCACCCAAAATCAACATTTTGAATACCAATGAGGAAAAGAAATATTAAAGTTCAATGGCTTGCTAAACTTTGGCTTGAACTCAGAAGGTAAAGAAAGAGGCATGATGATTTTAAAGCTGCACACGCAGGAGTTTGGTTTGGTGTGTTTTTTTTGTTGTTGTTGCTTTTTTGTTTGTTTTGTTTTTTTTTAAACTCTCCTGTTTTTCTCTTCAGCAACTGATATTTTCACTGTAAAAAAAAATGAAACTTCACTAGATCAAGTGATTTTTTTTTTTTTTTTTAAATGATTTCAGGCCAAAATTCTCTCCAATAAATATTACGTCTCTACATTACATCCATTTTAAACGTTCTAAGTTTGGAGGAAAGAACTGGTGCCCATTAGCTAGGTAGCAAGGTGTCAGAATTCCAGTATTGCTTTCAGCTCTTTGCATGATGTAAAAGAACACAGCCAATATTATTTTCTCTCATTTCATTATTTTTAAATATTTGCTACTCCTACAGATGAGTAAAGAAGCAGGCAGCAATCTGCAAAGCACTGTCCAACATTCTGTACTTTCAGAAGAGATGCATGCAGTATCCTATAGAAGCCCCAAATTCCAACATCATTTGCAGCAAATCCTTCAAGTTAAATCAAAGCCCTCAACTTCAGATTTATGTTGTGCTTGCTCTGTGAAGCTGTTTAGATTCAGCAGCTATAACCATCTGACAGTTTCCTGACTTCCCATGTAGAAAACTAAAAAATTGCGTGTGTCAAGATGTTTGACCATACAGAGGCCCAAACACAGTCAATATATTAACAGCAGCATCAGCCTGCCTCTCCTTCTGTAGTAGGAGGCATGTGCAGACAGTCCCTGTATGTTCTCAAGAACTGGAATTCTTGTTCTGAGATGTAAAAGGTTTAAAACAGAGTGATTATTGGAATATGTTTTTATTATTTAAAATACAAAGAATTGTACACTGAAGTTATTTTTAAGTTACACATTCAAATCACAAAAAAGAGATTAAAAAAATCATAGAATTAGAGTTAGCACCTTAACTTGCCTCTGTTATACATATATATGCACTACTGCAACCTGACTGAAGTCACACAAATAATCACAAAATATTTTTCTCACATGACTTTCATCTTAATAAATAGCATACACACAGAATGTATGTATGTTTGCCTCCCCTGCATGTCAGGTGTCTATCTAGAAGACAGTTCCCATCCTGAGGCACCCCAATGACATATTCAGCTGTTAAGACAATTGAACTGTTTGATCAAAAGCTCAGTAAAGTTTATAGAAGTAGAAGATATTTTAAGTCAGGAAAACTGCAATCAACTGGCACAACTGTAGTTCCATGAATAGAGCATTTTCAGGACAGATGCTATGGGTTATCCAATCCCGAAATCTGATTACCTCAGTATCCACTCTTGAGCACTCTTCATTATTATTTTTTTTGGTTGTGAAAATAAATAATGAAACAAACAAACAAATACTAAGGAAGGGATGGAAATCCAAATTAATCATTTCTTTCTTTTCTGCAATAGGTTGATCTCATTTACAAAGATGAAGCTGAATGGCAAGAGAAAGTTTAACTAAATAAGCAGTCACGGAAAAGAACTGAACCAAATAGCTGAACCAAGTACTTTCAGATGTGTTATTAACCGAAACATTTCTGTTAACAATGTTGTGCAAGACTGCTTCACATATTTCTCAGCATGGAATCGGGGGCGGGGGGGGAATAAGATCATTAGTATTCTAATTAATGAAAAGAAAGGATAATGGTCAATAAGTTTGGTCGAGCACAGCAACTATAAAGGATACAAACTGATGCTGAAAGAAGCAGAACAACTAGTTAATGAATTCCCTACAACCTGGCAGTCAAAAGAGGACAAGAAATCAATCCATGTGATAAATTTTGAATCTTAGAAACTTGTTTAAGAGCTCAGATTGAAGATTCAAAGTCATCGGTATATATTACTAGCAACTAGAAAAATCTGTGTTTATTTCAGAATAGTCAAATAGTCCTTTCCAAACCTACATAAAACATGAGTTCCAAAGTGAATTTAAACTAATTACCTAATCTGCAATCACATGTGTGATCAATCATGCTTGCTGTCCTGGAACTTTTAATTTGAAGTATCAAATGAATCTAATCATTTAAACATCAGTTGTTCCAACATAATCATAGAGAAATGAAGGTTGGCAGAAATGTCTAGAAGTCATTTAATATAACCCTAGGCTCAGAACAAAGCTAACCTCAAAGATAAATCAAGTTGTCTACAGCATTAACAGGGATCATAACATAGGTATCTGGGATAATTTAGAAGTCCTTCATTTTTAAGTCTCGCATCAATGTATTGTTACAAGAAAAGGTTAAAAAAATGATAAATTACTTTAAAGTTATCAAAAGAAGTGAAATTTTGTCCAAGTCAGTAATCTTACACTAGCATTTAAAAGCCTTCCTGAGATAATCATCCAATATTCAGCATCTTCCAATATACCCATAGATGCTGTCTTTCCACTGTCCTAATTTGTTAAATGCATTGGAATCGCAGTACTTGGTAGCTTGGTGCCTTCACAGTCTTTATATTATAACATGGTAAAACAACTGCTCACTCTACAGACTTTACCATGAACTTGTCCCCCTCATTCCTTACACACTGAAAAATTGCTACAAATCAGTTAATCTTACCTGGTTCATTAAAATGGGAAAACACTCAAGAAAATACATGTGAGGAAGGAGAGGAGAGGGAGGGGAGAGTGAAGGAATAGCTGCACCTAATGAGAAGCTAAAATTGAAGGCTAAAACCAGAAGATGTACCTACAGAAGAGATAGTGCATCCTACAAGTAACAAACATGAAAGATACAGGTTACTGCTCCCTGTTTCATACGGGGACATAGACAGGACTCACTTTTTTTTTTTCATTTCTATCTTCTAGAAAGGACAAAATTTGAAATGTGTAGAGGACAACAAAAAAAAAATAGTTTCACAATTTTCAAGCCCTAATGCTTACATCTGTGTTACTTTTAAGTGCCCTGACCTTTTCAAATGATGCCTTCACTAAGAATGAAGTGTAATCACATTACAGGTAATACCCAGTTTTATGTACATTTGCACAGGAAAACCCCACTGAAAGCAATTTTAAGATTTGCCATCTTCTCTCACCTTCTTTCCATCTTCTCAACCCTCATTCCCTAAAGACAGTGTTGAAGAGACTAGCATCTACTCCAGCTTCTACAAATCCTACCCCTCATTTTATCCCTACAGCAGGGTCGCAATTACTATGCAAGATCCTAAAATACTGCTCACTGAAGAGACGTATCCTCCAGTAATTTAGGATGCTGATTGATACCACAATTCCTGAGAAGAATTCAGACTCATTAGTCACTAAAGAGGCATTTCTGAAGATGGAGAAATCTATCTTAACAGAGGCTTATTGCTCTCTTGTTCTGGACAGGGCTTCTTTCCAAAAGCATCTTTCCACTAGAACAAGCCTTACAGATGAGAGGCTGCCTAATTTCCCAGGCAAGATGTATAGACAACACACAGAGAACGAAGTGAAATGTATTTCCTTCACTTCACAAACTGAACTGAATACCTGATCATCTGGCTCCAGTATACAGAGGAATAGGTCACAGTTAAGAACAAGTGAAAACCCAAACTACACTGAGTAAGTGACAAAAATCTCAGGTTTATTGCTTTGTTGATGGTACAAGGGCCAGCAAGTAACAGTACAACCACAACCAGCTTAAAAGGCTTCTGTATTAACAACAGTTGATTTGAGATTAAAGATCTCTATCAGTATGACAAAAACTCCGAAATCATCCCCCAAAATGATGATTTTCCTCAACACTGTCATCTTTTTTTCATCTGCAAGTTCTCTTGTTGCAGAGATGCACAGAGTGAACTCTCAGAGAAGGGCTTCTTTCCCCCCTGTAGACATTGCCAGGGCAGATTAAAAGTTAGCACTTTATTGAACGTTATGGTAATAGCAGAGGCTGGTGCTACATCTTTTGTCAAGAGTTCTTTACCCTGAGAATTTCTACCTCTTGGAAAGAAGTTTAAATTCTCTCACTTAAAAACATCCCACACAACTGCAAATACGTACATCAGCAAAGGGAATTGCAAAATATTATTAGAAGGACTGTATTTTACTAGTCTTTTCACCAGATACAAATAGCATNATATATATACACACACACGCTAATAGTAATATGACAGGTTTTAGTATAATGTCTCATAAGAGCAGATGGCCCTTCGGTGCTGTTTTATTAGTTTGTTTTGCCCAAGAAGTATTTGGCTACAGGAACTGCAGCATGTCATTGATTTTATTATTTTAGTGAATTATTGCAGAGCCTCGTAATACAAACTGCACACACAGTTATTCGTTTAATTCATGCTTTTTGTTGTTGTAGAAAACTCCTCTGCACACATCCCCCCTTGGTCAGTCCTCTGCCATCACTCCCCTGTTATCAGTCCCAAATGATGGCTTTCCATTGTGACCTTCTTGCCTTCAGCCCATTTTCCCCACTTCCTGCCCTTTTGGTGCTCAGAGTGGACTCAGCATCCAACTCAGCTCACACTTCAGTCCATGCCCTGGCTCTCTGCCTTTCCTCCGGTCCACACTGGTGACAGACACCAGGCTCTGGGGCAGCTGCCAGCCTGGCTTTTCTTCTGCTTATAAACTCCAGCGCATCTCCACCTTGCTGCCCATCACGTGCAAGCTGAGTGCAGGAGGACAGCGCTGGTGTAAGACCATCCGTCGTCCCTTACGGAGGTGCCTGGCACACCAGCAGCCATTCCATGTCCTTCTGTCAGCTGCCAAGACCACAGAGCGCATCCCTCTGGTCTGAGCAAACAAACACCATTAAGCAAAAGAACACAAGACAGGTGTTATGCACAAGGCAAGTGTGACATATTTACTTCTAAATACAACTTCTCCTCTTAAATGCTTTCAACAGTTGCTCCAAAATAATTATAGTAGCTTCAAAAAAAAAAAAAGCAAAATCTACTTTTCAGCCTTATGTAGGTCATCCAGTGTTGGAACTTAAAACTCTCAGATCCACAACACAGTTGATGGGAATGACTGGAGGGGAAGCAGCATGTAGAGAAGCCCATATGGACAACATATGCTCCACCAGGAAACCACTAACTTTGTGACAGCAGCAGAATTTTCAGGGTAAGAGATGTTTGTACATGGCTCCAAGAACAGACTGTGGTCTAAAGATGGCAGGCAGCACATCCAATTATAAAATATCCCATTAGAGCCATCTTTGGGAAGAGAACAGGCATGAACTCCTGCTAGAATACTAAGGAACTACATCTGCCAACAAACACAGGCACACCAATACAGCCAAGGGTTCCTTGCACGAATTCAGTTAGTATGGGCTTAGGGGAAATGCAGTCCAGCATCTTCCATCTAAACAACATATATTACAGCATACATTACATATATTTTAAAGTAATGCATGACACAATTTAAAGTTACACCAATTAGCAACATTTTGTGTATTATCAAATATAGTGTTAAAGTCCACTCAAGTCCTTTCCAAGAAAACCAAAAAGCAGAAAATTTCTCAATATGCATTAGCACAGAAAGTGCTCAAAAAAACACCAGCTGAGACAATACCCAATGAGCTCAGAAAAACTGACTGCTTAGGACAGGAAAATTATTACAATCTTCTGTTCTTCCCTTAAGAGGTGACAAAATCTATTTGTGTCACATTTAAATACATAAAACCTAAATAGAATTCTGAAGCACCTATGCTTCAGAATCTTCAGAGAAAGGCAAATGGAGAAATACCGTTAATATTGTCCTAGTTTAGATAGGAGCTCATCAATAAAAAGAATTTTTAAAAAATGCCCTGAGAAAGAAACAAATGGAGAAATAAATAAGTGAACTATTGCAACAGCCAAAGCTGTTTGTCTTTGCTAAGTCAGATTCACTGGTGACTATGAAACCCAAATGTGAATCAAATTCTGAGCCTGCCACCATTTTTTCTTTAATGTGCAGAAAGGTGTTGAGATGCCTCCACACTTCCCATGCTGGATGATCACTTTATATTTCAGAGCTAAATTCTATTCAGAACTCAGTGTGAAACCACATGTAAGCCTACAGCTTTCAACTGTAAAATGGGTGACTAACAGCTGCATTCCAGAAGATAATGGCACACAAAATCTTGAACAGTTTTGAAAGTGTCTAAAAACACAGAAATACAACTACAGTCTTTGAATGAGCTGGGGTGTTTTGAGCAAAATAGATAAAATAACATTACTTTTTCTGGGTTCTTCTTTGACTAGACATTCAAAGAATTTCAAGCAAGGCTACAATTTTCTATGAGCAGAAATTAAAAAGTAAAGTTAAAATATCTTCATTTCTTTCCTCCCAAAGAATCCTAACACAGCAATTTATAGTTTCTTTCATATTTCTCAGTTTCTTGAATTGAAAGACTGTGATCAAAGAGCTATCAGGGTGAAGACAATTCCAACTCATTTCTTCTTTTATCATACAATATTTAGAGTACTTATCCATTTACTTATATTCTTCCATTTAATTTTAGAGAACTAAATTTTACTAGCTGTAACTTCAATGCATTAGTGTTTACATCACTTTCAACTACCTGGTGGCATGAATGGTTTTACAAATGTTTTATGAAAATATAAAGCTAGGCTGTTTAGACAAGAAAGAGGTTCATTAGCAAATACCTTCATTGCCATCTAAATGCATACCTCCACAACAAATTAACACACTTCAAGGCATTTTTGCCTTTTAAAAAAGCATCATATCTGCAATTGCAAATGCAAATAATTCTCTTTTCAATACCAGTACAAACAAGGTCTCTATGATTCCAGTCTATTTCTACTCACACTACTGGAAGTATCAAAAAACATTCACAGGTGCAATAACAAAACAAACAAACAAACAAACAACTCCCAATCTCCTGGCTCACAGAAGGTTCCCCAAGGTTACAGAACATAGTGTGTGGTTATATTCTCCTCTTATACTTAGTTTACTTATTTCTTTTGCCTCCTTTTTTACCCACTACATCTCCCTCCAAACCACATACTTCAAAGGAGAGTTCCCATAGCGCATGTTAGAATCACAGGGGTTTTTTGTACTAAGACTATAAAGCTGGTATTGCAGGATCTTTAGAAATTTGCTCTTGGCATTCCACCCGCACACCCAATATCATTTATTCTAAATTTCTATAGATATAGATACAGTATTTTAAATATTCAGGTTTATTCTCTCTGCCATTTCATTCATACAGATACACATATACTACACATGTCAAAGCCATTTATATTGTTGGGCTGACAAGTGGATATAAGGGAATAGAACAGTCATATGGCCCCTCCTTCGCTCATTCACACAAAATGCATTTGAGGAAATGACCATTTAGTTCTAATCAAAGTCTTAACATAATGAAAAGCAAAGGGTGTAAAGGAAGGGCAAAACCAGCAATTTGCTAAATATTATCTTGCTTAAACATTACATTGTATGTGCATATATATTCAGTCTCAAAGACCACCACTCTCTCTTTTATAGACTGGTAAGTAGGAAGGCCAATCATCCTTTACGACTCCTTAGTGCCAACAGAGAAAATTTCTGGTTTGAACTTCAGGGTATGCAATAGATGCATTAAGGAAGACGAGTGGATGGAAGGAACAGCACAACATTATCAATTTTCTTTCCTTCCCTCTCCCACATCTCAGTAGTAAGCAGTTATAAAGCACTTTCCTCTAAGATAATCATTCGGGGCTAGCTAATTATGTCTTTTCCAGCATTTCTTTATACTCTACTTGCTCAAAAGACGAAAGTCCTAGTTTGCATTTAAATGCAAATTACTGTAGATAAACCAAATAGTCAGAATTTTTAAGAAAATCCATTTCCTAAGGAAAGAGAACTACAAAAAACAGCAAAAGTATTAAGAAATAGAACAAGAAACATTAAGAAACAAACAGAACCCGCCTAATTCTGATTTATGTAGTAGCTCATATCCTGACAAGAACTTATGATTCCAATTCATCAGTTAATTATAAAGTAATTTATCTGGCAGTAAGATTGCTGTGCCAGGAAGTCCGTAGTCTTATAGCTCAAAACCTTCCTAATGACAATTTTCTTCCACAGATTCAGGAGCATATGTTATGTCAAGACACAGATTTCCAAATTTAAAAAGTTTTAGGAGAGCTTTCAGGCACTCAAATATGCAACCTACATCCTAGGAATTTTCTAGGCTCTGTCTTTTAATTGAAGGTAGAAAAGTAAGAGGAAAAAGAGAAAATCTTGAGGCAAGACTGGACAAGAGAAGAAACTCATTTAAATTCACATGTAGAAAGCCCCTGATCCACTCAAGTAATACAAAATTAGTCATTAACAGGGAAAGGAAATGGCAACAAGTGTTTAAATTAGTGACTTCAAATATGTTGCTAGTTTTGTTTTTTTTTTTTAAAGATTGCAGAAGGATTCTAATACTTCTATAATCATTTTAGAAAAAAATTGCTAACAAGCAAATGCCCATGCAAAAATGTGTCACAAGCTAGGCAATCTTATTAATGATTTTCTTCAGTAAATACTGACTAAGCTTCTACAACACGAAATCTAAACAGCTCTGAAAACCCAAGCTTTCTCACACATCACGATTGCTGTCCAGAAAGCGAGTTACATGAAATTTAACTCAGTAATGACAGCACATGCTGTAATGCTCCCCTTCTCTCTTTCAAAAGCACAACCCAAAATATACGGCCAGTATCACAGGTATAACTCATTTAATCTGAGATATCTTTGAATATGCATTTATGTCTACAGTTAAACTAGTCAGATTAGGCCCCTTTCAGTCAGTGGAGACAAACAGGCACAGCACAATTTGCTCATCCTAATGCAGACATCTATAGATGAGACAAACTGCAGCCCAAAAGTGCCCGGTTTTCCTCTACTGGCAATGGAAAGTGACCTGGAGTATGCGTTCAGCCAGACATGTCCATTGAGTAGGATGAATTCCACTCATTCTGCCATACAGGGTCCAATTCTCTTATCCCTGCCATAACTACTCATTAAAAAATGATAAAATAAACCAAGATAAACTGATTATTTTAAAACTAAATGTAATTTGTACATAAAAATCATCATCCAGCTCACAGTCAGAAATGTATTAAGTGATATTTTAATTAAAGAAGCCATTAAAAATGACTATATTGTAAGCGTTAAACAAAATCTTACCCAAATCCTAAAAGAGCCTTTTCCTTTATGCTTAAGAAAGGTCCAGATGAAATTGCTGCATCTAAAAAGGAATTTGTAGTATCATTTGCACCAATAAGCAATAATGGAAATATGATTCCATTCACTTTAGAAAGGCAAAAAATAATTTTAAATGTATTTTGGTTAAAATGCATTGTCAATTTCAACTTACAGTCAAGTTGCTCTATTTTATGTATTTGGATGTTGCTCAGTTTTTAGCTCTAGGTTACTAGTGCATTTCTCATTGCATTTCTTTGGCTGATTCCTCCCAAAGTTTTTCCTTGTTTTACAGACATAGTCTTCTCACAGATAATTTTTTCCCCTGTTTCGTATTTCATATGTCCACCTACACTAGAAAAGGCAAGGTGGCTTCAACAGCTGTAGGAACAATGTAAACTCACATGGAAAACATCATGCACATACGCACTGCAGCACTACAAGTAAGATCTGAGAACTTTTTGACTATTAAACATCCTATAGCAGTGGTTATTGCTAGAAAGCATTAAGTCTTGTGCTTCTAAATCACACAGAATTTTGAAGTTCCCTCTGTTAGACACTCGTACATCGGACTGTTGTGGTTTAGCCCTGGCAGGCAGCTAAGTGCCACACAGCCACTCGCTCACTCTCCCCAGGTGGGATGGGGAGATAATCAAAAAGGCAAAAGTCCAAGAACTCATGGGTTGAGATAAAGACAGTTCACTAGGTAAAGCAAAAGCCGGGCATGCAAACAAAACAAAACAAGGAATTCATTCACTACTTCCCATGGGCAGGCGGGTGTTCAGCCACTTCCAGGAAAGCAGGGCTCATCATGCGTAACGGTTTCTTGGGAAGACAAATGCCATCACTCCGAACGTCCTCCCCCTTCCTCCTTCTTTCCCCCAGCTTTTATTGTTCAGCATGACACCACATGGTATGGGACATCCCTCTGGTCAGTTTGGGTCACCTACCCTGGCTGTGTCCCCTCCCAGCTCCTTGTGCACCCCCAGCCCCCTCGCTGGCAGGGCAGCACGAGAAGCTGAAAAGTCCTTGGCTCTGTGTAAGCACTGCTCTGCAACAACTGAAAACATCGGTGTGTTATCACCACTGTTTTCATCAAAAATCCAAAACACAGCATTGTGTGAGCCCCTACGAAGAAAATTAACTCTATCCCAGCCAAAACCATGACAAGGAACTAGAGTTTATCTTGCTGAAAGATTTTGTGGTTTGTGGAACTGGATTTTCTGGTTTTGTGTGTAAACCCAAGTTGTAAAGAATAAACAGTACAAAGGAAGTTACAAATTTTTTCTGATTTCTTTTGTTTCAAAACCAGATTTCTGGGTGCTAAAGAATGAGCTACTAACAAAAGTTGATAAAACTGAATTTATAGCAAAATTACTAGTACTTCTATGTAGCCTAGTACTAGTACTTCCACACAGCCTTTCTTTCCAGCATATCAAGTTTCAAAGTTACCTGCTCTATTCAAGTAGCACTGTAAAACATTAGTACCTTTCCTTGTCAATGTATCAGCCTGATTTTAATCAGCTGTCAAAGGAATTTAATTCCTCCTTTCTGCAGGAAAGTCTAAGAATGCATGTAAATATGAACTGAATCAGGCTCACATGCCAACCTTTCTGTATGCTTAAATACCAGACTACAGGATACACCCAGCTGTCTTTCTCTGCAATTCCAAACAATAAAAAAGTACCTTGAAATCCAGAAACATAACTTATTTGGTGATGGACCCCACGACGCAGCATGTAGGATGTCATGTTGCCTGCACACTTGCACAGGTAACACTGAGGCTAGCTCTCCAGGCAGCAGCACCGTAGTTCTCTGATTCCTCCACAGCTCACTGAGCTCTCCTCCACCCACAATAGCCCCAGTCGCCAGCCTTTACTTTGCAATTAGCTCTCAGTGCTAGTCCAAAACTAAGCACTCCCTTAAGAGCATCAGGTGGAGAGTTAAGGACAGAAAAAGCAGGAACTTCTGCTGTGCAGTAAAGCACCAAAAAGCTCCGCTTTTGCTAAGAGGCTTGGTCCCCTGTTCTTCCTACCCAGACACATTAAAAGCTAGGAGGGATGAAAGTCAATCTCTGATGGGGGTACAGGGTCACCTTCAGTGACAGGTTGCTGCAATGCAGCTCTCATTTCCCCTCGTAGAACCAAAGCTGCAATGGACAGAAACTTTTATATTCATGTTTTTCTTTGTTTCCTTCATGGAATAGATAAAACCTGAGATAAAGAAAAAGAAAAGAAGTAACCTTGCAAGACACCCCTGACTAAAATAGTTCGCTCTTGTTCCAGCATTAGAATTACAACTAGATCAGGTAAGAATACTTGTGGCACAGATGCTGCGAAATAAAAAGCCACCGATGCCACTGGCATCCTAAAGGAGCAGTGCCTGCTGTGCACCGCTCCGGTCCGGCCCCACACATAGGAAGGTCAAGTTTGACTCACACTCCCTCTCCCTTTTTAATATTAAAGAAGAATCATGAAAAACAGCAATAATTACCTTGAGACAGTAACATTTAATACAAAGGGGTTCAAGTGACTATACTTAATCAGAAAAGCTTTTCTCCCCCCCGCAAGCTTTTATTGGTAGGGAGAATAAAAATGAAATCTCTGTAAGGTCTACTGTTTTTTTCCTCCTACATTATTGATACTGATCATTTTGTTTGTTTTTAAAAAAGGCAATGTGAGGAAGAACTGTGCAGTACTTGATTGAACACTACCCTTTCTCTGGCTGCCATGGCAGATAAATAACAAGAACATAAAATCCAGTCAACCTAGACCTCAGAAAAAAAACAAGAAGTTAATTACTTTTTTTCAAATAAGTAAAAGGGAAGGAAGATGGATTTAAATGTTATCAGAAGAAAATAATCAAGATTATTATTCTAAAAGAAAATACCCCAAGCAGCTAAAGAACAACCACAAAAAAAACCCACACAAGTAAATAAACAATTGTGCTGTTGTATAAATGGGCAGCTCATAATAAATCTCGCTGTTCTTACGCATGATTAAGCATACTTATATAGATGTTTTGCTACAGAAAGCGAGACAGACGGCACTATATAGGAAATCCTTAATCAGACCACACAGCAAAATTTCAAACAAATTTTTAGGTTGCATCTGATAGGTGTATATATGTATATATGTACATATGCTTCCAGTGATTCCCTCCCCCTTCTCCCTCGGACCAAGCCAGTGCCCACAACTGTGGTCAAGGATGAACGAACACACGGTTATGCCCATGTCACAAACACAGATGCCTTTCTCAGAAAAGCTGTAATACCTCTGTACACTGAAAGAGGATTTCAGAGCACAGCGAAAGAATATTCCCTGTGTCCAGAGAAGACATTTTGCCATCTACATAAAAACATTTCCTGGTTTTGGACAAGCTATTGCACTGTGTGTCCGTGCCCAGGTGCCGGCAGCAGGGCTCCTGTGAGGAGAGGCCGGGGCTGCCCCGGCCGCACACAGCCGGCTCCAAAGGCCCCGCCACAGGGCATCGCTGGGCCCAGCGGCCAAAATGGCGGCTCCTTGGAGAAAATGCATTTAAGAAATGATTAAAAAAAAAAAAAAAAAAACTACACTGCACGGGCAGTGAGGAGTGAGGAAAAAACCCTGCGATCACCAAGGTGAGAGAAGGAGGGGGAGAAGGTGCTCCAGGTACCTTCAGAGATTCCCCTGAAGCTCAGGGAGCTGACCACGCTGGAGCAGGTTTATCCTGAAGGACCACAGGAGAAGTAGGAGTGGTAGAAACAAACTGCTATGAGAGACCACAACCCCCGTTCCCCATCCCCCTGCACTGCTTAGGTGTGGGGAGGAGGCAAAGAGTTGGGAATGGAGGAGTGAAGCTGAGCCTGGGGACAAAAAAAGAGTGTGGGGTGGGAGGGAAGATGTCTTAGTTTTTGTCCATTTCTCACCATCCAACTCTATTTTAATTGGCAATTAAATAAACTAATTTTCCCCAAATTAAGTCTGTTCTACCCGTGATGGTAACTGGTAAGCAATCTCCCTGTCTATCTTGACTCACAAGCATTTCCATCTTTTCTCCCTGTTCTATTATGGAGAGGGAGTGAGAGAGCAGTTGGGTGGGCATCTGGCAGCCAGACAAGGTCAGCCCACCACAACCATAAAACTCGTAGTTTCCCTCCACTCAAAGGATTTTCCAGCCGGGTACCCAGAAAACCTCTAGAAGCTAGAACCTCCCTCTGCACCAAAACCCTGAGTGCCAGCCTGCCTGCCATCTGACACAGCTAACAGAAGCTACAAGGGAAAAATCCAAACAGCAATTCTGCCATTTTGCCTTTTTTTTAGGGGGGTCTGTCTTTCCCTTCTCTCTCAAATCGATATTACCCTCCTGAACTGAAGAGTATCCTTGACACCAGGTACTCAATGATGGTAAAACATAAGGTGACCAGACAAACGGAGAAGGGAAGAGTGGTGGAAGCTTAGGAGATGTCAACTGGGGCACACAGGAAACTAGAGGTGGGGTGGGTTGCATAAGGAGGCTGGGACAACAGGATGTGGAGGTAAAACAGGGAGGTTGAAAAAGGACATGGCAAGGAAATGAAACCGTCAGGAGAGCACCATTACATCATGGCCCTGGGTATGCAAGAAAAATTAGCCTGGAAAATGAGCAAAAACTGTCGCAAAAGAAAACCGACAAGTCAATTTGGTAAAGTAAGGAGGGCTGCATGATGCCTACCCTGCGGCATACGCTTCATTGTGTACAGGAAAAACAGCAAGCACCAACAGAGAAAAGAGAGGCTGCCTGCCCGCTACCCACCACAGCCAAATCCCAGCCAAGCTCCCTGGCAGCAAATTCCTCCTTTCCAGCCATGTGGGCAGTGCTGGTATTTTGCACAGTTCTTATGGCTGCTACATCCCCTCTGACGGGGAGCGACTGGACAGGACAGTGGAGGGCTGCCCCCTAGGTACCCTGAGGGAGAGGCAGAGGTGCCCAGCACAGGAGCAGCCTGGTTGCATCGAGGTTTGGCAGCTGCATGAGGCTTCTCCCAGCAGTGCTTTCTGCTGCTAGGTGGCTGGAGCACAAGCTGCACCAAGGTCCCAACACTGCACAGAGGGCTCTGCAGCATGGGTGCACCAGGGTGGTGTGGGGAACTTAAGGGTTCAACGGGCAGCAAGCCCCAAGGTCCAGCCTGGAAGAAGTGATGCAATAAAAATTAAATAAAAATAAAAACAGTTAGAATGTGAATTTCCCAGCAGGGGAAGGGGGGAAACCAAACCCTCACCTATGCAATCATTAGAGTCCTTCACCAGTTCCCCAGAAGAATAAAAAACAACAGACTATCAAGACAACAGGTGATCATCTAGAAATAATCACTGCAGTTGCAGTGAACCAGAAGACAGGGAAATACCAGCGGTCTGAAGGAAATAAATTCACAACCATTTATAATGAATGCAAACTTGCAGCAGGTTTGAAATGTCTCCCTTTGCCATTGGTAATTCTGTATTAATTAATATTAAATCTTTCCCAGTACATCACTGCAAACAGTTACTTTATAAAAATCCTAAACTGCTTATCATAAATTGTGCAATTCAATAAACATAATGGGAAACGTTCCTGCACTGAGAATTCTTTATTAAAAAAAAATCTTTTATATCCTCTAATAAGTCAAGTAAATCAAATAATTAATGTAAAAATATGAATACAATCCATCTCATGAATTACGTGCGATCTTTTGATGATACATCAAATGTTCCCCCCCCCCCCCCCTCCAGTTTCTGCTTGCTTTCTCCTTTAAGAGGCTTTTAGACTCTGTGGAAGGATATTGATGAAGGCCATTGGGTAGGTGACCTCCGAGATCTCAAGTAACCTGATTATTTGTGACTTTGGGTGACATTATATACTAACCACTATTTACACTTTGGCCTTTGAGCAGCTATGCTCACTTAGATATTGTTTTTCAAAATTAAATAAAAATCTATTTCCTTTTTTTTTTTTTTTTAAATGGAGTCCTCTACAGATGAAGAGCTACATAGAAAAAAAAAAATCCACAGTAGATGAAGTAACTGCACAAAAACTGTCTTTCTGGCAACAGAGCTGCTGTGCTATCCAAGTGAAAAGACTGCAACACCAAAAAGCTTCAGCTTCTTAATATCTTTTTTAAACAACCTTACTGTGCTTTCAAAGTCATTTATTTTGCCCTGTAGTCATTTCAAAGGAAAAACAGAGGTCAAGATGGCACGAAAAAGAGAAAAACACTCAAAATTAAGAGATTCAAGTTTAGCAGCTCCTTCACCAATTTGCTGAAAGATGCCTGTGACAAGGTTTCTGGCCTTTGAACCGCTACCTAAATAAAAGCTTTCCCCCTTCTCTCCTGTGCCCATACAAGCCTCATCCTGCACGCATCCCCAACACCCTTTTCCAGCCTTTTGGCTTCACACCACTCTGGGTAGAGTAAAAACTCTCTCCACAAATCGCATGCCAGGTTTCCCAAGACCACAGTTAAAGTCACCAAACACACCTTTCCTAACTTTTAATGCAGTAGGACTATGTCTGCCAGCAATGTCTTCTTCCCAGCTACAACCTTTCAGAAAGCCTCTCCGCTGTTTTTTTCACTGGCATACAGATCTGATGCGAGCCTGGACTCCAATGCACATTAATTTCTCTGTTACCAAATATGGAGTTCGTTATAGTGCCAACTTTGCTCCTGTGCTTTAAGTCACATTAGCTTTCTACGCAGTCTGAAGTGCTGTAGACCACTGCATTACAAGCAGCAATTCTTTGAAAGACTGCATCTCCACAATACTTTTGTTTATCCCTCTGAAACTGCTTATTCTTTTCCAACCCTCACCTAACTGAACTCTTTGATAGCAAAGAGTTTGCACAGCAGACTACTAGGCAGCATATCGAAAGCATCTCTACCCTTAGGAGACAAGTAGCCACACTGATGGGAGAGCTCTTAAAAATTCTCAAGTACCAGATCTTAGAAGGATGTTACGCTTGAACATGAGATTTGTGGCAAGCGAAAAGAGAAATCAATAGAAATGCTACATTATGCCATTCCGTGCTTGTTCCTACTTTATAAGAGCCTCCTCTAAGTAATTGCATTCCTGTGCTGAAGACAGACTTGTTATCAGCCAGAGTTCAAGTGAATGGAGCTGTAATTCAGTCCTGCCACAGGTAAAGTCTGATTTCACATCTGTAAGAAACCCACAGGATCCTGCGAACTGGAGGCAGTCCCTATCCCCAAGCAACAGGCAGTGGACGTGCCCTGGCAGTGTCACTGCTGCAGTCCATATTCCGGCTACACAGAGACCAACAAAGGGTTCCATAAAAATTAGACATGGAGAGATGTGAAGCCTAGTGTCAAAATGACTCTTCCCCACAGTCAAGGCAATTTAGAAGAAATTACTGAACAGATGGATTTTTTTCCAGCCAAGATCTGGGAATAATGTTAGGGTTCTGTTTTGTTGTTGTTGTTATTGTTTTTGTTTGTTTGTTTTTAAACAAAAAGCCACATGAAGGTTTATGAATATCACTTAAGACTTCATGAACACAGGTATTTAAGATCTGACTTTTCAGTTCTTCATAAAAGAAAGCATTTTACACTGTGGCTCCAAAGTAAGCTTGTCAAGTTGACCAACTTGTAACACTAGTGGTAGGTAGTAAAGAGAGAAACACACAATAATTAAAGAAAAAAACAAGCTGTATAATTTAAATTTACAAAAGCTACATGACCTCAGCTACATTTATAGAGATTCTGCAATAGCAGATAGCTTTCTGTGAACACAGGAATAAGTATATTAAGAACTCAATAAAAAAAAAAAAAAAACTTTCAAAAGCTTTTCTGACCAGAATCCCAGCAGAAAGGGATTACACCATGCCATGGGTGATACAAGTGAATAGAATGCCAGGAAAAAAAGAACTGAAAAGGCTTGTGAGCACCACAGATGCACGAAGATAACAGACCAGAACTGGTCATGGAAGGAATCATGTACAGTAAAATAACATGGCTTTTATAAAGCATGAACTAAAATGTTGAATTCCATCCTCTTTTGGATCTTGCAGACCCTGTTCTCTAAAGGCAGCACATTACTTAGCTTTGTATTTTAGTTTTCATCTTTTTCAGTTACTTCAGCTACATTAATTAATTCACTTTTACAGATGACTTTCTGATAACATTTCAAGACTCCTGGTAATCCAACCTGGCTTCACGAGCTAGCCAGCTGAAACCAATATAAAAAATTATCAAAAATGAATAAGTTTTTAATGCCAAGTCTGCTCTAACGCTATTGAAATACAGAAATCCCACCTCACAATCTTTCCTGGTATTTGAATTCATTATAATCTTCATGCCTGTTTTTTTGAACGAAACACTGATTCCCCAAGGTTTTGTATCTGATGTGTAAGAAGCTGAAGCTTGCAAGGAAGCACAGCATTCTCATAAAGGCATTATGTCATCCTTTAAAAGGAAACTTGAAACTTCCAAGTTTAATTTTCAAAAGCCCATATCCCAAGAAAGTTTGCTTTTAAAAACTGCAAAAAGGAAGTAGAACTTCTGTTCTTATTTTAAAGACAAACATACCAAAGCACGTTGTGAAGCAGCGGAAGCCATAGCATGAAGTTATTATAAAAGGTTTCAGAGACAGCGAACTACCCTGAAAACATTTTCTGTCAGGAGAATGACTGAAAATAGGATTAAAACCCTTGAGAAACCAGAAAGCAAACAAATATGAAGAATGAGATTCTGTTTTTCAAAAGAATAAATTTGCATAGGCAGAACAAGCAGCATGGTCTTCTTTTTTTATAAAAAAATTTTATAATGTTGAGAACTGGACAGACTGATACTTATTGCCAAAGACTGAACAGCACGCACTGTGGTAGCCACTTTTCTACAGATAGAAGATTTTAGGGAGAAGTATCTTTTCTGGGATCACTCAATCAAGCAGGAGAAAAAAAGGAAGCAGGAAACTCATTGTGAGAGAATACTTCTTCCTGTAAAACATCGTTTCTGAAGCTCTGAAAAACAGGAGCAGGCAGGCAACCAACATTAAATGAGCAAACAGCAACAACAACAACAACAAAATCACACGAAAAGCCATTAAGCTAGTTGTTATAGAATAATGTCCTTTTTCAGGAGGAAAATACACCACAATTCATAGTTATTTACCTAAAAATATCTAAGTTCAAATAATTGTTTATAAAAATTTTTAAACATATTTTACTAATTAAAGTTCAATATATTTTGATATCACAACAAAAACAACGCAACTGCTCTTTTCTTCAAATACAACACAGCAAGTTGTGAGAGGTATATAAAGGGAGAAGTACAGAAAAAAACTTAAGTGGGACAGCTCATCATCAACATTAATCACAAAACAAGCTACAAAATAAATACACCAATGCTTAATTAAACAAAAGTATTTTCTAATTCCAACTATTCTCTTATTACAGAAAGCTTGCCTGGCCAACTGACAGATCTTTCATCTTTATTAGCCAAGTGTATTGGAGTGAAATAGTCCTGATTTTAGATAGCACTCAACACCATCAAACGGAAGGCCTTAGAGTACTTGACGACCCTGGAGGATCCCAGCCCATCAGCCGAGAAACCCTTGTCTACAGCAGTGTCCTAAAGCAACACTGATGCAAGCTTGGAAATGAAGATACAAGTTCAGAGAGAGAGATTCAGCTTAGATCAGAATCCCATTACCTGGCCAAAATTCGATGGGTAGCTTCATCCTGGTGCTTGTCCCCATAAATGTAGGGACATCATTTGGGGAAGTGGTTTGTTTTCCTAAGAGAAAGCACATGTCTCTTAGGGCTTTCCCCCCTTTTTAGACATATTACATACAAGGAAAATAATCTTGTATGAGTCCTAATCATTTTGGAGTTGATGAACTCTGGTCTTGAATACAGATTCCATGTAGAACACAAGGTGGTAAAAATGCAACAGTATAGCAAAATGAAGACCCAAACTCCATTCTAGATACAGTTTATAATGTAAACACTCTGGCAGTATTTCAGGATGTAGGACCTACTTCCTTATGAATGAGTCGTCTGGGTCACAGCCATGGCATGGCAGCTGAGCACTTCCTGCTGGCCATAAACCTGTGTAGCTATGTCCCACCTACACTGCCCACAGCTGGAGAACTCATCATGGGAAATTCCTTTCTAGATGTATGGAAAAAAAATTTTTTTTTTTTTGACATGAGAGTGGTCAAACCCCAGAGCAGATGTCTGGACAGGTCAACAAGCCTCCATCCTTGGAGGCGTTCAACCCACCCCTCTCTCTCCCCAGACACTCACTGGAACTCTTACCCATGCAGTCAACATAGCCACATGAGCAAGTCACCTCACTCTAGAGCAGACACCTTATAAATGGCCCAAATGAGTGGACAACCTTATGAACGAACTGACACACACGAGCCTCCGCTCACCAGATCACCACTAGCTAAATGAGAGCCCAGGCAAGTGCGCCCAAATATAAGTCTTACTGAATCACCTCTCCCAAAGCTTTTCCTCTTGTGTGAGCAGACCAGTCTCTCCAGCTAGATAAAAACATAACTGGCTAACTCATTTCTTAATCACTGGTTACATCCATGACAGTAGCTGAGACATCAACATTACAGCACTTGAGAAGTAATAAAGCCTCATCATGTATCAAGTATAAGAAATAATCCTACTGGTTTTGTAATTTACAGTAAGTAGACATATTCCCTGCAAATTTTCTCTCCTATTATTTGTAAACATATGAAAGTTAGCTGCAGTGCATGGTAGCATAAGGAACACAGGCTAATTTGTAGCACGAAGGACACAAATATTGTACAGTCACTAGAAAGGCTGACATGAAAATCTGCATCTCTCGGTTTCCATCTTGATGCAGCACTGCATAGGTTACAAGATACTCTGAAAGTGGAGCATTTCATTATCCAAAATACCAGATGTTTCTGGCATCATGACAAGACAGCGGCATGCTCACAACATCCACAATAATCTGATATTTTTAGAAAACCCATATTTAAGGGGAGTGATACTTAAGGATTAATGCCTTTCTCACTTTAGAAAATACAGTGTGTAAGCCAAAAATTGGAGCTTTTCATAACTATATTTCATAGATTATTTAATCAGAAACCATATCAAAAATGGAAAAATAAATAAACCCAAGATTCTTTGAGCCTTCTGTAAAGACCATCTCATCTTTTGACAAGGGAATTTCTTCCCCTTATTTAGACTCCATTTCTGCTAACTTTCTGAGCTGTGCAAACAACATATATCCAGCCTAAATTCCTAACCTGTAACAACCAGGTACAGGACTTTCCAGGCACTTTCAGCACATTTAGCCACACCACATTGCTCCTATGAACAACTGCTATGAAAAGAATCTAAAAAACGATTGACTACTATCTTGCTTATATAGGCATAATACAATGAAGTCCCAGAGTCACACGTTAAAGAACAAATTCACACCCTCCGTGAGCCATCTGGTTTAAAGCCAAGTATTTTTCTCCTCCACCCACAAATCTTGTATAAACATAAGAATAGTACAGTTCCTCTTTCAAGAGGAACACACCTAGAAAAAAAACAATTCCCTCTCAGCCAGTTTCATGAACACATTTTATGAGGATAAATTTGCAGCCTGTCCATTTCTGACAACAATCAGAAAGAATAGCTGTTTCTAGACAGGCTGAAAGAAATTTTTTTAAAAAAAAAAAAGGTATTTTAGAATCTGGCTGTGGGCTGCTATTGCCACATGCCTAATTTTCAATGCAGTAGATCCCATTCACAACAGTATGGCCTCACTCAAATGGCACTGAAGTCCTTTCATTACTTCCAGGTTATCCCACTGTTCTTATGTCACAGGCCAATTAGTAACTGCTCAGCTGTGTGTTAGCTCAACAGGCATTTTAAAGTCAAATAAAGACAGTTGTGATTCAGACAACTAACGTCTGATATCAGTGTTTAAATTATCCAAGTCTTTCAGTTGCTTGTCCCTTCTCTAATATTGCATTTTATGTATTTTATACAGTAGGCTCCCATCCTCCAACTGTTTTGTAACTCAAATTGGCTAAATGGGTATCCTCAAAGCAGAAGGGGAAAAAAAAAGGACACTTTTTTAAACCATGTCTAACCTTCAGAGGCACTGTTGTCAAGACATGTAAAACAATTAAATTAATT
>VXAL01012988.1:222026-233349 GCA_013399475.1 Chauna torquata | reverse complement strand
CTCCTAGTCTGGAGATGCAATTTCCTCTCCAGACTTCAGATAAAAATCAACCTTCAATATTTCTGTTATTTGCAAAGTGGAGGTAGAGGACCAATACTTTGTGCAAAGCATGAAGGATAGCTAAGGGAATGACAATGAAGGACAGAAGTGTATAGAAATCAGAGTAGGCAGAAGGAGAGGTTGAGCTTATTCCTCCAGCTCCCAGTCCTGTTCTCTTTTATGAAGACTACCAAATTAAGATCGGAAGTTTCTTTTCCCCCTGCTAAAGCATTTCTTGCCTCTGGTGCAAAGGACCAGACAACAAAATAAGAGGTGCACATGTTATTTGGTAAAATCCAGTATAGTCAAGAAGTCTGAGAAGCAGAGGAGAGTTACATGGAACAAGGTTTGCTTACCGTTGTGCAAGCAAACCTCACAGGAACAAGAACCAGAGTTTCCAAGTGATTCACTCGGTCCCTAGCACAAGTGTGAGCACTGTTCCCCAGAAGCACAGAAATAATGACTGACCTTCAGAATAATTCACAGCATGTACTTTGTACCAGCTTTTCCAAAAATTATCATTACTTAGTGCTGAGTAGGAGTAAGGCAGACAGGCCAAGGCTTCTTGGATCTTTCCAACATTGGGAGATGCCTGAATTAGTACAAGCAGGATAAAAGATGAGACAGACCCAGAAGTCACACGCTGTTGTACTCTACTCAACCACGAAGTTGTGGTATCAAACGAAGTAAGGAAGGAAGCATGAATTTATGTCTTTTGTCACACAGAAAAACAAAGTATATACATGTTAGTGGGTTTGAAAATAAAAACATCGACTCAAATATGCTGGATAATATTTTAGCGGTGAGAACTCCAAAAGCTGTGGCATAACTGCCTCATTACAAATGTTGTCTGCTACGAGCATTTGAGCCATATGCAAAAGTACAATAAGAATTCACAAGTCTGGAAGCATTCTGTACTGACATCAGCACACCCTGACCATTCAGCCTCCCACAGTCAACGAATTGCTTGACCCCACAGATGTTTGTTAAACTCTGCTCTGCAGCTTGCCAAATTGGGCCACAGCAGAATGCCAAGGCAGCCTTTTTACAGGATGATTCGATGACCTGGAACTCAGAACTTTTGATAGCAGCTTGGCTAAAAACAAATTAAAACAAAGGCCCACAGCAATGCTCTGATGGAACGCATATGATTTGTTACCACAGAACAGTCTTTGTTCTTTATCACTGCTGCACTTAATTATTTGGAGAGCTTGCTGATATGCATGGCTATTGAACATAAATCCAGTCTCAGCAGTTTGTGTTTTGTCAGAAAGATCTTTCTAGCCTAGAAATTGAGAAGTGATAATTTATTCTCTACATCAAGGAATTGAGAAGAGTCAGTCAGTTCAGTCATCTAGACTGAAGTGGTAAGCAATCTGAACAAGGTAGCTTTGAATTTCTTCAGAAGAGACTGAGAGTTGCCCAGCATCTCCCAAAGAAACCTCCTTCCCAAAAGAGGGCAGCAGGTCTTTATATACAGAGGAGTACAGCCTACTCAGGAAAAGGAAAAAAAATAAGGTTGTTTTTATATCTGACCTAGAATCAGAAGGACTAGTCACACAAAGTCACAAATTTGCCATAATTACTTAAAAGTTGATAAAAATCAATCCACTTGCTTTTTATTCTTGCTTTCTGGCTTAAAGAATGCTATAGATCTTATCTAGGAAACAGCTAAGAAACAGTCACATGGGTGAAAAAAATTAAAATCAATAAAAATGTGAGAGTAAGTGTTAAAAGAGAAACAGCAGGCCTCAGGAAAGGTAGCTGCAAAGTTCTGGAGGGCTGTACCTGCAAATTAACCATAAATGCAGTATTTCTGTACTTGTCATGACAGAGAGAACAGGAACATCATATTGAAGTCTTCCTATTTTGAAATCTGATATTGAAATTCAAGGCTGGGATGCACTGGCAAGTACAGCGCATAAGAATACTGTGCTGGAAAACACAGCCAGCACGGGAGCTGTGCCACCACGACAGGGATGAAATTCAGAGACACACACACCAGGCAAGGACTCACCAGAACTTCTGCTAAATTTCTGTTCTCCTTAGTTGCTCTGAGCTAAGGGTTTGGATGCGCTGTCTCAGCACACCCCAGACAAAATGTTAATATGAAAGGGAGCTGCAAAACACACAGAGAAAGGCCACTAGAGAAGGATGAGGAAGAGACACTACTGCTCGAGAGGTGGTTCATAGCTTGGATTGCTTCGTATAACAGGACGAGACACCATTCTCTATTGAATCCCTCAGAGAGGAAAAGCTGCTATTTTAACTGAAGGGCAGAGCTGATAGAACAGCACATGGGCATAAAACTAAAAGTGCATTCAGTCTGGAAGCAGAAGTCTCGTAACTATTACAGTAATGACAAACAGTGGGGGTTCCCACTAACTGAAGTTTTACCTGTTTACAAAAGAGGCAACCTGGTTGCTTTTGGAAATGAGAATGTCTTGACACAGGAGGTCCCCTCTCGTTTGGTGTAAAGCTAAGAAATGCAGAACTTGTTTGTGTGTTGAAGACATTCAGCAATAATTCTTTCCATCACACAGCAAAGCAATAGCTTGGTTCAGCCATGATATATGCCAGCATGCTTAGTACCTGAGGCATGGTAGCTTTGTTAGTGTATCTTACTACACGCTTTTTTATAAGCAAAGCATTTAATTAAACAGGTACCACTAAAGACCTAATTAAGGTAGCAGAGTTATCTGGCAGTAGTGGCATTATTCCCTGGTAACTATTTCATGATACAGAAAGCATCTTCTGAACTGGCAGGTGGATAAAATACCTCTTTTAACACAGGAACTATCGAAGGGAAACCTACAGATAGCCTATTTATGCCACCTTTCAGAAAAGGCTTATATTTTGCTTCACTAGGTTATATGCATACAATTTGCAAATGCACATGTAATTGGTACAGAAACTACCGCATCAGAACCTGCGTCCCTAACTCAGCCTACCCCAAGTAACTACGTTTGACTTACTTGTTTTAAAAAATCTCCTGCATTAAATGCCATCCCCTCTTTAGAACTGTGTTAGTTTAGTCCATTCTGGTCTTTCTCACTCTTCTGTACTGATGGCACAGATTTGTTTACTCAGTACACAAAAAAAGCCCAACAAATTATTACAATGTTTTATTAGGCTTAAAATTAGCAAGCAACTCACAAGAACATTTTGACAATATCTTAGGTCCGATTTTTTACTTCATCATATAAATGGCTGTAGCAAACAAATACTCCGACACCTGCCTTGAACACATACATGCATATTACATTCAAGGATGGGTTCACTTAGTTGATACGATGTGGTTTCTTGCTCTGAATCCTTCATTTTTTGAAAGAGAAGCTTTGAGGCTACCTATTTTCTTCTGATGTCAATATGCAATTCCGTCCATTTTCCAGGCTCTCCAGCATTATAGATTGAAATGGATTTGCATTGCTGACCATCTGTATTGCTCTGAACTTCAACATTTCACACCTCTTTACAGAATATCTCAATCCACATATCACTCCTGCTATTATAATCAGTATGCACTACCACATTTATCTTACTAGCACTGGCAGTGTGATGATGATCACTGATATGAAGAAGCTGTTCCACTGTAACCACATCACTACTAAAAATAAAACAGTACAAGATTTTTTTTTTGTTTTCCACCTCCTCCAAAAAGTGGCTTGGTACAGTTCTGCTGCTTGCTCATTGAAGTCAGCATAGGAAAAAAGTAAGAGAGCTATCTGCACAGTTCTGCAGTGGGATTTTTTTCCTTTTTTTTTCCCCCCCTCCTTTTTTTTTTTTTTTTTTAAACACACAGTCAGGATAGTTGTTTACCTGTTGGAACTAATTATTTTTCCACTGTAGGAAAAGAATACAAACTGAATCAAATTATGAAAATAAATTATCCTTCACACTGAGAACACATATGCCATGTTTCGACCCAAAGCAAGTTTCTGCAGCCAAGGTATAAATCCATCCTCAAATACAACAACAAATATGATATTTAAGTCTTACGTTTTTTAAGACCTAAAGAGCAGAAGAGTAGAAATTCAGCGTACTATATTTAACATGGCACACTCTGAGCAAACCCTAAGAAATCAGATCAATCCCAAAAGCTCAGTACTAATACAAAAATAAAACCTTTACTGTTAACAAAAGCCATAAGAACACCTTTGCTTCCCCATCACAAGGTTTAGGAATTTCATTCTATAGTAGCTACCAAAGTAGCTACTAAACTGAACCAAGGCAGAAACATGCATCTGGGGGGGGGGGGGGTGTTGGTTTCTATAGAAAATAAATAGCAATTTACAACTTTTGCAACAACAAACAGAAAGATGTTCCTGAAAAAACAGTAATATTAAATGACCTTTATTCAGTATGAAGCGTACTCTCTTTAAAACAGATTAGGCCATGATATGCTACGGAGCTCTAATTCTCCTCCCCTTGTATCAGTACCTATAGCTTTCTTTCCTTCTCTCACACTCATGCACACTTCTCTCTTTCACATATAACTGTACATGTGTATTTTCCACACATGCCTGTCTGTTCAGGTTTCAGCATTGCTCCCGTACAGAACCTGGTAGCGCTGGGGACCAAGCGGAGACAGGGTGCACAGAGAGGTGGGGACATCCCCACATTATGCAGCACCACTGCATAATTTCCCCCTTTCCACTATACGAATGTACCCAGAGATACAACGCAACCTTACAGGACCAAAGAGATCCTAATCAGTTTATTGAAGCCCAAAAGCATTTCCTACTGCCAAGCAGGAGACACGTCTCGCACTCCGGCACACCTCCAGCCTCGGACCCTGGCGGATGCTTAGCAGTGGCACAGGAAATCACACGCAGGTTCCAAGCAATTATAGCTTTGTTATTCCTAATCTAAATTTCTATAAACATGTCAAAGTAATTGAGGACCAGGGCTATTTAAAACATGTCAATTTTATAAATTAAGGAGTACTTAATTAGGCAGGAACACCAAAACGGGTGCCTGGATAAAACTTAACCCCTGATTAGCCCCTTTAAATAACTGCTTGAAATTAAAAAAAAACACTCATTAATTTATGTTGGTTTTGGGTTTTTTTGCAAGAAAGAAGAGAAATCTTTAAACATTTTACACAATTTTCAGATTGCTATTTTTTTCCAGAACCTAGAAAAGAGAAATTACAGTCCATTTTGTGGCCCATACACTTGACAGCAAGCAGTTGCCACAAATACACATGTTAATAATCAACACTGAGAGGAGGCTATCCAAAGGTCCTCTCCAAGTATTAAAAACTTGCTCAGCTGTGACAGCAGCAAACTATTGCGAAGCCAACTATTAAAAAGAAATACAGTATGTCAGCAAATTTCATAAGCAGGTTCTATTGAAGTCATACATTAAATAAGTAAAAAAACAACAAAGAGAGCATTTGATATTAAAATGGAAATACTATTCCTCTTCTACCTGTCATTCTGCCCCCATTAATCCCCACCTCAGCACTAGAGAGTATAAACAGAGCAATCTCTTGCAAATCAGTTCAGGTCTATCTGCTGGATTAGATCCAGTGGATGGCTCAGGATGTCACAATATTTTCCAAGGGCGCTTTATTTGCTGTCTGAAGATATTCTTGAAAATCATTTAACAGTTATTAATTATGCATTCTATTTCTTATAATCAGTTCTTTTAATTAGTATCCCAGGCAGCTTTGCTGAGGATCCCACACTTCTAATAATTAGGGGCAGCTTACTGCCCCTAATTAACTCCAGGCGTAGCAAGACTGTATTACTTTGTTACTTCAGCTGTTTCTTATGTTTGCAATTCATATTCTGTCCTGCTTTACTGGCTCAGAAAGGAGACTGCCTTGTGGTGCTACTTAACTCATTTAGGTTCCAGCTATCTCTCTTGACTTTGTATCAGTTGCTGTATTTTAAATCTTTCCGACTCTCTGGTCACCTCTACACTAGCAAGTGGTACGATGCAAGAAGAGCGCATGCGTAGAGCGAAGCAGTTGTTGCCGAGGACCTAACATCCACCCTAAATCCACTTCAGGCGGCTTTGCCTCAGACCACCGCCAGTCTGGCTACAAGGACTTAACGTGCTCCCAGGGTCCGATATCTGATTTAGCTTCGCCCACAGTCATATTTGTATGTTCCAAGACCCAGCTCGGAAGTGGGGACAAGGAGGGTGACTTCAAAACATACTCCCAACCTGAGCTAAAACGTTGCTGCAGACACTGAAGCTGTCACTGATAAAGTGTGTTTCCTCCAGGGATAGCCTTAGTTTTTAAAAGGCTCATGTCATCAGTTCACTCTTTCGCAGCTACTAGACAGCAGCCATGGCCACTGCACATCAGCCCAGCATGGATCTGCAACATACAGCAGTCGAGGTTGGACAGATTTTTTTTAGACTATCAGAAGAACTCCACCAGTCTCCTTTGGTCTCCTTCCCTTGTGTGCTGCTCTGCATAATTAAGTGCACTTGTATCAGACACAGCTTACAATACAGGAGGAGGGTCATGTATGGAGGTTTTTGCCAACTTACTGATTTTATCACTTCTCCATGACCTCTTGAGACCCATTCCAGATTGAGTTCTGACTAACAACTGTAGTTAGCAAATTAACGTGTTAATAACATATTAGAGTTTAAATATCCAGAACATATCAAACAGCTAGTGGTTTAGTGAAAATCTGAAAGTTTTGTTGCCACTTTAAATAAATAATACTGCTCATTCTTACAACCTGCTGTCTGTACACAAAAAGCATCATGTATTAAAGTAACAGAAGGACTGTTGGAATCCAGTTGCTCCAACGCAACTTTGAGGAAGACCAAGCAAAGACCACAGACAACGCCCAGCCCTGTTCCAGCGTGTTGCAGTCCTTCCTTGTGACTTAGAAAGAAAAGAGGTCTTAAATACAAGTACTACTTAAAATTCCCCACACCTTACACAGGTAAGAATGGCATTCTCAATTTATTTAATTTTCAGCAACATGTAAGAAAAATATATCTATATATATATCCACAGCTTGACAGATCTCCGTTCCCAGATTACCTTTACAGGATGCCCTCTTTAAGTTCCAAGTGGTAAAAGTTTTATATACACAAAACATAGCTAGTCATTTTCAAACATTTATTATTATGGAAAAAGGCCTGGAAGCATTAAGGAATGATATCTAAAAACTCGGATGGCAGAGAAAGATAACTTTACAAATTGGCCTTAAAAATCTCAAGTAATGTTTTTAAAGCCATTTAATTTGGGAGCCAAATCATGCTGAGAAAGAAAACAGAAACATATAAATGAGATTATGATACACGTTCTACCATTTAAGCTAAAATGCTTATAATTATTTCATCAACCGTGTACTAGTACACTTAGAACCTCCATTTGTAAGCATATATGTGGTTACCAGAATGATATTGCATTTGGTGTTAAGTCATCACAAGCTGAATTTAAGTGTCCATTCAGGTCCATTCCTACTCCGCTCAGCAGAAGTGAGCTGAAGATTACATGATCCAGATGAAAATTTCTAATGGGATTTGAAATTTCAGTCTCCAAATAATATCGCTATTTGTTGCTCTTCAATCCCTACTGGTAAGGGATTGAGAAATCCTCTGCCTTTTAATGACAGCACAGGAAAGAAGGTAGTCTGGGGGGAACAGAGTGCTACGATGATTTAATATCGGATCTAGACCAAACAATCACTTCTTTAGTTTTATTTCTTTTCCTTGCTTGTGCTCCATCCACAAGGAGATCAAAATAAACTGGTTAATATTAATATTTTAGCACTAATGCATATTTGATGTATTAAGCAGTTGGAACGCTGAAACATTCTTAGAACACTTTTGTAGGAGAAACAGCCGCCCATACCCTGCTACAAGGCCTCAGAATACATAACTCAGAAATAAGTGAAGGAACAAACTGGGGATACTCCTGAGCAAAAGCTAGGAAGATAAATATCTGGCACAGACTGCCTGGAGGTTAATTTTTTTTTTATTTTTAGAGAAAGCTCATGAATCCACCATAAGAAAATCCCAAACTGATAAAACTGCAACCTTCTGCAGAAGAAATTCTGGGACCGTGAAAACACTGGTTTCCCCAACACACATCCCACCACCCTAGTATCCACAGACTCCAGTTTCTGAGCACCAGGTTTCTCACCCACTCTTTACCCTTGCTATTCTTTATTACACCGACACGGATATCGAGCCTATTCAGTTTTTCCACCTTAATCCTTATCTCTTTGTGCTAGCCCAGTACCTTTGGTGTGAACTCTTATCCTGAAGATACTCCTCCTTCATTTGTGTTTCATACTGAAAAGCAGAGCTCATGACCAGTGGATTTCTCTGCTACAAATTCATTTGTCACTGTTCTTGCTAAACAGTTCCTCTGCTCCAAAATGAATTCAGTTCCATGTGTTTTCTGGATACCTCTAACTCAGTCCATGAAGCTCTCCATTACTGATTCCCATTTCTCCCCTACTCTTTATAGATCTCCAAAGAGATGATGCACATCTATCTCATTTACATGCTATATGAGGTTTGTCCTTTCTTCCATGTCACTGTCTGTGGCCCAAACAAGTCCGCTCACGGTACTACTCAGGGACATTTCTGTCTACACCACCACTGAGCGTCCCTCCATTACTTCCATTAACCAGAAGCTGCCAGCCTCTATTTTCCAAACCCCACCACCAAGACAACCACACATAAATGAATAACCAAAATGTGCAAGAAAAACAGAAACAAAGGTGGAAAAAAATTCTTGCTCAATCACCTTCTTTTTCTAATTTTTCTTCACCGGACCATGGAGTTTACAAAGTGCTCGCTGTAGGTCCGTCCATTCTGCACAAGGCTGTTAATCAATGCTTTTCCTCTTCCTGACAGGAAAAACACTCAAGAACATTCTTAAACTTATTCATACAAGTAATCACGCTTGAAGACAAGCATATGCTTCATCTCCTCACTGCAAAATAAATAAGAACCAGAAACAAATTCTTTTGAGGAAGTATTATCAACTTCTAGAGAATTTTAAAGAAAAAAAATCAAAAGCCTTCAATGCTTATGGCTGTGAAAATAACCTTCAAAACACAAACCTAAGCTGATGCAGCCTTGTACCCACATACAAACACTCTGCCTCTCCTGCTGCTCAGAGTTTCCCCCACACAGCAACAAACTGAAAACTGACTTTTCACAGCTGCTATTCCGAAACCTGTGGGAATCAGCTGCAGCTCACAAACGCTGGGCCGCTTTCAATTTGGTGCCAGCACTTCCAGGCAGAAGCAGGCTTTGGAGATACTCACTAGGCAAAGGGAATAAGAGTTCAGCAGATGCTGTTCCTCCCCTCCTGAAAGGCAACAGCTAAAACACAAGAAGTTTGAGTACCAGACCTGAGCATGCCACAGCCATCAGTAGGCAGCAAGAGCAGTAAGTTGGAAAGAAATACAGGAGGCATCTTTGCAACGACTGTGCCAAAAAACTGTATGAAAAGAGACTTATAGATTAAAAACGTAAAAAAAATTGAGAGACTGGCACCCAGTTCAGATGGAGTACTATACTAACTTGGGCCCAATACAACTAAATATAGGACCAGAGTCAAGGCACAAAGACTAGCACCCCAACAGAAACCTCTCAATCACGAGAGGAGAGCCAAGCGCCTTCCCAGAAGTGCACACATTGTCCCAGCTTCCCCCACAGCCACCTCTTGGGTTCATAAATGGGAAGCAAGTTTTGTCCCTGAGCTATTAGCTTTCCAGTTCCAGTGATCATACGAATAAAAAAGTAGCAGCAGGAGACCAGGATGTGTTGAACTAGCAAAGCAGTAGACATCTACACACAAAACAGAAACAAGAAGGGTAACAGGAAAGTAGAACACATATATAGATATACATTAAAAAAGCAAAAGAATATATACAAAAAGCAACTTCAGGATGACATTCTCCAGCATTAAGAAGAAATGGTGCAAAGCCAGAAAGAAAAAAAAAGTCTAACTAGCAGTAAGCAAACGGTGAGGTGACTGATTAGTAGTGCCCCCAGAATGTGAACTAGTCGCAAATGGCGTGAACAGGGGAAGGAGACAGTCAATGGCAAATTTGCTTTATAAGAAATGCTTCATTCAGCCAAATACTCAGCTAGCAACCAACAATTATTTTCTGCTCTTGCAATATTCTACAGTTAAAGACAAGTACATGGTAATTAATATTTTGACATACTGGCCCTTACCAGATGCAGGGAAAGGAATGTGGTTTGGAGGGGAAAAAGAATATTTTTACCAGCTTTATTCCTCCACAGCAGCAATGAGTATGTTTCTCAGATGATGTCAGAGGAAAATTATAAGGATAAGAAGAGTAGATTTGGTGTTTCTGCTTCTCTGTCACCAATTACCAACACTTCAGATAACACAAAATATAACTCAAGAATAACAACTGCCTGGAAAGGGTGAGAAATGACAGGCAGCCCAACCAGCCCATTCCCTTGTACCATTCCTGGGGAGATGGCAACAGTCAACTGATTCCTCAAACCCATCCCATCTCCCCTGGAGAAAAACTAATAAGTAGTCTTTCTCAAGTACTTGAAATGGGGTTTCTGTCAGAGTTAATACACTTGTGAAACCACGCGGGTGACAAGAAGGAACTCAACAACCCGACGTCACTCATTCAGAAAAAAAAATTAAAAGTTGTCCCCTCAAATGATCACAAAAAGTCAAATTTCAAAGGCAAGTATGGGCTAAAATAGGCAGGGAAAACAAAACAAGCAAACAAAAGATGAGAGTGATTAATTTTTCAGCATAGTAAAATGAAGTTTGCAGACTGTCCCTACACACCCACTTCCTTACACAGCTATTTACCAAAGACTAGTTTTCCCAGCACACTGCCCAGCTTTGAGCCAAGCCACTCTAATCAATGCTGGCTGGGCAGCAGAACAGTTTAAGATTAAATCAAAACTCAGAGGGGTTGTCATTTCTGAAGTGGCGCTGGTAATCAGAAGGCTCTGCTTCATTCATCACCCTTCGGTGTTTCTTCAGCCATGGCTGACACAATTACCCACTGCAAGCAACATTCCTACTGCAGACATGAATTTCCTCTTCCCCAAAGAGCAAGTTCTCACTGGGGTAAAAAGATCTGTTTGCCAATAATCTTGTCTTAATAAGTATGGAGCTGTATAGGCCAGCATCTTAATGGGCTTTGACAGGATTTACCAAAATATACCAACTTGACTGAAAACAAAGTACGCATGGCTTAATGAATCATGACAAGGTGCTATCAAGGTGTTTGTGAAGGGGGGGGGGGGGGGGGGGGGAATGAAATTAGTTGTCAAATTTATT
>VXAL01012988.1:164520-207594 GCA_013399475.1 Chauna torquata | reverse complement strand
TTTTTTTTTTTTTTCCCCTAACCCTACAGGCTGAGCAGGCGCCTATGTCATTCTTCAGGAATTACAAATTTGGACCTGCTCTCCAATGAAAGCAGAGGTCTTATGCAGTGCTACTGCCGGTGAGGGCTGCTCTGGGGGAGAGTAGTAGGGCTGAGGTGGGGAGAGTGACAGTAGGGATGCAGGAGGGGCTCAGTCTTTCCAATTTGTCATTCTCTCACCATGCAAGCCTGCAGTTTTGCGTATTTCACACTTAAAAATATTTTGAGATTATTATTACCCTGTTAATTTTGTTTTGCATGTGATCTCAGATTGCTGGCTGGGTACATAAGTAATTAATTAACTAAAAATACAGTTTCTGTGGACTCTTACCAGGAACCAAGCCCGTAACTGAATTGCGTGATGAGTAACTGCTTGCATAGTTCAAGGCCATCCTTTTTCATTTGTGCAGCTCTGGACTTCAGTCTCAGTCTGGTCACCTACAATTAATTTGTCTTCCTTTAAGGTGTATTTTGGAGTTCAGGTGGATTGACAATGCCCTTTTCATATCTTCCATTCCATTTGTTATGGAAATGAACTGTCATTTATCATGGCCCTGTTTGGCACTGCACTGACCAGGGAGTGGAGAATCAACCTTCTGGAAAATAAAACAGATTAACTCTCAGCATTGATGCCTTAACATACAGAAAACCAGCCAGAGTCAACATTTGTTTTGTCAAATTCTGGATATGAAATAAATGGTACAGAGGGTCTTCAACTCATATCCTAAATGATTAGTATAAAGAAAATATTCTGAGATGGCAAACCAAGATTAATTATTTAATCAAACCATTCCACAAAGTTGATGAGAATGTATGGAAATTTCTTCAAGAGCTTGAAATGGCAATGTAAAGAACATTGTGAATGTGACCAGGGAACCAGCTTGCTTCAAACCCTTATGGAATGATATATGGTAATTTTCTGTTTCATGATGAAGGGAGTGTTTGAACACATTGGCAGACCTTTTACAGCATATGGTCAAAACAATAAGGATCCATGCTCTCACATTTAAAATCTGCATTTTGAGTACTTGAACAGTCAAAATCGTCTCAGATGCCTGTCTATGAGCTGGAATTTGATCTATTTTCTTCTAGAAGAATTCTTTGCAAACAGCTTCTGTACTTTTAGAGCACAGAAACTTGTTGCAGAGAGTACAGCTATGGGCAGCTGTACCAAGCATACTCAAAGACTGCTCCCTGGGAAGTGCAGAAACTCATCTGTGATTCTACCTCTTCCAAAGGCCTTCTAGTCATACCCAGCTGTCCATATTTTGAATGTAAATCCTGATAAGTCAGGACTTGATTCAAAGGCCACTGGTGACAGAAATAGCCCCTTTTTTCTCTTCAGTGGGCTTTTCTCCATTTGTTTTCAACAAGCTTTTAAACTTTGCCCTGCCTTTTAACTTCAATGAAGCTGCTAGTTGGATCTGCCAGAACATAATCACTTTTAAACCATGGATAAGAGGACTATCTTGCTAGTGTCTGGATTTATCATTAAGAAGACCTTCTTATAACCTTTCTGAAGGGGGATATTTTTAGACCTAGCAGGCTGAAATCATTTTTAATTACTCTTCCATGGCTAGACTTGAGTCAAATATTTCTTTAGTTTTTTTTTAAACCAGTCCAGTAGCTTAAACCATGTAGGTGGCAATGACATTTCACTCTTTTCTCTGGACCACCATGTGAAAATTTTCAGCTTTCTCATGCTTCCAGCCTTTTGCTCTTCTAACACGATGTCTTGGGTTAGCTGAAGGTCTGTTTCCAATACAGTTGTTTTAGTACAGTTTCAGTACAGTTTTAACACATTTCAGTGAGTTCTTCACAGAAGATCCAACAACTCCTTTTTTTCCCAGAAATTTTTTGTTATAACATGAAGCCACATTCTTGCCAGTTCATGCAGTTAACTCAATCTAAATACTATCCAGGTATGTTTTCTTCAACTACAGCAACTGCAGTTAGTATATTGAGTGAGAATTCAGCTGTTATATTCCCCCCACTCCCTCCTAAAAAGCCATGCCCTTCTGCTTGGGGAGAGAAGTTGAAGTGACTGTACCCGGATGCCCTGTCAAAAAGGAGAAGGTTAATAAGAATGCAGTGTGAGTTTGGCTTTGTTCTTACTTTTCGCTTGTGATGATTTTAAAGGAAATGTTACAATTTGGAGTTCTTGATTCCTGAGAGCTTGGGCTTGGTACTACTACATTTGACAGTACATATCTTTTTTTTTTTTTTTAAATAGCATCACATTGGCTTTTCAACATATTGTAGTCTTTCCGCTGTCATTACTGGAACTGTTTTTGTAATGTCTTGGTGATTTTGTCAGGGAGGATGTCATAAATTTATTTTTCTTATCATTCAAGACAGGTAAGATTTTGATTTATATCTTGAAGCTCTGAGGTGATTTTTCTGGAATTACGAACTTTCTATCTGGCAGTAAGCTGAAAGAAGAGCTGGAACATTTACCAGATAAATAATCCTTCAATTTGCCACTGAAGTAAGGGCATATGTATGAACAAGGGTAATATTTATTTTTTGGTATATCTTTTCATACTTATTACATGTATTTTAACTGAAGTGGGTATTTACTAAATACGTTTTCCAATGAATTCAGACATTTTAATTTGTCTTTTTTTTAAACTGATTTGAAGAGATAAAATTAAATTAGATTAAAACACATGCCTCAATACAAGTTTATTGAAATATATTTGACTTACAATACATAATACAAGCAAAGGTGACACTGTTTCTTCATATTGAATGTGTTTAAGTATTTGTGTTAAACTAATTCCAAAGGCAAACAACAAACACAATTATAATTTCTTTGTGCTGTCCTGCATCTTGCAGTCAGTGCTTTGGATTACAACCCTTGGGGATGGTTGCTAAATCATGGTGTAAGATTAGTGTTAAATGGAAAGTTAGCACAGTGAAATGGTGGGAATTATACCAAATTCAGCTGCCATTAGTTGCCTGGTTTTGCAGTTGAGTTTTTGATCTCGAGCACCACCTCCCTGATCACCTGGTGAAGATGTGATCTTACAGTTTCAATGTGAAGCCTCACTAGTGTTATCTGTTCTCAGGGTACTACGCTGGCTGTCCTTTGGTTTCCATTGGTTTTTAAGATGTTTATTGTAAATCATAAAGCTGCAAGTGACCTGGAATAGGCCAATATGGGAGAAGCTAGCAATGGGCTCTTAATGGCCTAAGGCAAAGAAAACCTTTCTCCTTGTATGCCCCTCAGTGGTGACATTTCAGGAAGGCTGCAAGGAAACAGTCTAATGGGATTTTTTGGAGTCTATGCTTCCTAGAGAAATGAAGTCCTGGACAGAGCTTGTTCTGGAAATCAATTAATGTTGCAAAGCTGCTAAGATTTCACTCTATGTACTGTACTGTCACTGAATCATCAGGGTGCCTGGAATTTTGGATAGATGTATTTCTAATAAAACATATTTGGTAATAATAATATAATTTAAAATATACAAGTACGATACACACACAGATATACATTCTACATTTCCACCATTCAGGAAAGCACTTCATTTTATAACTAAAGTTAAACTCTAGTCAAGAAAATACCCACAAAACTTTAAGACTGTTGGGTGTTTAATGAGAATAAAACCTAGGTTTATGGTTAAACACATACTTACATGGGTTTCCAATGAGGGATCTTCTTTTTTTAAGGAAAATATGTCCTTTCGCTGTAATCAGATCTACATTAGTAGAGGGAGTCAGAGTTTGCTTACAAGGTCATCGTTAAGGAGTTGGGGCATTCAGTGGTCTCCCATGCTTCATATAATATTGTAAAAAACAAAGCAGTAAACTCAGCTAATGCTTGGCTTGCCGGATGAGAAACTGCCAAAAAAATTGAATGAAATTAACTTTTTGTAATGACAATGGAAGGAAAAAATGTAGGGTCTGGTTCTTACTTACATGAGATTCTTTATGGCACTCTAATGATTAAAAACGCATGAAATGAGAGGGAACATTTATACCTCCTTTACTTATAGGCCTTAAATAGTTGGGAGTTAAAGTGGAAAACCGAATTGCCCGTTGCTGCTATCTGTTTGTTTGTTTGTTTTGCTGGAGTTTCAGGAATCACAGAAATAGAAATGAACTGCAGCCTTCATGGAAATAAAAATGAAAAAGATGGTCAGTATTATTTAAAATTGCAGAGAAGAACTTGAAAATATGACCCTATTGCATCATAATGGCCCAGAAACTGAGACAAATAAAATGAGATGTAGATGTAATTTTTAATATATTGATTAAGAAATGAATCTCAAGTGTTTTGAGATCTCATATTAAATTTAATACTTATTGAAGGCTGTGATACTAGAACACTGGATATACTTGGCATCCTGATCATAGACTTAGTAGTTAAATGTGAATTTTTCCAATATGAGTATGTCAGAACAATGTCCTTTCTCATTCCTGGAGGTAATTCTGACTTTTCACATATATAGAAAGTGTAGAGTGATTGATAATTATGCCTTATTATGTTTTGTTGGCAAAGAACGATTTTTGTTTGCCAGCAGAAGAGTAGTGGCACTCATTAATCTATACAGAAATATCCATAAGATGGTGCTGTATCTTAAATCTGACCAGAGTCACTTGCATTGAAAAATAAAAAGTATGTTGCAATTGTGGCTTAGAGCTCTTGTTATAAGCTGAGTGTTGGTGACAATTTCTTTGGCAGGCATATTGCAAATGTTAGTTTCCAGTCACTCCAGTATGTTAATTTACATGTACTAAAATATTAGTCACAGCATCTTTCTTCAAGCCTGAAAAATGTAAAACCAGCTGAAAGGTAGCTTCAGTGGCACTCTGCATATGAGCTGCCAGTAGTTTGCTTTCACAGCCGAGTTTCATTCCATCCACTTTTCCTAAAGGTAAGTGATGGTCCAGGGATTCTTCCAGACATTACTTTAAAAAGATGCAAAACTGTGCACTGGGGGTTCTCTTTAAAGGGGTAGGAGGAGCAATAGTGGCCTAATCTGGCCAGCAAATGAAGAGACTGTGGGAGAAATGAATCTGGGACATTATAACCACCCACAGAGGCAGTGAGAGCAGAAATTTCATGTGCAGCCAACACGTAGTATTGCAGGATTTTGGTGAGAACAATGGTGTCAAATGGAGGACTGGCTGGAGGGCAACCAACTGCAGCATTATCCTCCTGGAGCCCAGGCAGTGGATTATAGCTCAGTAATCACCTTTCCCCACATCTCATTGCTGGAGTAATGCACAGCCAGGGCTGACCTGCCAGTGGTACCGTGGCTCCCAGCCCAAGTGAGCCAAATCACTGACAGGACGAGGGAAAAGAGACTGCTAGAGAGGGAACAGGCTGTCACATCTGCTGAGGTCCTTGCATTTCCACCCGTGCTTCAGCTAGAAGGCTACAGTCCTCCAAAGACCTTGTTGCACTGGGAATTGTGGCTGCATGAATCATTCAGCTTTGCCTGCACATTTTTCTCCCTGCTCATTTCACCGAAGGGGTGAGATGACAGGAGCGACTGATCAGCTGATAAATCTCTGGTTCTCAATATAATTTCTTTCATTTATGCATTTACCTCTGGAGTTATTTGTACATAGTCTGAGTTAGTTTTTCTCCTCGAAAACAAGAGTCAGGGAAGATATGATATGCAAAATGGCTAATATAGAAGGAAAGAAGGAAAGCTGGTTTACTGTATGTAGTAACGAAAAAAAAAGGAAATGGAGAGTGAACTATCCATAGCCAAGGCAGAGGGAGAGCAGTGCTGAATGTCAGCAGTGCTGACCCAGGCTAGACTAGAAGATAGAATACACCAAAAAGAGACCCATAACATCTTCCCTCTATTTTTAAGGGATAGGGATAGGGATGATATTCTCTACAACTATAATTCCCCTTTGTCTTTTTGGATAAACCTGCAATCCTGTTGACTCTAGACCTGGTGAACTTCCAATTATCTCATTGGAAGGATAGAAGCTATTTTCCAGCTGGCTAACTAATTTCCTTCACTGGAAAATGTAACGTAGAAAACTTCAGACTCCCAGTTTTCGTCCCTAGATTGCAAAATATCACTGCTTTTGGTGAAAGTTACAGCACAAACTTGAAATATATTTTCATTTTTCTCCTTGCCATTTAGCTGTTAAGCAAAAACTGAAATATCATGCTTAATAGTACATGATCATATGATAACACCTCTCTGTAGGCAAATTAGTTCTTGAACCAGTTCAGATGATCAAGGAGGAACAGAGGGAAGCATAAGCTGCTCTAATGGAGCTAATATAAATTGGAGGCTAAAAATATACATACATAAAGCAAAAGCAGTGTATGCCAGGTTATTCATCAGACGTTGTAGGATTAGTTTCAAGAAGCTATATGCTAATGTAAGGCTAGAACTTCTACCTGGCATCATGTAACAGATGCTGGCAGTATATTTTGGTTTACTTTAATCCTGTGAATTTTGTTAAACATACTTCAGGAATTTTTCTTCCTTCCTATAGTGCCATTTTTCAAGTAGCATTCTGATTGCTTTTTCTTGTAACGATGCAAGACCTGATTACAGAGACAGCTAGCTCTGCTGATGTGCTGTTATTATAATGGCACCTGATACCTCATTCATTTGGTACATTAGGTAGTGTACTACATCAAGAAAATAAAGTGCTCATATCATTTCTACAAAGATGGAATGTTTCAGTGGCAAGCATGAATTCAGGGTAAAAGCTATATATATGCAGCAGTGCCAAAATGCCCCTTGGCTTTGTCATTTTCACTTTATGAAACTTGTTAGATAATACAGAACCAAGATTACCTATTAAAAAAAAAAAAAAAAAGAAAATGAGCACATGAACTCATCCATTATGATCTTAACATGACAGAATTCTTGTCTGCTGTGTATATATACACCATCACCAACATAAGAGAAGGAAAAGAGTAAGGTATTTCTGGAATGTATCTATTTTATTGTTCTATAACGCAGCTATATCCAGGAAAGCTGATGACTGCATGCTGTCTTTTCAGTAGGTATATAAATGACGTACAGTCAGAATTAGCTTCTAAAATGAATCCTAAGATATGCCGTTAAAGTCATAGATGCCTGCAGTTAATAGGCTTTCTCACAAGTGAAGATATCAGTGTCATGTAAGGAATAGGTTCCCTTAGCAAAGGTCCCTTCTGGCGAGGCGTACACCAACAAGTCCCAGCAACAGCAACAGCAGAACCAAATCACTCCTCTGAACTCAGGTTCTGCGACAGAACATAAAAGGGAGGAAATGACTCAAGCAAATGAGTCCCAGACCATTAAGAATATTTATGTGTTATCCTCTGTTCCTGATGTATGGATTTTTGACGACTTCCCAGGCTGGAGTACAGTTTGCATCTATTTTACACTCTCTTTGCAGTACCTCTGTGGTTCCCCAGGTATCCATGGGGTCCCATCACTTACACCATTCCTGTCCTGGACTGCAGTGCTGTGCCTCTGCTTGGCCCTGCCTTGTCCCTGGGAAGAGAGACTGCACCTGCATATGGGACAGGGATGGATCGGGGCTTGTTCCTTGGGGTTCATCACTACACCCCTGCTTGCCCTGAGCAAGACCACAGTTCATATGGGTGCCCTGAAAGGCAAAGAGGGCAGGTGTCCAGGAGAGGTGTGATGGCCTCATAATCAAGGTGCACTAGTGTACCTGCATCTGTCAGGTATGCAATACACCTTTCATACACCACCACTTCTTTTCCCCAGCCAGGTCCTTTGTTCATGTTTGTTGTTCCTAATACCCCGGTTTGTTGCTCAAGCTTCTCCAGTGGCTTGACAGTAAGGATGATGATGGAATTTAGCTTTGAGATGGTAACTACAATGCAAGTACAAGTATGGACTCAGCTTTGGGCTAAACTCCTTCCACTGAGACTTAAGACCATCCTGCAGAGGCAGCTTCTGATCTGCTTGTCCCTATGACCTTAGCAGTCAGGGCTGCTGAGACTCAGGAAGTTCTTCCTATCACCAGCCTTCAAAAGAGTAAAGGAATCTCCATCTCCATAATATATTGGTCTTTATGTTCACTGCAAGATCTACAGGCTATGTAGAGGACAGCATCATGGAGAGTGATCATGAAGATCACTGAAGAGAACTGAAGAGTGATCACTAAATATTGCTGAAGATCGATCACTGAAGGTCACTGAAACTGAGTCATGAAGTTACAGTTTCATATTGCTGCTGATAGAACAGCATCATAGAATCACAGAATCATTTAGGTTGGAAAAGACCTCTAAGATCATCTAGTCCAACCATTAACCTAGCACTGCCAAGTCTACCACTAAGCCATGTCCCTAAGCACCACATCTACCTGTCTTTTGAATGCCTCCAGGGATGGTGACTCAACTACTTCCCTGGGCAGCCTGTTCCAATGCTTCACAACTCTTTCAGTGAAGAAATTTTTTCCTAATATCCAACTTAAACCTCCCCCGGCGCAACTTGAGACCATTTCCTCTTGTCTTATCACTGGTAGCCTGCAAGAAGAGACTGATCCCATCTCGCTACAGCCTCCTTTAAGGTAGATGTAGAGCACAACAAGGTCTCCCCCAAGCCTCCTTTTCTCCAGGATAAACAACCTCAGCTCCCTCAGCCGCTCCTCATAAGACTTGTTCTCCAGATCCTTCACCAGCTTTGTTACCCTTCTTTGGACACGCTGCAGCACCTCGATGTCCTTCTTGCAGTGAGGGACCCAAAACTGAACACAGTGTTCAAGGTGCAGCCTCACTAGAGCGGAGTACAGGGGTACAACCACTTCCCTAGTCCTGCTGGTCACACTATTTCTGTTACAAGCCAGGATGCTGTTGGCCTTCTTGGCCACCTAAGCACACTGCTGGCTCGTATTCAGCTGGCTGTTGACCAAAACCCACCGATCCCTTCCTGCCAGGCAGCTTTCCAGCCACTCTTCCCCCAGCCTGTAGCACTGCATGGGCTTGTTGTGCCCAAGTGCAGGACCTGGCACTTAGCCTTGTTGAACCTCATACAGCTGTCCTCAGCCCCTCGATCCACCCTATCCAGATCCCCCTGTAGAGCGTTCCTACTCTCAAGCAGATCAACACTCCCACTCAACATGGTGTCATCTGCAAAGATTCTTTCCTGATGGTTCAGAAGGAGGACTTTGGCTTCTGACAAGCCATCTTTGATGGTGTGGTGGAGAATTATCCTGTCTCTGTGGACAGAAGATTCACTGAGAGTGGTAAAGATTATTGTGAATTCTCAAAGAACAACAAACAATGACCAAGGCTACCCAATACTGAGGCAGAGTGGAGGAAAAGAAGGTGCTGAATTGCTTGTGAAAAACTACGCTTAAAATTAGAAATATTACAAAGGTAATTTTCAAAGTGTATATGGAGTTCCTTAAGGAGGTGTGGTAACATAAAGTTCCTGTGCCACGTTTGCAGTAATGAAGTGCAACTCTCTTCTGAGACAAAGGCGGCAACCTGCTCCTGAGCGAAAACCTGCCTGCACATGATTTGCAGAGCACTTGGAGGACAGACTTTGCACTACGATTGGGGTAGAGAATTTTGAAATGTCTTCAGTGGAGGTTCCATCAGGTGCAGTGTGAGCCTGGGAGGCTGAAGCAGGACTCTTCAGAGGCAAGGGCACCATCAGACTGCAACAGGTCCAGGGAGGCCCATCTCAGAGGTCCAAGACCTGGTTTGTGCCACGGTCAAAATGTCCTTGTTTTGTCCCTTCTTCCTCTTTCAGTGTCACAGCCTGTAACTGTTACAGCATGGTCAGTGCTGAGGGGCTCGGTGATAGCTGGAGTACAGAGCAAGAAGAGGGACTGGAAGCTGCTCTTTGTATGTTTTCAGTACATTGCACCTGACACCCTAGCTGAGAACTAACTTGCATGGACTTTAGCATTACAAGGGAAAAATACAGTGAAAAGCAGATTTGCTGAATTGTCACTTAGAGAGCACACTTGAGCAGAACTTACTGTGCTCATTTGTCAGCTAATTCATTAGTGTTCACGTCATGCTGTCAGGATGCTTGGCTGTGTTCTGTAACGGCATTTTTTTCCTCTGCTGAAGAGCAATTTTGCAATCACTGCATCAATTATTACAATGTAAAATATTTTATATATTATTAGATAAAAAGTAAACATATCTTGCACTAGGCATTGCATCAGGATGTAATAAATGCACTTGATGCACATTGGACTTTACAGAGAGAGGCACTTGAGAGAGCAGATTGTCTAGAGTGAAACGACCATCTGGAAATTCTGTCTGAAGCCTGATTACAATTGAGGTTTAAAGGGACACTAAAAAAAAAAAAAAGCCTATCTGAAGGAAGTGCATCTGTATGGGTAATTGAAAAACCTAACTGAATTTAAATAAACTCTGATGAAATGTAGGTGTTAAAGAGTATCTCATCTGTATTCTTTGTGTATCTATATTCAACAGGATCTAAATAAGTTTATGAAATGCTCCACAGTATACCAGATAACTTTATTTGCATGTAAAGAACACTGATCTCAGTTATTTGAGGAGTTCTGTTTGTGATAGCAAAAGATATGCTTTGTGTATTTCCAGGGCTTTTTTTTCCTTGAAAAGCCTCACGCAAATTAGGTTCTTCAGCAAAATGGCCATAATCCTCCATAGAAGCTATAACCTTGAAGAAATTTGGTTTAGAAATAAGAGGAGCCCAAAGATTCAAGCAATTATGTGATGTGCTGTATTACTGAGGAGCCAAGGTCTGTCACAAGTGTGTGGATTTTCATTATGAGATTTTAATAGAAAAATGTGAGTCACAGCCAAGTTCCCCCAGATTTTGGCAGTGGTTCTTTAAATGACCCAACTAGCCAAAATTACACATGGTTCATTCCCTTCTTCATCTGTTCTCCAAGGAGAGAGACATATGTGTAGCACGGTGCTTTACTTTGATGGGATTATGGTTTAAGGTTATGCATTTATTTATTTCATTTTTATTATAAAGTCTGCTGTTTACTTTTAAAGAAGGTAATTTTTTTTTTTTTGAAGATATTTTCTTTGCAATTGGAGCAACGGGGTGAAGTTGTGGCTGTTCTTACTGCTTATGGGAATTCATATCACACTTTTCTATGCCTGAAAAATCTGAGTTCTCAGTTTTATTCTTTTGGAATAAATTTTGTCCCTGAGGTAGAAACTACAATATCCATCCTGGATTTTCCAACTGTTTTGGGCTCATACCATGGAGCACCATTACGAAAAGGGTGAACCTGAATGATGCCCTATGAGCAATGCTTGTTACAAGCATTCACATTGTTGTTGCTCCACAATTCCTCTTGTTGTCTAAGGGATGGACAAGTGCCAGGGGCTCATAGCTGACCCTGATGGCTTCATGCTAAAGCTGGCTGTTGCAGCCCAGACTCCATGAAGATGTGGTGTGCAAGGGAGGCCGGTTGCTGCTCACCGGGATGGAGTGGGGTCTCCCAGGCAACTGAAACCGGCCGGAGATGCTGGCTGTGAGAGTTTAGTGACACCGAAAAATGAGAGCACATGCCTTAGCAACAGGCTCAGTTGGCCATAATGAGTATGTACCTCTAACAAAGACCATGCACAGAAATCTCTTCAAAGGGATTTCATCTACCTGCTAACACTGTCCTGCTTCTCTTGCCGTCAGAGTCAGCCTGCTGGCACTTATGTGGGAGAGAATACACTTAAGGACCAGGCAATTCACTGATGCCTACATGAGCAAACATCTTGAAGGTTAGATAGAGCTGAGTGTCATCTGCACAGTAGTAGCAAGCACACCTGTGGCATTAATTCATCTGTGGCTAGGATGTATGTGCTGATTTAGATTCCCAATACGCATTATTTTCAACAGCATCAATAGGCCTCATTACGGACAGGAGACAGGTTACAGGCAAATGCAGAAGACAGATTAAATAGCAAGGTGCCCACAGGGCTGGGTTAAAGAAAATCTTTAATATAGATTTGCTGTTGCTAGTAATATCATGTAGGAAGTAGATAAGAGTGATTTGAAGTATATATAGTACAGACACCATCAGGACTGGTTGCACCATAATACAGATGCTTTAGAAAGAAGGACAACATAAAAGTATTTTTAAAAAGAGGTTTTTTTTTTATTCAATACTTTGCATACTTGTATCAATTCTTTTCTGAAAACAGTGACATTCTCTCCCATCTCTCCTTCCTATATCTAATTATTCTCATCAACCACCCTTGAACTGAGACTGGGAGACTAGAGCCAGATGCATCATTCTGTCAATTCAGAGAATTGCATTATTATACTTATGGTATTACTATCCCTCCCATTCCTTTCAAATTCCAGCAATTTGTTTGCTTCTTAACTGCTGTCACAGAAAGATCAGAGATTTGTATTGCGCTGTCCACAATGATTCCCAAGTCCATTTCCTGAATGGTTACAGTTAATTTAGAACCAAGTAGTGTGGCCGAATGGTTCAAATTGCTCCTTCTGCTGCTCATTAACCTCGTATTTCTCAGTTTTTTAGAAAGCTTAATCCTTTTACTGTTAATTAGGTTGCATGAACATAAGAATGAAGAAAATGTATGTAGTTGTATCATTATAAGAAAGAAGGCATTGAAAACTTGATTTTAAATGGATCCCCTTCCAAATCAGAATGAAACCCTACTACTTACTGTGTCAAATCCAGTTACTTTAGTTCACCAGCCTTTAGAAAGTTTTTGATTACACACACAAAAAAAAAAAAGGGAATTTTCAGGCTAACTTCAAGAGACTATTTATATAGCCTTTCTAATATAATGGAAAGGGTTAATAAAGAATGACATATTCAATACATAATGCCTGAGTTAAGTATAAATATTCCTAAGGTAATATGTGTAATTCGGGTCATATTCCATAATGACTGTCTCTATTTCCCTGAGGTCAACCTGCTTTCAAATTTCTGTTGCTTTTTCCTGATTAACATTCTCAATTCTGATCTCCCTTGCCTTTAAAATTCCTGCCCAAGGCAACTTATTTTCTCACCCTAATGCTCTTCGTATTCACATCAGCACAACCAAAAGGGTGCTCCAAAATTCAACTCTGTCTCCAGGCTCTGTACTTGCATTATTCCTAAATTACCGTCTTTCCTGTTATTATATAAAACTGAACCTTCACTTTGAAGCCCTACACGAATTTTGTCCCCAGAGAGCGCAGTTCTCTCTTTTGCCTTTTCTGCTCCCCATACTCTTCCAAATCACTCAAGCTGCACAGATAAAGCAAAGCAGAACCTGACCCCCAGAAACATTACCACCAAGCAACGTGGCTGGAAGGAATTAAAAGGACTACAGTGTGATGCCCAGTTAATGGGTTGCCTTTCCAGGGATAGCCATTTGAAAAATCATCCATTTCATTGTAAAGGAACATTTGAAGTAGAAGTTGCTGAGATGCTGCTATTCTGAAAAATTAATTTCACCGGGATAAAAGGTAGTATAAATAAGTAGTTAGCTGTGTGAACTTTCCATGCTTGATTTTTACCCATTTGATCAATAGGCTGAATTCTTCCAGAATATATTAGATTTAACTTCCTAGAAGGGCAGTCATATCATTGCAAGATGTATAAGGAGCAGCTGAGGTCACTTGGTTTGTTCAGCCCAGAGAAGAGGAGACTGCGGGGAGGCCCCATGGCGCTGATCTCTTCTCGCTGGTGACAGCGACAGGACCTGAGGGAACAGCATGGAGCTGTGACAGGGGAGGTTCAGGCTGGGTGTTAGGAAAAGGTTCTTCACCGAGAGGGTGGTCGGGCACTGGAACAGGCTCCCCAGGGCAGTGGTCACAGCACCGAGCCAGCCGGAGTTCAAGAAGCGTTTGGACAATGCTCTCAGACATGGTCTGATTTTTGGGTGGTCCTGTGTGGAGCCAGGGGTTGGCCTTGATGATCCCTGTGGGTCCCTTCCAACTCAGGATATTCTGAGATCACAGGACTATGATATCATAGGATCATGTCATTATTAGTTCAGTAGACTTTGCTTTTAATGTTACCATATATATATATATATATAAAAGAAACTTCTGTGCTGCCAGGCATAACAACTAGCTTGTCAACTTTTCAGAAGTGCTAGCTATGGAGCAACAACAACAAAAAAGAGCTAGCCTAATGTTTAAAGCAAGAGTGTTAGGAAACAATGAATATTTTTATTTTTTTTTAAGTCTTGTTTTTATTTATTAATGTTAAAATCCCTTAGTTTGATCCATACGGTATTCTTCACAATCACCTGTCAGATTCTTAGCTGGTAGAAACGCGTTTTATAGCAGGTCTGTGGTTTTTCACCATAGTTGAAGGAAGGCAGTATTTCATTATCATTACTACTCTTCCGATATATCTGTTGAAATTGTGAGTTAAACACTAGCTGTAACAAAGGGAAGTCTACAGCCTTCACAGCTGCTGTTCTGGAATTGGTGAAATATCTCCTGGAGAGTGTGTGACTGGTCAAGTCCCTTCATGTCATTTACTCACTTTTCAACTACTTTGAGTACGATTCTGGAAAATAAGAGTTGTTTGATCAGATGAGTGATTGATATATTACAAATGCTTATATAAAGGGCTAGCAGCAAAATCTTGTAAGTCCTTTTCATATCTTCCTTCAGCTAGACAAATTCATTCAGCTAAATTGCTAACTGTCCCTTGGATTAGTTGCTTAGACAGATTAATAGGCTTCACAAGCTCTGTGGGTCAGCGTTGCTAAAACACCCTGAGGAAAAGACTGTGGCAAGTTTTGAAAAGGTGGACCTAGAAACATCAACATATAACTGCTGTTGTAAGTAAATATGGGGTTCCCATTGTAGGACCTGCAGGAATGACATTAGCCCATCGCTTGGGTGTCACAGGAGTCCTCTGTGGGGTGCTGGGCTGGTTTCTGGGAATTCACATATTTCTCCCAGAACTTTTTCAGAAGTCAGGATAGCCTGGGGTGAGGATTAGCTTTTGAGATTAGTTCTCTGAAGCATGTCACTGAGCAAGAGGGCTTTGAAGGCCAAGAAGCAGTCAGTGAAGCTCAATTCTGCAGTGAGAACACTACTGTGGTCATGTACTCACTGTCCTGCAGGGAATGCTCACATGTCCATATTATGTGCAGTCTGGAGCAATTTGGCAGTTGAGTGCTTTTGCTTTCAGCAAGCCACTCAACTCGTTATACTCCTGGAAGGATTAGGAGAAAGCCTTCCCTGGGAAACCTCCCAGGTTTTGTTTTCCTAACCCCTTCTTTGCTCACGTAGGCTTTTCCCTAAGAGAGGATGATAGAGACCATAAACCTCCCTACAGACCTATTCCTAAAGTAAACAAATAAAGAAGAACAATATTGTCAAACAGGCATCTAGGAATTGGACAGTTGGTACTGGAATTAACTCACAGCCATCTGGCTTTGAAATCGGCTGGCAGCTCAGCTCTAAAAGAAACAAGCCATTCTGGGTATTTCCACCCCCACCTTTTATTTTTTAATTGTAGAGACAAAAGAAAAAAAAACAGTTTATCTTGAAGACACCTTTCTCACACAGTATCTGCAAGGAAATACACAAACACAGAAGATTAAGTTCAGACTGAGATGCCTCCTGTTTTACTTGTAATTTTTTGTAATAATTATTTGTGACTTAAACCTGTTTGTAATAACATCAGTGACATTCTCTCAGGCCTACACTGTCCCCCTTCACCCAGGGAAAATGGATGAAAATCTCAGTGAGACTCTCCTTCTTCAGAGGAAAACGCCTGACTCTTCTGCATGAAGTGAGCAGCCACGCAGAAGGGATTAACTGTGCAGTCTTGGATGACACAGCCTTAATCCTGCTCATCCCAAAGTCACCGGAGTCTCTTGATCAGTGTTACTCATTACCCAGACACTGCCAGCACGCATAGTGGCAGCATTTATTCTCCTTATGCCTCCTGAGAAAAGGAAGCAGTGTGTTATTTCCTTGAACATGTCAGTACCGTGGTGTGAGCGGGTGGTGGTTGGCCTGGACTGCAGATGCCCATCAGGCTGGCTCCCAGGTGGTCTCCCAGCATTGTCTTCTGTCGACCAAGAGCTTTTTCATCTGCTTTTCCTGTGAAGGGGAAATTCCTGAGGAGAAGAAATGGAGACAGAGCTGCCAGTCTCTTCTCCCTGGTAACCAACGATAGGATGCCTGGGAATGTCACAAAGCTGCGCCAGGGGAGGTTCAGACTGGATGCTAGGAAAAATTTCTTTACCATGAGGGTGGTCAAACACTGGAATGGGCTTCATAGTGAGATGGTTGACGCCCCGTCTCTGTCAGTATTCAAGAGGCATTTGGATAATGCCCTCAATAATATGCTTTAACATTTGGCTAGACCCAAAGTGGTCAGGCATTTGGATTTGATGATATCTGTAGGTCCCTTCCAATCGAACTATTCTATTCTATTCTATTCTATTCTATTCTATTCTATTCTATTCTATTCTATTCTATTCTATTCTATTCTATTCTATTCCATTCCATTCCATTCCATTCCATTCCATTCTTCTCTGCCTGTTTGGTGTGAGGGATCTTATGTTTGATAAATCCTCAAACATACCTTTGTATGCACCTTTTCAGGTCATACTAACATTCACACGATGTTTTTCAGATATCAGGTCTTATCCAGACATTAAAGAAGGCAAAATTTTTTTCCTGACTTCACTAGTTGAAGGTTGGGTTCCTTGCTTCAGTTAGAAGTTTCTCACATGGACTGGGGAAATGATAACGCCTTCAGTGCAGCGTGTGGTAATTTCTCTTTGTTTGTGTGTGGCGTTTTTTCAGTGGCATTGCTTATTTTTTTCATTCAACCTGCACATCACTTAGATTGCTTGAAGCCATTAGACTTGATAATTTCTTTGCAAAATGAAGTGGAAAAACAGATTCAGTCAAGGCCAGCCTCTGAAGAAACCCATTGTTTGCAGTGGTTCAATTTAATTTGAAACATATCACATCAGTTTCTATTGTTAAGTTTAGTATTTCAGCACTATGGAACCTGATGAGATTAAATTGCATTTTCACTGCAAAATCAGATTTAGCTGTTTGAATGATGAACTGGTGAAGGATTGTATTTCATTATGCATATTGCAAAGAAAAGAGCACGCCTTGCCACATAATAGTAGCTTGCACACAACCAGGGATTTTTTTAATTTTTTATTTTTATTTTTTTTATTTTTTGGTCTTTTTAGTTTAAAGTACATTTAGGTGTGAATGGTCTTTGGGTCAAAAAATGCCATTATCTCTAAGTTTTAAGCTCCCTAACTTTGGGTACTCTTACAGTTGGCAGTGAACTTGAATTTACAAAGTGATTACTGTGTTCCTGTAAAATGTTATGTTGTTCTTCTCATAACCTTGGTTTTTCCAACACTCCGTAGCTCAATATTGTTTGTTTAAGTGCATTGTGATTAGCTGTCCTTGAAAATATAATCTGTGATAGTTTGAGTGTGCAGCAGAATGCCAGGAGCTGAAGTATGCAAGAACATCCTCTATACTGATCAGGTGTACTTACACGCTCTACAGCTGTTGTATCATCTCAGGCCTTGATTTGGGAAAATATTCTTGTAAAAGACAACACAGATACATGTAGTTAAAACACACAGGCCTTTAAGGAGGTAAGTTTAAGTCTTAGCATTTGCATTAAAACATGTTTGAGTGTGTATATTTTCCTGAATCATAGCCTTAGATTTACTACCACTGAAGTCCAGCAATTGAAATGCTGTTAGACACCTGGATTTGGGAGGCCTAGTAATCCCTTTAATAATTTGAGACTGCCCATTAATTAGGTTTACAAACTCTTTGAAGCATTCCACAACTTAGATTTCTGTAAAACTGCAGAATCCTCAGAATTTCCAGCACAAACATGCTTTCAGTTACAAAGTAGGAATGTGATTATTTACACACAACGAAAAATTGAGGTTTTGCACATTTGAATGCAGAAGGCACTTTTCTATAGGTAAAACTTCTGAAAGGTTGATAAGCCATTTGCTCTACACAGGAACTCACAATTTTAATTATTTTATTTTTCATGTAATTACATGAGCCACAAAATCTATTCAAATATCAACAACATGATTCTTCTGTGATATTACTGCCTTTTTATTTCTAAGAAATTAAAGAAGTTCAGCACAGCCTGGAAGAATTCATTCTTTGATCTAATGGGTAAAAATGAAGTATGGAAAGCTCACATGGTGTACGATTGATCAAACTAGCAATTCCTTTTGCTGTTCCTGCTTGAAATTTGAAGGAGGAATTTTATTTTATTTTTTTTTTAATGTTACAATTGCCAAAAAGTCTTTAAAGATTGGAGCTGAGGATTAGAAAGCTTCCTCAGAGAATGAAATCAGCTGCTACAGATCTAGGGCCATTTGCCTTAGACTAATCTATTAGCAAGTTTGTAAAATACAGTGCTGTTAAGCAGACTGAGAAATGTACAGCTTGAAAGCCTGTTTGAGAGCACCATGAAGTCTAACAGCTATGCACACCCTCAAACCAGCTAGTTTTGTTTGATTGATTACTCCTTTCTTTGCTGTAGCTGCAGCTGTGAGTCTCTGCACTCTTGTAACTCACACCTTGCATAGTTATTTATGCCCATAGCAACATACTATGGGCAAATGTATAAATTAACGGACCACTTTGGTTTAACCACATCAGCATCATTTTGCACAGCTTGTATCACAGAATCACAGAACGGGCAGGGTTGGAAGGGACCTCTGAAGATCATCCAGTCCAACCCCCCTGCCGAGCAGGATCACCTAGAGCACGTTGCGCAGGATGGCATCCAGGCGGGCTTTGAATATCTCCAGAGAAGGAGACTCCACCGCCTCTCTGGGCAACTTGTTCCAGTGCTCTGTCACCCTCACAGTAAAGAAGTGCCCCCTCGTGTTGAGCCGGAACCTCCTGTGTTTCAGTTTGTGCCCATTGCCTCTCGTCTTGTTGCTGGGCACAACTGAGAAGAGACCGGCTCCATCCTCTCGACACCCTCCCCTCAGGTGTTTATAGACATTAATGAGGTCTCCCCTCACCAGAGAACCAGCAAAATACTAGCAGAATCAGACACCAGGTATAACCTGCTTTCTGCACAGTTTGGTCCTTTGCTAAAGTATCTGCTTGATCTGCCCATAAGTCCTGTACCTCCAGCTGCCATTCCCATCATCACTAGAGCTTACAAGTTATTGCATTCCATATTATTGCCACCCCCTCTGTGCATAACTATTTTGATTTATATGTGAAAACCCATAATCTTCTCTCTCTACCACCAGGAATTAACTTCACCCAGTTTTGAAGCAAACACCTGTTTCTTATCAAGCACCTTTGAGCAACCAGCCAGGTGGTGGGCTGTCAGGACATTCAAGGAATGTTATACACCTTTATACATTTGAAGTAGCTAATAAACTTATGCTGTGTCTTTTAACTAATTTGTTTTGCCTCCACCAGATTTCCTAGCCTTGTGTTGATTGCTGCTGCTCCTCTCTTTATTCCCCTTAGTTTCTCCTCAGTAGTGTTCTCTACATTGTAATATTACTCCTCAGTGTTAAAAAAAAGCACATATACGGAGAAACTCGAAATTGAAATATTAAATAAAACAGCTGGACTGCATTTTTATTCATATAATTGCCCTGTTTATTGTCTTGGGAGATAAATTCAAAATGGTAAAATTTCATCAGAAAAGGCAGCTAGGTGACTTATCTAAGTCTATATATCCTTCTGTCTAACTTTCACATCTGGACTGTCATTTTTTTCCATACAGTCGTACATTTTATGCATTGCACACACACAAAGTGATGGTGACAGATACAACTGCTACTTGAAAACTTGTCCCAAACATTAATTTCCTTCTGCAATACAAAAAAAAAAAAAGAAAGAAAGAAAAAAAAAAAAAAAGAAAAAAAAAGTGTTTTCTTCATATCCTCAGGACTTTCTCTAGCTAAAATTAACTTTTACAGTGGTTGTCCCACAGAAATTCATACCAATCAATGACAACCCTTAAAATAGTTTAATATAGAAGGCATTTCACAAAAATCTTCTCTCCAAGGCTGTCTCTTTCTAACCCCCCAGCCAGATGGCACTCTTCAATGAATAGCATTGAGAGAATGAAGTAACTGCATTCAGGAGTGTGGATCCATCATCATATCAGTTTGTAGATAAACAATAAAATTAAAAAGTGGCCACAAATGAACAATGGCTATAAGCCTTTTTCTGAAATCTCTTATCCAAGATGTTGCATAGAACAATAATTTGCCACTATATTTCCTAGGAAGTACTAGGTACTGTTTTATTTCTGAAAACCAAGGGCTTCTCAAGCCTTGTTTTTCCACAGCAGGAATGTGTCTACTGGCTGCCGCTAATCCCTGCGATGAAGCGATTTACATCTCTGGTGGTTTATGTGTTTGTCACACCATTTGCATGCAGCTCTGCTTTACTTTGTGCACTATGGCTCTTAGTTAGGTAAGCAGTCAGAGAGAACTTCTACACTGGATTCCTGTGCAAAAAAAAAAAAAAAGAAAAGACCAGATATGGTTATTATTAAGCAATTACAGGCCTGGATGTCTCAGCCAATTACCATGATCACAACCCTGTTCTGCCTATTGTTTGCAACCATCCTACCTCAAGCTGTGATCTTGTCAGAGCCCATAAGCAAAACAGAGCAGGGCTGGTGAAGCAGCAAGATGGATTTTTCTGTGGAAATAAGGTAGACAAATAAAATAAAATGAATTGGTAATTTGCAAAGTAGCATCTCATACACTCAGCATTGCCAGCTTACAGAATTTTATCCTGAATCTTGTGGTAGTGGCATTTTTCTTAACTCCTGATTTTCTAGTCTAACAAGGAAAAAATAAGTTGTAATATATTTTAGGAGATTCTACCTATAAAAACGAAGTTTGAAAGATACCTCAGCCATATGCATTAGACAGTAAACAACCCCTTCCTACATTGCTCTTTTACATATTCTCAGATTCTCGATGGCTGACTCATGAGTTTTGCACACCTATGCAAAAATGGAGCACTCTGCAGCACTACCCTTCTGGTGAGACATCAGCCACTGCGCTCAAAGTCACTGTGCTTGTTTGCATTTCTGACCTTCTCAGACTCCTCACCTGCATCAGGAGTTAAACACTGGACCATCAGGAGGACCTTGGGTAACAGCCTCTCCTGTGCTCAGGAAGTCAAAGGCTGTATTTTTCTACAACATCAAGCCAGAATAAACCTTCACTGCCATAGGAAAAGCTACCCTTGCCTCTGTTTCCCATGCCTGCTGCCTCTTGTTGCCAGATCTGTACTTCCCCTGTGCTAATTCAACCTCCTGTCATCTGTACAGCGAAGGACTTAAGATGTGAAGGGGATTAAAACACCCCACCCAAATTATAATAAAAATATTAGCCAGATAAGCTTGTTTTAACACAGTTTAATTGCCTCAGCAAACTTATGGACTTGACAAACCACTCTCACAGTCTTCTTAAACAAATAATAGCAATAACCTCTTATCTTAACCGCAAAGATGATGTATAACAGAATTGCAATGAAAAAAAAATGTCAGCAATAACTGGGTATTCCTTTGAACACCCTGGAGTGACCCATCATCTAACTGGGTCTGACATGTGGGATCAGAGACCGGAAAAGAGGCTGCTCTGCATAGATATGTGTGCCCCAGCCCCAGCTGGGAGGCAGCGTGAGCCTGGTTTGCCCACGTCGGACCTGATGGACCTGCTGAGAAGTGCTTTGTTCCCAGGCAGTGCTGGAAGCATTCTATCAATTTTATTGAATTGATTTTAAAGGTCTTCAAGTCATAATTCCTTTCTCTGTGCTGCAAGGCAATTCATTCTGTGGTTAATTGTGGACATAGCTGAATAGTTTACATTAGGACTACAGTAATAGTAGGGCAGAGGTTTGTTAAAGAATAATGTAGCTAGTAGAAACTCAAGGTGCCTCATTGTAAATACTGGAGGCGTAAAAGTCCCCAGGCAAAAGATTTGATGAACCAGACAAATCCTTTGTCACATAACAGTCTGCAGCATTCTTTCATGTAGTAGAAAAAGATACTTTAGAAGTCTGAATAAATATAAGATAAGAAGTCCTCACCCACTGTTCTGGCTCTTCTATAACAGATTAAAAGGCTGAAATGCTAGAATGAGTTTTCTATCTGGCGTGTGACAGAACCTCCCTTTGCCAAATGTAAACACATCAAGCTCTCTGTGAAGACTCCCTCACAGCTTTGGCATAAAACGAAAGCTCAGTCTGGGTTGGAGGTGAGGGACTGTTGCATATAGTAAAAGAAGCTTTCCCTGAAAGGCTATTTTCTTCCCCTCCCCTTATGCGATCTGAATTACATTAGGTGTTCTCCAACTCCTGGACAGTCAAACCCTATAAAGGAAAGGAAGATGTCAAGCACAGGCAATAACTTAAGCAGCTGCAATGATTTAAGAAGTTACTAATTCATAATCATTTCTTACAGCCTCTCTTCTGGGGATACTTGCTTCCCAAGCTCTTCTGCTGAACAGATGGGATCACACAAGCATTCTCTTTGGAGCAGCTAAGGAGGTGATCTGAGTTAATTTGGCTGATTCTGCCTGAAATGGATGACAAAAAAATCACCTTTCATTCAACCAGAGCTGGAAAACCCATGAGCTCCAGCTGGCACATCCGCACAGGTCTGCAGCTATAGCTAGCTCTGCAGGGCAGGGCAGCTCCGGGCCTTAAAATGCAGTCCACACATCCACCCCAGGGCATTAGCAAAGCAGAGCTAAACCCTGATCTTGTTAATCAGAGATCATTATCTTGGTTCAAAGGCTGCACAGAGAAAGGTCATCATTTAACTGATGACATTTTTGTACTTTGGGTCCATCCCTTGAGTTCCTCCTTTACCTGCATACAGTTACTTTTCATATATATAATTGGGTTTGAACCTCTTTCAGTGAATGACAGTATATTGCTTTCCACTTAGACCATTAGTCATACTAAAACTAACTCATCAGAAAGACATTGACACTTACATGAAAAATATGTTTTTAATAAAACTGTCAATGCTCACTACAGCTTGGTTTTAACTCAGACTCTATAATGAATTAAAGCATTTAGCTAATGAGACCATATCCAAGACAGCTACCAGAATAGTATATACGGTGTAGAATTACTTAAACCATTTAGAGGTACACTTTGTTACAAAGCATTATTCTGCTTGGATTTTATACCAGCCTGCATCTGAGTGCCCTGATCTGTAGTTATTACCTCTTCATACCTAAAGCCTATCGGACTGAGTGCATATTTTTTATGCATAACGAAAAAGTTACCTTTAAGTAGCCTTGTAAAAAATAAAGACTTCAAAATTCTGAAGGAAAAGAATAAAACACGTTTCTTTAATCTAAAATGATAGTAAGCCTAGCTTTCCTTTTCTTCCTGTTCATATTGATGATGAAAGTAACTTGAGCCAGGACTCAGGGTGTTTTACTAGACAAGCAAAAGCATTTCTGTTTGCAGCTGTGCTAAGCAAAACAGTGCCATCTAGTAGCCTACAAAGCAGCAATCGCTGGTGCACTTGTGTGATTTTCCTAAATGTGGGCTGGTTTCCCACAAGGTCAGTCCTTTACTGCTGTTGCGACTTGCTTTTATAAAGGACTTCTCTTCAACCGCTGCTTTATCAGCTGCAATGAGGTTGTTTCAGATGAACTTTTCTTTGCACCATTTGTTGAACACCCTGGCCACAAAGAAAATACAGCTGAAAAACAATTTGCAGAGTTTTAAAGTGGTGATTGTGGTTATAATCAAGCATTATCATGGACCTGCCAGCCTGATAAGATAAAGTAGATTTGATACGATGAGCTTACATAAAATACTTATTTGTTTCCTCAATTTATTGGATAAACTGCATTCCTTTAGCTAGCAGAGAACAGTTCCACACAAAACAGTGTTTTGTCCCAGTGTTGAAATGAGGTATCTATTACTTAGAAAAGACTTAAGACTAAGGCTGTTCTTTTGCTGTGTCACGTAACTGCTTTTCAGTTTCATTTGCTTACTCTACCTTATTTCTTTATCTTGTAGATTTATTTAAGATATCCAATGGTAAATTTGATGAATATTTTAATGGACATTTCCTGGGTGTGTTTTATAGAGCACTAAGTGAATCAAAACTGGTAACTCTAAAAGCTCAGAGTAGAGGTATCTGTGAAAGAGTGCTAAAGCTGGAATCACTCATGTTGACAGAATCCTAAGTGCAGATAATAATTTTTATTTTTACAATGTGTAATACATCATAACAAGACCTTATCTGTAATTTGTGGTGAGGAAGGGATCCTGCGGTTTGGTGACAACACTTCATTTTTCCTCAGCTAAATATTTACATGGTAGGAAATAAATGGGCCTTGCGCACCATATTTAGACCAGAACTATGTTATGCAGATTAAAACAAAACCTACAATGCACAAACTAATTCCTGCTCTCCTTTGGTCTGTTTTAAGTTCAGAGAGAGTCTTCTGTGACCACTAAATTCAGCAACAAAGGAATTAGGACTCAGATCTTGAAACATTTATTATCATTTGCATCATGATGGTGCCCAGGAGCACTAGGCCCTGGTGCAGACCTCAAACAGTCCCAACAAGCAGAGCACATTAAAGTCAACCTCTCAAGTGTGACATAAGAAACAGCAGATTTGACACAAGGCAGGGCAGTGGCAACAGCCTGTGCTAACCGGAATTGCTGGAGAGGTGCATCAGGAGCTTGGTGCAAGTCTTGAGGGAAACAACCCAAAGGTGCCTCATTGAAAATTGAGCAAATGCACAGAGGAAGCTGGCATTACAGGGAAATCGAAGCTATGAGTTAACTTCTGTCACCGAATGAGAGATTCAGGTGGAATAGACTGAGGCTGAGAGGACTTTAAGAGATGCAGTGCGTAGCTGGAGAGCAGCAAAAGGAGTGTCCACGGAGAAACAGAGAGGAAGCAACACTGCCGCAGTCACAAACCAGGGAGGTGCTCCTTGAAGCAGAATTTTAGTAGATACAGTTGGTCAACAAGACACATTAAAATCAGAGAAAAATATGTCAGAGCAATCAAATATTGAGATCATGAGAATATGGCCAACTATTTAGTTGCAAGGTTGTAAGAAAGACCATAATTCAGAAATATTCTTTAGAAAAACAGTTGGTGTTATGGAGTTCTAGCCAAAGGTGCCGCCTGTGCTATGGGCTTGAGTGACAGGCAAGATGGAGGCAGTTTCCACAGAGATGACCAAAGGTGGAAGAGCTATAAACATAGAGAGGACCAAGTACTACATTAGCAAATGAAAGGGCAGACAAAGAGGGAGAGGACTGAGAGCTGATGAGAAGTCATTAAGGATTTAAAGTCATAGAGAGGTTGAGCGGAAAAAGTTGAGTCCAAGCCTGGCAGCAACGCTGAGAAGATGCAGGAGATGGGGGAGAATACAGTAACAAGGTCAGAGAAGAGCAGCGCTTTGTGAAAACAAAGATACCTATGTGGCCCTCATGGTAGCTGGGAAAATTGTGATCAAAATTGTGGGCTGAATGAGGAGGTAAAGTAATGAGCAGCAGAGGAGTCAAATGAGTGGTTTAAAAACAACAACAACAACAAAACTGTAATCACAGAGAGTGAATAAGTGAGATTTTTGAAGGTGGTGCAAAACAATACTGAGACTGTGTTAAGCTCCTGAAGTTCAGCAAGGGGTATAGACTGATTCTTAATTAAAGTAGGGAGAACTTTAATGAACTAGCTGACAATCTACGGTGTTCTCTCAAACGGACTGGAAGGCAGGACAGGAAGGTCTCTGGGTACTCGCTAACAGCTGGCAGACAGGTAGGCTGAGCACTTAACCGTGGGAGGCCCTGCGAGCATGATGTCTGGGTGGATGAGGCCTCTCAGACATTTCTGCTCAAGTAAAGATGTTACAGCAGAAAGAATTAGAATTTTAAAAGAAGCTTCTACTTAAACTCCAGAGACTGAAACACTCTCCATATGTATGCAAAGCTTCTCTCTGAAGGCCTTGGATACAGAAGCAGATAGACATGCAGCGCTGCACCCTGTGCAAGACTGATGGGTGTACAGCTGCCGTTCACTTCAAGGGGACTTCCTTGGCCAAAGAGCTTTGTGGGCTGTGCAAATGCAAATTTCCTAGAAGGTTTTTTTTTTTTTTTTTCCCTGCATGTCTTCAGAAGAAGAGAGCTTCTTTAAAATTAAGTGGAAAGGGTAAAAAGAAATAAAATCTGCCTTAGTCTCTGTGAAGACCATATGATAACTAACGAGCTATGTCTCTCCTGTGCATGACAAGGAAACAGATAATAACAGTAACAGAAAGTATAGGTAGATGACTCATATACATATATCTCTCCAGCTATGTATAATATATGAATCTTGAGATTATGCAGTCCTATGCTTACAAGGGACCAACTCATCAATCAGTGCAATTATATTAACTTCCATCAAGCAACATGTAATTATATAAAGAGTGTATGTGCTTAGTATTCTGTTGCTCATTTTGAGGTGAGGAATCTATTCTTCTTAGCAAAGACTCACATTTCATTCAGGAAAACAAGTAAGGAATGGCACTGATAAGTCACTGATCTTCATGGAAACTGCCTGTGCATATTCCTCATTCATAAAATACATCTGCAGCACAACTCTAACTCAGTGGAATGTGCTCTGTAAACTATTATATTGTACATTCTCAAAGTATATTTGTTTTGTTAGCGATGGTAATTCACCCAAGTATTCTAAGCCATAACAACACAGATAGGTTACATTCATAATTTTGTTTTGCATTTAGACAGAAGTTCATTTATTTTACTGTGGAGTGTCTTACACTGAGGGATAAACTATTTTTCCTGCTGTTTCATTTGCAGACGTTGAAAATATTTCTCACAAAGATTAGTAGCAGCTAAAGCTTAAAAAAAAAGTCTTGGTGCCAAGAAGGGACAAGCTTCAAAATCCAGGAGGCGTGGAAGATCTGAGTCTTAGCAGCTGTAAACTGTAAGGCAAATACCTGCTGTCCTAGTACCTACACCTAATGCGGCCACCTGCAGTCTTTACATCAGGGCAAACCTGATCAGCATCACTCTTCCGTGTACCCTGGTTTTCTCTGAAAGGAAAGAGAGCAGTCAGGCAGGGTCCTCCAATGTGTCCCTCAGTCTTGGCAGTTAGACAGCTGTGTAACATGGGCTAGTTTGGGTGGCTGGTCCACAGCAGAGACTCGTTCAGCAAGTTTGCATGGCCAATAACCTGTCAACATAACTTCATGTTATAAACCTGTGGCCTTATGTCTAATTAGGTAATTCTTGTTCTTCTGCTCTGTAAAAGCAAGTGGTCTGCTGGTCTTTCTATTTCTACTATATTCTTTATTGCTTATTTTCCTTGCTTCCTTAGTATTCCTGGTCATGATCTTACAAGGTTTATTGAGTTCAGAGAGAAAACTTTAAGGGCCACAGAGGTGATACTAGAAAAAGTGCTAAAAATTTCATGAGTAGTGTTCTCACCCATATTCTGTACTGAACTAATGCCTTGGCATGGGCCTGCCTCCTGGAAATTCTGCCTCTTCAACTACCGATTAAGTTAAAGGTTTACTACTTGCAAGAACAGGACTGTGCAAACCTTCCCTGATTTAGTCTGAAAGAATATGTTTGCGTTTGATTTCAGATATGCAGACCTAAAGGTGGAGGATGATCTTGTGGTAAGAAACGGGGGTGAAGCAGACCTGGTTTCATTTCCTGCCTGAACTACAGACTTGCTATGTAACCTAAGATAAGCTACTAAGCACTTTGTTCATTATTACATGCTCTATAAAATTGGGATAATGTTTTATTTTGCTTTGTATGCCCTTATTCTTGCCTAATAAAATAGTATGCTTTCTGGCTTAATGTAGTTGGGAATGCATTTGTATAGTAAATAAACAAGCACATGACTACAGGACTCACCTTCCAAGACTTCACATCTGTGCATATTCAGGACTTGCTCATAAATGTACATTGGCCTTGAATGTGAGTGCTTGCACAAATCTGTCTGCCTATTCATCTGGTTGCAGGTATGTTCAGGTCTGGGTAGTGATCTAGAGATGCAGCTAACTGGAATTCATGAATAACAAAGCTGTTTTCAGGACGTAATAGTTCAATCTGAATTAAGCTAGCTTTTTCTTTATTTCCTGTTCATTATCAACGAATGAGAAGGGTTCATTTCATCGTATACCTCTATGACAGGTTATTTGCTTGAAATATGAGATTTGATTAGAATCCTTAATCTAGTTCTTCCAGATTTCTAGTACATTATAGGCGGGGAGCCAGTAACTTCAGAAATCAAGAGGTTATTCCTATCTCTGCTTCTGTGGAAATTCTAGAGTAATTAGTAACATTTTAATGTAACTAACAATCAACTAGGAATTCTTAACTGGTATTTTCATGACAAACCGTAACTGCTATGAATGGCCACGCTGCACCTTATAATTTTGCTCAGGCAATTTCCTTACAGCCTTAGAATGCTAAGAGTCATTCAGGCAAAGTAAAATGTTTACAGCCAACTTTGATGCACAGCTCATAAAAATGATTACTATGAGTTAATGAATAGATATACATTTGGATCCAGGCCTGACAATATGACTGAGTTGAGGATTGAAGTAGAGCTACACTTCTTCGCTAAAAACATCACAAGGAAAGATTTTTATCATGTATCCTGCCTAACCCAAATTTGAATAAATATATGTATTCTCTCCCCAAAAGTCTCTCTGTAGTCTCGGTGGCTATGACTTTACTCTTCATGTGCTTTAATCCCCAACAGCCATGGTGATGTTCATTTGTACAGAAACCAATGCTGTATTCTAGTTCAGGCTTGGATGCAGATAGAGGGATTGATCTCTGATGCAGAGGTGTTGCCAGCAGCGTAAAATGGCATCTATCTATTAGCAGTGTCACTGCCTTGTGACTAATAATGGGGGAGAAGCAGGGCTGTATAACCCCGCTGCCTTGTTATTACTATTGTTTTATTTTGGGATGAAAGGCACTAGTTGGATCTGATCCTTAAGGCAATGAATTTTTTTCCTGTGGTTAGGACTGGAGAAATATTAGTCCTTAAAAAATTTAGTATTTTATTACTTTTTAGACATGGACCTGATTTATTGGTGGCATATTCTAAAAGTAAAAAATGTCTACATTTCTCAGCACTTGAGCCTAATAAGTTAAATCAATAGCTGATGGTCTTCTGCATGTCTTATTCTTAAGATTTATGTATCAGATTTGTATAATTTGATTTGCTTTCATGTTTTAAGAGTTCGTTAATGTTCATCTGCTTTGTCTGGCAAATAGGAAGTAACACCTAGTGTCATGGAGGTTACTAGCACAACTTAGTTCAAAATGCTTACTTTCTACTGTAAGTATTGTTAAATATTCCCTAAATCCAAAGTGCAGACTGCATCTTGTTGTTCAACATGCAATAGAACTGCAATTCCATTTGCTTCAGATCAACATAAGTGTTCACCGTATTTTGCTGTGAAAACTGTAACCTCTTCATTCCATTTAGAAACTTGGCCAGTTCACGAAAGCTGCCAGTATTAGTTTAGAAACTGTTGTTTTCAGTTTTCTATAGTGAAAGTAACCTACTTGAACCACAGGTGCCTCCAATATGTTTAAGTCTAGTGCATGGTACACCCTGTTGTTTTTTCAAAACTCTGTGTCTGGCAGCAGAATGGTACTTTTGTTTTGATATGTTATTGATATTGAAGCAGGAAAATCATGTTGCTACCTATGATTACTTAGCTAGGTTTCAGGAACAACTAAAACTGTATCTATGAAGGGTTGCTGCAGTCTGAAAAGTTGATTAGACTTCAAATCACTCAAGGCATGACTGTCACTGACCTTTGCAAAAATGTTTAGGAGAAATGGTCCCATCTGTTGTCTGCCAGGTGTGAGAAGAACTAATCTGAAAGTGAACAGGAAGGGGAAAGAGGTGAGCAGAACCAAAGCTTCACCCACCCCCATACATCAGAAGCCAGCAGAGCACAACAGACCTGGCGTGGTGGGGAGAGGCCAAAAGGCCCTATGTCATCTTTAAGAAGATCACATCCCTCTTGATGCATAAAGGCACTAGACTAAGGCAATGAGGTTGTGTCACAGCAGCTTTTGGATCAGTCTGACTCTGTGCAAATGTTTATGCAGTGGAGCAGTTAGGATATTGTCTAGTCAAAAATGGTTGTTATCAGAAGTATGAGAAGAAACAGTGCTGGGGAGAAACCTTCAACCAGACAACCAATAAATCAGAACAAAACAGAAATCCTTTTCCTCTCAAGTCAAAGCTGTATCTTGTCTCCCTCAAACCATATCAAACAGAATACTTAACAATACTTCTGTGGAAAGTGTGAGACTTCCTAGACTATTCCTCCTAACTCTCTATCTGCTCTACTCCATCTAAGTCCACTTCACCATTTGGAGTCTGCCCATTTTGTAGTTACTGAGGATAGCTGTACACTGACTGAGGAATTGTCATTATATTATCAGAAGTGCTATTTAGCTTTGCTTTGATGTCCTTTCTGGCAGCCTTACCATCTGCAGGCATATTAAAATAACACCTGTTCAGTGAATTCAGAATAAGGACAGTTTATGGAGGCATCCACACAGAACATTACAGAAACTATCTGGTAGCCTGGAATATTAAAAAGAACATCAAGAGATAAAATACTGATCTTATTCAAAACTCCTCAGCACTGAAAACTGGACAATAGTATTCAGGGTTTAGGGAAAAGATTGATTTTTTAGACAAATGGAAAGTTCAAGGACAGAGTTATATGTCAGTAAAAATGCTAAAAGTCTGTAACAACTCCACTGAAATCAGGGGAATTCTTTGAGTTTACAATGATGGAAGTGAGCTTAGAAATTAGTTTTTAGTCTCTAAAGTGGTTAAGCGATCCAGTGAATGGATGCCTCTACCCTTCTCCTTTGCCAGACGGCTTTCTGTGTAGCTCACATTTCATTTATTAATGCATCATGCTCTTCCTGGAGAGACTGAGCTTTGTCTTCTGCTCTCTGTTGATTCACTTTGCTGGAAATGAATGTTTAGCCTTTATTTGCCCATTAATCTAGTATTGTAGGACAAACCTATTTTATATATTTGAAATATTATGTCTGTGTGCTCGCATACCAAAACAATGCTCTAGTATAAATCTGTAAAGAGCAACAGCACACTCTTCTGAGACTGGTTGGGTTGCTTTTTTCTCCTTTAGTTTTTAACTTTTTAATGCAATGACACCCCATGTTGCAAGTTTTGATTGCATGAAGGCCTTTGCTGCAGAGACTCATTACATATAGACACGCACAGGTCTCCGTTTATCATGGTGATGCAGGTCAAATCAATCTGTAGGTAGTTAAGTGTTTCCTAATAGAGTTTATATTAAGCAGGACAAACTCTATGTTGAATGAGTTTTGTTATGCTAAAGCCTTATAAACATTATTGCGTAAATATAGCCTTTAATCACTTAACTGGCTATTAACACCATTATTTCAGTTTTGTGCGGTAGGTCATTTAAGTGGAATTAAGCTGCAGTCAAAGGAACTTTATAATTCCTCTTCTGCCAATTTTTACCACTCCTTTCTTTAACAACTATTAGTACAACAATTCTGTATTGCAGGACTTGAAAGGCACAGAGACTAAACAAGATGTATTGTTCAGGGATCTTCTTCACCTCTACCGGAGCCCTCGTGATTCTCACTATTCCTGTTTTTACTAATGTCAGCCTTGAAATGTTTTATTTTCAGCTTAGGAGTAGGGTATGGAAGTAAGTGGTTTGCTTTTTAAGATGCTAGCCCCCTTTTTGTTGGCTGCTCTGTAGCACTTTGGCTGTAGGCATGGTGATAAAAAATAGAGGGCATGATTCATTTCAAACTTATTCTAGTGTAAAAGACAGCCAAAGTAAAAGCAGTTAGACTGAAATTAGACTTAGACCAGTTTCAGACTCCAGTTACTGTGGTGGGATTGGACTGTGGTTCTTCATTTCCTCACACGAAGGGTGGAAATTAAGAATGTTAGCCAGGTCTTTTTCCTTCTGCAAAGAGTGTATTTAGCCACTAGGGGAATACTGGCAGGTCAGAAAAAGGATCTGGCGGTTATAGTTGGCTGCAGGCGGACTCTCAGGCAGTGATTGCAGCACCGCTGAGTAACTCAGGTCGGCAGGGACTTGTGAGGTCATCCTGTCCTGTAATACAGCTGCAGAAAAGGAAAAGTCATTTGGATTATACTGATCTAGTACCCGCTCCTGTTCTAAGTCAGTACCTCCCCCCCACCCCCCCCAAACAAGTATTTAAGAGTTATTATTTAAAAGGAAAAGATGATTTATTTCTTACGTTTTTGTCCAAAATGTTAATCATTTGTAAGTAGGATTTTTCTGAAAGCTCCGTACATGTATAAAAATGTAAAAATATGTCTTAACAAATCATGGTGACCAGTAAGTGGGAGCAGTTAAAAACAGGAGCAAATTCAGACATTTAATTATTTACATTTCTAAATGACTGTACATGATTGTGATAATACCACTCTCCATAAAAGGAAGATATCCCTAAAGATTTCTCCTGTTTTAAATTATGCACATATAATTACTGTATTATGAAACATAATTATGGTACTCCTGGGTCTTTTCTGTACTTTTTACACGCAACCTGACAAGAGATTGATAAAGTGCAGGAAATAATCCAATAAAAAAATTTGTATTAATTTTATGTTGTAATATCAATTTAAATAAATACAAAACTATTGAAGTATGATTGTAATACTGTAAATTCCTGAACTCCTTATAACAAATTATTTCATGAAATGGTCCTTATGACTACATGTAGTGACAATTAAATTTATTCCTCTCTGGGAATGTGGTCCTCTAAAGATGAGGAAATCTTACTTTTCATAGAGCTATTTAGTATGATAGCAACAACCAAATGTTGCTTGGAAGTAGTTATTTCAAAGCTCATCCTTTTAATATGTAAATATTTATTCTCATGCACATCTCTTACACTGAACTTCCTCTGCCATTTCATCATCCTGTCACCTGGGACCATAAGGTGTCTCTGCACCTCTTGACAATGGCAGTTGTCTATACTACCTTAGTGTTATCAGCAGTCTTTGTGACCTCATTGTTTATCTCCTTGGTTGTGTCATTATCACTGAGTCACATATTGTTCATATTACAAAAAGATGTGTTTAGAATGGTACAGCAAGTGCATATTTAAGGACCTGTGCAGGAGGAAAAAAGAACCATGGTGAACATCTGCAAAAGTTGTGTTTGTACTGGTGGTTTTGGGGAATTAGAAAGCTCCTCTCTCTCTTGTTCCCTTCCCCTGTACCAGTGTGAAGCTGTAGTAGGTCACCTGGACTTTGTATAAAAGAACCTTGGTGTGGATCCAGAATTAAAGAGATGAGGGACACGTGCATATGGGCATGGTTCTTGGCTGCAACTAGACATGACTGCCCATGCTATGCTGATTTGCATGAGATCTTTTTGAGAGGGAAAACTGCTTGAGCCTCCTGTGTTCCACGTGCTTCTGCAATGAGTGCTCAGTTTCCACAAGCAGATGCTGTAGCCTAAGAGCCAGCTCTTCTTCTTGAGTTCCTCAGTCATTAAGACCACAGTAGATGTAAGGAAGGGACTTTATTACCTCCAGCAGCCCCAAGGACTGGTGAGCAGATGCACATCTCTGATGTGATGCAAGAGCAAAGATTCACAGAGCATCTTCATGTGGGTATTGGTATTGGAAATGAAGACAGAAGAGGGGTGCATGCAGGCACCCCTAGGGACATCAGCTGATGCAGTGGACTGCCCTTGACAGCCAGCAGACATGGATTGATAAGATGGGGAGAGCTATCCAGCACCATCTTATTTCTCTCTGTCCCATGCAACCCCCATAGATGGGGTGTTATGGTTTATTAATGGGAGGGCTCCCTACCATGTTTCATTAAAAATCAATTCTGCTGCATAGACTGTTGATGGCTGATCAAAGCACATACCTTATATCGAGTTCCTTTGTCTGTGCCAACTCCCCAAATGCTGTTGTTAGTGGTATAGATACTGTGTGTGTTAATTCAGAAGGCATGTTGGGACTCATTGTGCTGAACAAGTACCTTGTTATCAACAGGGCAAATCACAGGGTCAGTCCCACAAACTTGTGCTCATTCTTGCTTTAATCCATCAGAGAACATAAGCACATGTTTAATTTAAAGAGCACAAGGTACTTTTGAATTGCAGTAGGACTACTCATATACTTTCGTTTTAGCACAGCTTTAATTGCTTTACTGAATCAGGGCCAGAAGGTTAAGACACTTACAGGGATTGAACCCATAATGCTCACATGTTTTCCTTCCTTGTTAGTTGCCCCAGATGTGACAATATCAATTATCATGCACCTAAAGGAGAACATCCTCTTTGTTCAACAGTGCCAACGGAAGCCTAAGGTGACTTGTAGGTCAGGTCCCTGTGTGAGAAGCATGTCCTTTTGGCAGGCCAGTGTGCCACCTCCTAAGAACCACACCTCTCACCTTCAAAATAATGGCCAAATTACCAGCTGAGCAAAGCTCAGGGTTGAGCCACCATCCCTGTCCTGCTGAAAAGATTACTTCACCTTCTAAGTGTGTCATGCAAGCTGCTTTAACTATGAGCTAATTTAAATTTCTTATGGTTTGGCTAAGATTAGCTCATAGAGTGACATTTAAATTTAATTTGCTTGCAGTAATTTTGTTGTGCAGAATGTTGCAGATAACAGAGAAATGGCAGATTATGTAAATAGACGTTTATAAACACAGTGGCTTTTTTCAATCCATTGTTCTGAACATCCTACCCAAATTGCCTTGTGCATGTTCCTCATTTCAAATATGTGGCTGTGATCAGACACTGTGCTTCAACAAACATTTTGAAGTTTTACCCATCTCCTGAAAAGTATGCCTGTTAAATTAAAAACTGTTAAAAGCCAGTTATTTCATCAAACAACAATAACAACAAAAATTCCTGCATAAAGGGCAAAATATATAAACTAGCCATCTGCTACAAGCAGCATTAACACTCAAAAGTGTAAGAAAGAAATGATAATATTTGAAGTGAGATTGCTAGACATTTCCCAGAAAGCCACATACATTTCTTTTCCATTATGCTATTTAGAAGCCTTTTCAAATTGTGGCAGTGAGAGCTTGGGAGAGATGGTTGAGTTAAATATTCATACAAATCCTAGTGTTAAACTCTGCATCTTTCCACATGCCACTGTTTCCTGCAAGGACACTGCCGTCACACAGATTAGTGGTGCTGTTCAGTACAAGCTTTGTTGGCGTGGGGACAGCACTTGCTGCCAAGGGCAGGGCTTTTCAAATCCTTCTTGAAAGAAGAAGAACCCATGGAGAAGTTGTTCTGTGTGCTTTCTGTTTTACTAATAAAGCTCAAAATGAAAAATAAAAATAATAAAAGAGAGAAAGGAAAGAAGAGGATGGGTTTGCTGAAAAAGGATGACACAAGTTGAAGGCCAAACAGAAATTCTTAGTGCTAAATGTCAGAGAGAAATCATGAAGAAAAGAAGCACTTTCAGCTGTATTCGCTGAGGGTCGGATAAGAGACTGAATTAAGCCTTGCTGCTTTAATGGCAGTGACAATGGCTTAAGCAGGCTAGATGAATGCCCTTCAGCAGTAGCAGGTGATACCAGCCCCGCCAGGCACGGGTGCGTCTTTCCTCCAGGAGCTGCACCCGCTTCTGTGCCAGCTGGTTGTCCATTGCCCCAGGCTCCTGCAAAACTCTCTGCTCTCTGCTTTGCTCCGTTCTGTGTCTTCCCCTTGCAGACTGGTGAGTGGTTTTCAGAAGTACCCAGGTCCAAACACGAGCCAGAAGGCACTACCTTCCATGTGAATGGGATACAGCTGGCCTCCTTGGGGTCAATATTTAACTTGATTTTGGTTTCTCTGGATCAGAACTTTCAGTGCCTGATGTAGAGAAAGCCAAATGTAAAAGATTTGAATGGTCCAGCAATAAGAGAAGTAGCTGAAAAGTGTAAGGGAAAAGTTTATCCTAAACGTTATAAATACATATATATTGCATAAATACCTGATATTACACCAAAAAAAAAAAAAAGATTACATGAAGGATGAATGTATAATTACAGTGAAGTCATTTAAACCCAGTGATCTTTGATGCATGTGTAAATATTCCCATAGACGTCCAAATCTTTTAATTACGTAATGGTCATTAGTACCTATTTGTGGTGGCTTTACCCAGCTAGACAACTGAACTCTACCACAACCGCTCTCTCACTCCCCCTCCTCAAGGGAACAAGGGGAGAAAATACGATGGACAAGGGCTCAAGGGTTGAGATAAGGACAAGAAGGTTACTCACTAATTACCGTCACGGGCAAAACAGACTCAACATAGGGAGATTAGTATAATTTATTACTATAACTAGCAAACTAGAGCAGTGAGAAACTAAAAGCAAACTAAAAACACCTTCCCCCCATCCACCCTCTTCTACCTCCTCCCCCCGAGCGGCGCAGGGGAACGGGGAATGGGGGCTGCGGTCAGCCCATATCGCTTCGTCTCTGCCGCTCCTTTGTGGTCACTCTCTGCCCCTGCTCCAGCGTGGGGTCCCTCCCACGGGATGCCGTCCTTCCCGAACGGGTCCTGCGTGGGCTTCCCACAGGCTGCAGCTCTTCAAGAGCTGCTCCAATATGGGTCCGTACCACGGGGTCCATCCTTCAGGAGCAAACTGCTCCAGCACGGGTCCCCCACGGGTGGCAGCTCCCACCGGATCACCTGCTCCTGCGTGGGCTCCTCTCCACGGGCTGCAGCTCTGGCCTGGAGCCTTCTCCTGGGGGGGCTCTCCATGGGCTGCAGCCTCCTTCAGGCCACATCCACCTGCTCCACCGTGGGCTCCTCCACGGGCTGCACGTGGAGATCTGCTCCATGTGGTACCCCATGGGCTGCAGGGGGACAGCCTGCTCCACCATGGGCCTCACCACGGGCTGCAGGGGAACTTCTGCTCTGGCACCTGGAGCACCTCCTGCCCTCCTTCTTCACTGACCTTGGTGTCTGCAGGGCTGTTCCTCACTCCTCTCTCTCCCAGCTGCTGTTGCGCAGCAGTTTTTTCCCTTTCTTAAATCTGCTCTCCCAGAGGCACAGCCAGCGTCGCTCACTGGCTCAGGTCTGGCCAGCGGTGGGTCCCTTTTGGAGCCAGCTGGAGCTGGCTCTGATCTGACAGGGGGCAGCTTCTGGAATCTTCTCATGGAAGCCAATCCTGTGGCCCCCTGCTACCAAACCTTTACCACGTAAACCCAATACACTATTATTAATGTAGTACTAGACCATTTGTTATAATCAGATTTCCATATTGTTTGTTAATAAAGACCATATTAAGATGTAGCAAAATGTAAATACATGTGATATTCATCCATTTTTCAAGCTAACATCTGTTATGTGCTTTCGTTATAGCTCAGATGTATGTAAATAATTTCGAAAATATGTTATTAAATATTGCATGACTATTCTCTACATATGTTATTTTATATATAAGTTAGAGGTAACAGAATTGTGCAAACACTGATGGCAGATGCAGGACAACAAAGTTCAGCTACGCATAAAATTGTAAAGCTGTGTTGTGCAACTATATACTTAAGACAGGCCAACTAGGGTGACATCATATTCTGAAAAAAAAAAAAAAAAAGTGGTTTAGGTTGTAATCTATAAACTGAGAATATCCACTTAACATAGATCTGATAAGCATGACTAAAGAAGAAAACAATACGAAGAGAAATGGATGGAAAGAGTTACTCTGAGAGGCATTCAATTTTATCTGAGATCCATTAAGGTAAGGTTGTGGATGGAGTACACTTCACAGAGAGCATTTCAACAACAGCAATAGATGCTTCCTCCATATTGCATTTATTAGCATGATAACTGACTCTCCACAGCCACAGCTGTGAGTCATGCCTGTTCTAAAACCGTGATAGCTCTGCAGAATACATTGGTCAAGTCCCGTGGCAGCATACGCTCTCAGCATAAATCTTGGGAGCTGCAGACAGCTTTGGACTCTGCAGTTATTGTATTCAAAGCAGCAGGAGAGGCTGGCAGCCCCACGGTCTGCCCCTCGCTTGTGGGATGAGCGCACAGGACGGAGGCTGCCATATACAATTTCTGCTTTTCACCTCCCAGCCAGGGAGGGGACAGTCTTCCTGCCAGAGACTTTGGAAGCCTTCACTAGGCTGATGAAGGAAGAGGAGGGGACAGTATTTTTTCCATGGAAAATCTGGCCAATCAGACTTGAAGTGGGTCAGCAAGGACCAGTAAAAAGGTACAGTGCAGTAAATGGGATCTTCTCCCTCTCTCTTCCATCAGGAAGAAGGAGATACAAGGATGTTTTAGACTGTCTGGTTCTCAGCAGCAGAGAAATCTTGAGGAACTTTAGGGAGGGATGAACTCTGAAGATAATCAGGAGGGGGATTTCAGGAGTGGCAGCTAGTGACAAAGAGAACAAACACATTTGGGGAAGAAATGGAGGGATAAGATAGAAAGGCTCGTGCTGCGCCTGCAGCTTTTGTGCCTTGACCAGTATCTGGACTGCCCCATGTCATTGCAGAGACAGTGCCCATCCTGAGCTGAAGAAGAACATATAAGCAGGTGTACCTGCTTTGGCCTTTTTTTTCAGAGTGACCAAAGGAGACAAACCAATGTCAGGTGTGACTGGGAGGCTGGTACATAGTTGTATTGAGATTATCAACTAATATCCATTCCAGCCAAAAGATGGCTATGACTTTGAGCTACTCTAAGGATAAAAAGTAGCTCTCAGTTTTGGTCTTGTAGGCCCCCAGTTTCTGAATAATCACTTCCTAGAAGATATTTATCATATAATTTCAGAAACATGTAGAGTTCATGACAAATTGTACTCATTTAATTAAATGATTTGAATAAATTTCTCCCCATAATGCTATTTCCCATTACCATTTTCAGAAAATTAGAAAACAAAGTAACAGAAATACTTTATCATAATTTGTTTCCCAGACTTTTCAAAAACTTGTCTAGTCTGGGATGTGCAAACTGCAAAATATTTTCTTTTGATAGAAATTGGGAGAAGAAAAAAGGGGAAAGTTGAATGCTATATTCAATATTAGAAGCATATAGAAATGCTATATTCAATATTAACTTTGGAGAGGCTATCAGCATTCTACATTCGGTCCTGAGATTTTTTTAGACTGTTAAATAATTAATTGCATATGTATACCTATCAAAAAGACTTTTGCAATCAAAACTTCTATAGCTCCTTTCAAACACACTTACTGGCTCTTCAAAATTTGTTTGTTTTTCCTCCCGGAGGTTAAAGACAAAATTAGATCCAGCTTCACTGAAGTACTGTGGAAAATCTCTTTCCCTGTTTACCTCAAAACTTCCTTAATCTTCCTCTCCTTTCCTTCCTTCCTTCCCAAGTCTGTTTCAGAGGGTATATTTCAGGGGAAACAAAGGCTCTGTTTGGGGACCTAAAGTAACGGTTGGTAGCCTGGGTGTCTCACCAAGAGAAAAAGCTAGTCAACTCCAGAGGGTAAATGCAAATCTCTAAGTGTTGGACTCCTAAATTAGTTGGCTAACCTCATTAGTTAACCTAAGTCTAAGCTGGGTTCTGTAAGTGCTCTACCCTGGTGACTCCCTGACTTGTACCTGAATACAAAATTCTATGAAGACTTATGGAGCAAACTTTCAACTATATTACTCTCTTTAATGTTTCTAATTTACAGTTTACAGGCAGATTTCTATTCATGTCATGTGCACAATAGCAGTTAAACAAAAAATGACTGTAAGCATAATGCAATTTAGCACTGTAAAAATTATTTTTTATCAGAACTAAAATGAGTCAAATCTTTAAACATTGCCACTAATGCCTTTTCTGGAATCTGTGTCTGCATCACTTTATCTGTTTCACTTTCACAAAAATAGTTTTCTGTTTCCTAAGTCTATTGCCATGTTGTTTAATGAAAAGATGAGATCTGGGCTGGAGTATCAGAGTACTTACAAAGTAGGTTCAGTCATCAGTAAAATAATTGTTCTGATATTTTGCAACACCTTTGTATGTAGTCTACGTATATCAGCAACTCCACTAAACTTGGTGAACTTTATTCAGCAATTCATTTTTTCAGTGGTAGAGACAGCGATCAAGTAATCTAACCGCTTGACCTAGTAGAACACACAAAAATGTATCCAGTAATTTTTGCACTGAATCTGTTATTTTCCACTTAAGCTATAGTGTGCTTTTTGGAAAGACTTATAATTCTGATGCAAAGATTTCATATAAAGGTATATTTCATGTACCTTGATGCGCTGTATCACTGGTTAAACAAAGTCTTTCTCACAATAACTTATTATTTTTAAAATGGAATGCATTTTGTCCCTCAGAAAGTATAAATTTATGATAATTTTTATCAAAAAGGTATAAAATTAAAGTCACTTCAGAGTTTGGGCCAATTTTATTTATCTGTGTTGATCTATAACACTTCTTTCAACATTAAGAAATCTTTCAAAATTAAAAACTCTTTCAAAACAGTAGGTGTTTCCTGGAGTGGCTGCCTCGGAGCAGCCTGAGCCCTGACCCCACTCTCCCGTTCTGCACTAACACTGGACAGCTTCCCAGCATTGCAGATGGGGTGAAGAAGGGTGTCATGTCCTTCTTCACCGCATGAACTGGTCTTTTATAGCTAAGTACGAAACTACAGCTTAAGTGCCACCTACTGACAGGACACCATTGCTCCTTGGTGCCCTGTAAGTGCGTGGCCCAAGTCACTGGGATGTGGATGTCACCTGAACAATCCCATTATCTGCAGTGGATATTGGAAGTCAAAATGTGCCAGGTATGCAAAAAAGCAGCTGTCATCCTTGACAACAATTAGGAATAATTGCCAAATGTTTCCATTCTTTCTACTCACATTCTTTCTACGCTAAGCTCCCTGTTCTTTCAAGTAACCACCGAAGAAATGACACAGTGGCAATGTCCTGTCTCTGTGAACCAAAACAGCACTTTCTCTGCCCAGTCCATCTTGTTTCTGGAACTCAGGCTATGTTATTTTCAACATACATTTCACTAAAAATATATTTTTTTCCAGTCAAATTCAGTGATGAATTTTACAGATGCGTGAGACAATGAGAATTTAAATCTCTCGTAGTTTATCAGACTGTATATATAAGCTACTTACATGTATGGTTCCTGTCACCACAATGTTGTCAGTCGAACAATTTAGGGCAGAATTTCTTGTACTGTTGGGAACTTAGCTAACATAGGATAATGCAGAAATCACAGTAAAGCCCCACTAATTTTCTCTGAAATGTACTCGTGCTTTATTGCTGACTAAAGGAATGACAATTCTCTCCTATCCCCTGAGTAAGCAGCTAGGACTCAGAATGCTGAAAGGAATGGATTACTTAGATTTAAAAGAGACTTTAGTGAATAAAAAGGTATTAAAGCACAGCTTGATGTAACTCTAGGCTGAAAGGAGAGGGACAATATGGTTGCCATATGAGTATTCTGAGTTATATGACCCCTTAGGCAGTGCTAATAGGGAGGAAAATGGGTAGAGCTCCTCTTGTGCATCTCCTGCAGAATAAGAAATACAAAGGCAGCGCAGCATATCTCTCATGGCAAAGCCTCAGCGCTGGTTACAGAATTAAGGGCAGAAATGCTGTTTGCAATACTGAGCTATCTCGTCTAGTTCAACCTCACTGTATCTGCTGGTGTTAATGTCTTATTATAACTGTTAGGACTACAATAGCTTCCTTTCTCCCCAGCCTCATTATTGTTCAAGAGAGATGTGGTGGGAGGAAATAAGAAATGAAACAATCCTGTTTTCATGCTTGTCACTTGACACAACTGCTTCTGCACAAGGTCGCTGGCTGGTGGAAAGATTGCCACCATATTTTCTTCAATATCAGTATCAGAGGGTTCTTTTCTCTCTCACTGCATGCATTTTTTAATTACTTTGCAACACAAGGTAGTAACCCAGGAAGCCTCTCTTCCTTCTTCTATTAACTTCAATATGAGTCCTCAGGTGTCTGTCCTGCTATTGTAATCCACATAAAGATGTCAGCTGGCTGTTTTTCTTGTGGTTTAATGACAGAAGGAAAAAACAGCTTTAGTCTTTTCAGCTGAGGGTGTGCTGTGGTAAGTCGTGACATGCAAGTCCCATGAATAACCCCACAAGGCTGCCTAGCAGGTCGCCCCACTATAATGGGGAGCCGTAATCTCCAGAGGGACTGCACGCTAAGGCTCCCTCAAGGCCTGGAGCACACCCAGGTCTCACTGGCATGGAGCTGGGACACAGCTGATGGAGCTCCTGGGTTCCCCACTCTGAATCTAGACAAGAAACCTGTGACCAGATTAGGAACATGAGAAGGAAGAATTAGAGGATTTTGTGAGCATATTTTCTTTCAAAATTTTCTTTTAAATGATTAATTTATATTGTATAAGGTGACTCATTCCCCTCTTTAGTGCAAAATTGGACCATCTGAATATCAAGTTTACTGCTACGTGGGACTGTAGTTCCCTGAGGGTCTTCATCTGCCAATAATCTTAATTGCAGTTTGCTGTAATTCACATCTTATCTATTTCGTCTCCTTCTTTCCAGTTGGAAAATTCAAAACCTTGACAAGCTAGCTCTAGTATTTGGTGAGTGTGATAATTAAGCAGGAATTGGCAACCACTTCAAAGTCAAACTATGTTTTGTTTTTAATTAAAACTGCAATTAAGCTTTTGGTGAGGCATAAAAATAAATCTTAACTGTAAGTAGACCTTGTATTGGGTTTATGTGGCAAGCTTTTGGTAGTGGGGGGCTGCAGGGGTGGCCTCTGTGAGAAGATTCCGGAAGCTGCCCCATGTCAGATCAGAGCCAGCTCCGGCCAGCTCCAAAAGGGACCCGCTGCTGGCCAGAGCTGAGCCAGTGAGCGACGCTGGTAGAAAAAAACTGCAAAAAACTGCTGCACAACAGCAGCTGGAACACAGGAGTGCGAAAATGAGAAGGGAACAGCCCTGCAGACACCAAGGTCAGTGAAGAAGGAGGGCAGCAGGTGCTCCAGGTGCCAGAGCAGAAGTTCCCCTGCAGCCCGTGGTGAGGCCCATGGTGGAGCAGGCTGTCCCCCTGCAGCCCATGGGGTAGGTA
>VXAL01012988.1:135213-164251 GCA_013399475.1 Chauna torquata | reverse complement strand
GGAGGTAGAAGAGGGTGGATGAGGGGAAGGTGTTTTTAGTTTGCTTTTAGTTTCTCACTGCTCTAGTTTGCTAGTGATGGTAAATTATACTAACCTCCCTATGCTGAGTCTGTTTTGCCTGTGACAGTAATTGGTGAGCAACCTTCTTGTCCTTATCTCAGCCCTTGAGCCCTTGTCCATTGTATTTTCTTCCCCCATTCCTCTGAGGAGGGGGAGTGAGTGAGCGGTGTGGTGGTGCTGACCTACCTACCATGAAACCACCACAGTCCTAACGCCATGCCCCTAGTTTACAGCTGGTGTAAATGGATGTCAACAGAAGGTAGACTTTCTCTGCTGATTTACATCAATCAGGTAAAAATAGAATTCATTGATCTTTTTCTCAGAACTTTCCAGGAAATTACCTCCTTCCTGAAAGTCTGCAAAGGAATAAAAATTTACCCTTTAAATGCATTTTGGCCTGGGTATTACAGTTTATCCAGATTCTGGAGAAATAGTTATATTTCAACTCTTTCAAAGTCTAAAATTGATGGACATCTTTTGTTTACCTTTAATCTACAGACTGCTTAACAAACAAACAAACAAAAAAGGCACATTTTAAAGGGGAAAACAATTCATAACAACATCATTAATTATTAATAACTATAAGTATACCAATGAAGCTGACAGTTGATACAGTTTTGACCAGTACTCACTTCTGAATTTTTATGTGGTATTGTAAATTTTGTGTGGCTGCATTTTTGGTGAAAAAATAAAAAATGACTGTAGTTTGTTGTCCTCCTTCACATCTGTGCAGAACAGATCCTTCCCCAGCTCAGAAAGTTTGTAGACAAAGAGTCCTTTTTCCCCCCCAAAGTCCCTACCCAGCAGGTTCTGTCCTGGTTGCTTTGTGAGCCAGGAAGAGCAGCTGTCTTGCCCTGACAGTACCTCTAAGGATTTGGGGGTACAAGGTAAAGCCATACTAGAAAACTTGGGTTTAGTTATTGTTAAACCAGAAGCTTTTGAGACACAGGCCATGGCATGTCTCTCTCTGCTGCTCCCATACTCTCTTTCTCTACCCCTTCTGTGGGAAATGTCACTCCTGGTAAAGCTTCTTTCACAGTTAAATATTTATGCTATCTTTAAACTCTAGCCTAGAAGAAAAAGTGAACAACACCTTATTCATCTGTGAGTTTTAGTTGATATACCTTTTAAATTCATGACGTCTTGGTTTTGCCAGGTTCTGCTCAGATGACAGTTTGTGCCAATCATTTGGAACCGCATGCTATTGATTTATTACTCCTCTTTGCTTCACTGTGAATTCACATAAACTAGCACTGATGATAACTATGAAATTGCATGGTAGAGATTTGTACAAAATCAAACAAAAGGAAGAGGTGTTTCACCTCATGCCTAGTTAGACCAGAAGCCCTTGCTTGGGGATGTTGTGGAAGCTAAAGTTTGGCATGGGTTAAAAGTGAGTCTGTGCTGGTTCATGGAAGACAAGTTCTGAAGGAGTTCTTAAGTATGGAGAAGCTGCCTTTAGTGAACTAGAGGAAAGCTCCATTTCCTCTGATGAAGGTTGGGAGGATATTTGCTTATTGTATTACATAGGTCTTCCTGGGCTTCTGCTTTAGGCAGTCCTAAATAAAGCATATGAAGATAGTTAGACACTTCTTCTGACCCAGGACAGCCATCTTTATAATCTTATGTTCAGGAATGGAGTGAACTGTGTTCACTGCTTTGAGCAAGGGGGCCATACTTTGGTGCACTGTCTTAGGACAGAGTTTTAAAAGTTCAAAGCTACATGTGTTGGTAGACTAACTGTCGTTTACACCCATATCTAATGCTCAGTGACAATAAGGTTTCTAACAGGTTTCTTTTGACAATGAAATGTAGCTACCAGGCCTGATTCTAAAGACTCTGAATCACAGGAAAAAAAAAAAAAGAAAAAGAAAAAGAAAAACAGAACTAGAAGTGAATTCATCTCACCTAACTAGACTTCCCTGATAAAAGTGACCCTAACTGAACTAGTTATACTCCCTTTGTATTCAATAGAGTGTAGTCAATAGGTAACTTAAGAGAGTGAATTTCTCTCCAGTGACTGTGATGGAAACCTAAGAGCCCTAGTTCAGATCAAGGTGTCTGACTTCCTGGCAAGCCATCCATGGTGTTCAACAGGATTTTCAAAGCATTTAGGCTGGTGTGAAATGTAGAAAGCCAACATCCTACACAATGGCCAGTCACTTGGGAAGATAACATAACTGTGAACATCTCCCTTTCCTCCTCCTTTCCTTGAGTTTTATTGCTGAGCATGATGTGACATGAGCATTACATGATACGTAATTTCCCTTTGGTCAGTTGGGGTCAGCTCTCCAGCTCTCCCAGTGGTGTCCCTGCCCAGCTTCTTGCCCACCCCCAGCCTCCTTGCTGGGGAAGAGGGTGGAGTGAGAAACAGAGAAGGCCTTGATGCTGTGCAAGCACCATTCAGCAATAGCCAGAACATTAGTGTGTTAGCAACACTTTTTTAGTCACAAATCCGTAACACAGCACCATACAGGCTGCTCTTAAGAAAATTAACTTCTTCTTAGCCAGACCCACTACTCCCTGACATGTTAATAATGGCATATCCCCATTTAGATTAGATTTATTTTATTTTAGATATTTTTCATAAGAAGGAAGCTCTGGTTGAGCATTTTCAATCCAAACTCCTGTTCTCCTCATCTGAGGAGATCCTGAGCTCCTGTTCCAGAGCCATTGTGAGAGGTGACATATCCAGCCTGCATCGCTCAGCTTCCAGCTCAGCACTTCCGAACCTGCCACTGCAATGTCCTTCCCTCCCTCCCATCTTATCAAACCATACCTCACGGTACTGATGGTGGAAAGAAATCATATCAGCCACCTTTGCAGACCCAGCAAATTCTTACACAGTGGCTTCCTGTCTACCTGTACCTTTTCTGTCCCTTGTGTGTGCCAGAACTCCACAGAATAGATATTGGCTGGCTACTCTGTCTTACATGCCTCTTGCAGGTTTCTTATACACTGGTCATTCCTTGTGGACTTAGCAGTAGTCCAGCAACATGTAAGGAATAATACCAGGAATGATCAGGGAAATAGTATTTAGGTAAAGAAATTTTAAAAGGAAGGTGGAAGCTCCCAAAGAATTTTGGAAGAAAAAAAAAAAAATCTTTGCAAAAGTACCTGCAGTGGTTTCAGTTTCAGGGTTGCAATCACAGAAGCAAAGCTTACATTCAGACAACTCCAGATGGACAAACTTGCAGCAAAGACTGCAGTCTGGGGCTCAGTGGTCGTGGTTGGCTCAGGGGGAGCATACAGGTTTTCCCCTCAAATGGAAGAGAGAGAGATACATCATCCAGCATCAGTACTGGCCTTCTGAGAGCACACTGAACATCTTCCACAGTACTGGTGCAGGTTATTCTCTATGCTTTCTCAAAATCCTGCATTGAGGAGAAGTCATGGTAGATCACTGCACCAAACTGACTTTGAGTTATTATGTGGTAATTTGCACTGATGTTACAACAACAGATATAATCCCACAGGTGACTGAAAAAAAGGAATGCAAATGAGAAATATGCAGGTCAGGAGGGGGAATGAAGAGGGAGGAGGCTCAGCTGCCGCCAAATTCTGATGTTACCCTGAGAAGGGGTGGGCTTTGCTTCTTTTCTGAGAAGGGTCAGTTGCTTTTCTTCATAGCGGGGTAGGGGAGAGAAAAGAAGCAGTATTTCAGGAGGATGTTAAGGGAATTGCAAGCTTGTGCTTAAGAGAAGCTTAAGTGTAATCTATAAGCATATCATTATATCATAGAAAGGAACAGTGGGGGTGAAAACAGGGATCTGTACTGCCTCATGCAGTAGGGGGACTTGTGTGTGTATGTGTTTAGATATATTGCTCATGTACTGCTACTATATATCAATATCTGTATGCTTGTATATGCGTCATACTGAACTTTACAGAGAAAATCAAATGGCATGAGAAAATATCCAAGACGGGTTGGATCTGAGATGAAGCTTAGTGGCTTGACTCTGACACGAGCTGTGCAACGGGCTTGAGAGGAAGGCCAAGGCTCACAGCCACTGGCAGGATCAGGATCGTGTTCCCTCTGCTGTGTGAAGGCTTGCCCAGTCTGTGGAAAAATGGAGACTGGATAAGCCCTCAGGGATAAACTTTAACATCCCTTCCTACATTTCTGTTTTTTGTGATGACATTTCTGGGTATTACTGCAGATAATGCTTGTTTCGTATTTAAATGCTTTGTCCTGCAGTCTGATTCGGAGACGCTTTCAGTGCAGGTCTTGATGAGGCTGGCAAAATGAGAATAACCAGTCCTTGATAAAGGAGGGTCAGTGAGGCAGGGCACAGCAGTCTTTTAAAATGGGAAAATTCATTCTAGTTTCTATGGATGAAAAACATAGGCTCTGTAACCATAGAAACATGATGGGCCAAGGATAATGCTGAACTTCTGATGAATTTCTTTTCAGTATAAAATGCTGTTTGGAGGAAGAGATATAACAGATAAGGAGTAGTAATAACAGTGCTTTACTGTCTGTACTTCCTTCCCCTGTTAGCTCTTGGAATACCTTTGATAGGCCTTATCATTCCATTTTACAGGATGGGAAACAGAGACCCAGGGAAGCCAACATCGATTTTCCCAAGGCACACTGCAGAACCAGGAATAAAAACCAAATCTTCTCAGGTTAATCAGGGTTGAATTAACAGGATTCAAGTTCAAGTTCAAGAAGTGCTTGCAAGTAGCTTTGTGGGTGTTCCAGCAAAAGTTATGTGAGACATGGCATGCACTCCTGTAAGTAAGATGCTGCACCCAGTCATGCTCTTTGGCTGTACCAGGAGATGGTATACACCTCTGAACTAGCAGCTCTGATCTATCAAAACTCTGGGCAGGTGTTTTGATTTTTTGCCCAAGCTATAGGCTTCAGTCTGTGCCTCTATGGCTCCTTTGCTTTTGATGCGCCTAGGCTAACCTGATGTCCCTACTCTGCTGCAATCACACCATCACCAGCATGGAGACAGAGCTTTAATTTTTCACTCTGCCCACGGCACCAAAAGACATCCTGTAAAATCCAAGCATGCAAACTTCCAATGGTGCTTTGAGCATTAACTCCTAAATGCTCACTGAGGCCTAAGGATAAAACTCCACACTCCATTGAATTTTGTTGGTATGAATGAGGACAATTTTTTTTCAGTACAAAATTGACCAGATAACAGGAACATGGTGAGGAGTCTGAGTGAGAAGGGAAGATTTGTAGAAAGCTGGCCAGTCTTGCTGACTTTGTTTTCTTATGTGTTGATGTGAAGCAAAAGTCTCATCAACATGAAAACCTAGATGTCAGCAGTGGAGATCATATACTGCAATGGCAGTAAATAAATGGAAAAATGTGACAAATGTGTTGCTTGGAAATATTCCTGTTGCCAGGAATTTGATATGTATCCGGTCTCTGAAAATACCAGCAGTGCCTAGGCATTTTGTTTTTAAACCCGTAATAACTGCACTTAATCTGTGCAAGAAATTCTTTCTGTGAAAGAAAATGTTGATCAATCTAAGAGAGTAAACAGCTCCCCCCAATGCTGAAAGAATCTGTACATACGCATAAATACTAAGGGTTCCCACCAAGCATCCACAGATGTGACATAGGATAAGATAATTAGCAATTAATGATGTGGAAATTACAGAAGTAAACAACAAGCTTAGATTGCACAGTAGCCTTTCAAGCAATGGAGGAACTAATTTTTAATGCATTCAATTTAGAAATGAGACTTTTTTCTTTGGAATCCCTTTTGATTTTGACCAGAGTAATACATACAAAATTCTGTCCTATGGAGGCATTCGTAAAGCCAAAGGACATATTTACTCAAAAAAACCCTAAACTCCCTTATAGCCACAGGAAATACACTTTCGTCTCCACTCTGCAGGATTCTTTCAAGGGCATTGTGCGCTGAGGTTGAGATAACAAGAAGTTATTTAAACTCTACAAATCAAACACTGCAATACTATAAAATTAGAAACTAACCCCATTAGGATAACTCAGGGGGTCATACTTGGGCTGCTAGATTCCTTGTCATGGAGTCAGAGAAAATAGTTAAGTGACTTGAGGCATTTAGCTGTCTTAGAAGAATGGTCTACAAAAACGTCCTTTGCAAGGGAGGTGCTCAGAGCTAATCAACAGAGGAATGAGCATAGGCAGTATCTGAATTCCTGTTTCCGCTTAGCCAAAGCTTGAGTTGGGTCTTCTCATGGGATGCTTGCACCCATTTGGTAGTATTTTTACAGCCTGATGGTTGCAGCAGTCTTCTGGGGCATACGGCTTTGAATCCCTTCAAATTAGGGAGGGTTATTAAACCATAATCTTGTTTTCTGGATGGTAGCCCTTGCCAGGAGCCAACTGTACAAACCACTGCCACCTCTCCATTTGCTGTGAGGCTGAGAGATGACGGCTGTGCCTTTTGTAGGACTTCATGCTGTCAGTGCTGGGGTGTCTCCATGAGATTAAGGTTAGAAGACAAAGGCAAGAGAACTTTCAGAACCAAAATAGAAGTTCCTGGTGAATTTTAGATTAAGTTATAGCTCACTTTCAATCATTTGATCTTAAATACTAAATTATGCCTTACGGCTATTTAAAACACTATTCTGCAGGGATTTTTTTTAATTATTATTTTTTTTTTGTATCTCATACTTCACCTCTGTGGTTTTGTTACTCCTTTGTCAGATTCTCTTGAAGTGTTGCTGTTGTTTGAAAAAATCAAATAGAATTTCAAACATTTTTGTCATATCCAGCCTTTAAGTGCAGATCAGGGGTGTCAGCCCATTTGGATTATATGTGATGCACTCTGCTTTTCTTTCAGTGCTAGTTTCAAACAGCTGGATTCTGCATCTGGGAAGAAACAGAATTATTATTTTTTAAAACTACTTATGCCTATCACACTCTCTTTGAAATGCTAATAGCTGTAGAACTGAGAGCTCATTTCCTATTCTGACAAGCGAATGATTAAAATCAGCCTGTCTATCCCTCTTTGGCCTCTGTTTCAGCTGTCCAGTAGCCACGATGCTTTGGCAGTGAAATCAGATTGTAGAGGAGATGCCCAATCATGGGGGAGCTTTCTTTGTACAAACACATATATGAATTTTTATATAGAAAACAATGTATTGGTTCTGGAGTAATGAATGTAGCAAACTAGGAGGCTGATGAAGACTTCTGTGATAAAAGAGTTCAATTTCTGTAAATAAAGTATTTATTTTCTGTCAGGCATGAAAATATCACTCACTGTCTCTTCTCTGTCAGGTTTGTGAACATATATTTCCCACTGTATATCAGTTACTCCATTCACTCTGACGTAGGATTTCGGCTCAAAGGCCATATGTCCTCAGGATAGTAAACCTTCACTCCTTTCTAAGAGGATTTTCTTGGTTTTGTACAATGCCTGGAGTTTGGGAAACAGTTTGAAAACAAATTCATCTTCTAATGAGGAACATAGGTAGCTGATGCAAAATTTCAAAGAGAATACTGAAAAATAAAGAGTTTGTAAGAATATGAGTGAGTTTCACCTGTGCACTGCCCTATTAGACCATTTAAGTTCTGAGCATATCTGCAGAACTAGACTTTGAACTGCACCAGAGCAGGAAATTCCCCCTCCTGTGAACATGCTGCAATGGGAAGGAAGGACCTTGTTTGAAAAACTAAGTCTCTAGTTCCTTTCTATGTTGTGAGTAACTGTCCCTCGAAAATGTAAATTCATTAAAAGGCAGTTGCTATAAGTTTAGAAATGATCTGGATTCACTTCAGCAACAAGATGTGTGTGTCTGTGTCTGTGTGTGTGTAGAAGGCAGGCATAAAGGGGACAACAAGTTGTTACTCCTACTTAGAAATAAAGGTCTGGAGGGGGCCAATTAGACCAATAAGTTGTAGTTCTGACTGTCCTCTTGTTTTTCTCCCCTCATCTTACCCACTGCAAGCTCACAAAAAATTCTCCAGCTCTGTAACAGATTTAAGACTTCTAGTATAAAAGACATAATATCTCAAAAATATTGAGTGTGTCATGGAAAGAGAGCAGAGGAGCTCCAGGACACTTCCCATGCCATGTTAGCCACCCGTCAACTCAGTTTACTTGGCATATATCAGCCGGAAACATAAGTAACTACATTTTAAATACATTTTTTTTTGTTTGTTTGTTATAAAATTCTGTTTAAAATTATAGACCAGTAAGTGTATCTATGCATTCCTTATAGATTAACAGAATAAGGAGAGCCATGCTTCATTTAAAAGTTTATACGATTAACCTTTTGATAGCAAAAAGCCAAATATCTCAGCCATGGCACTGATAATTTTCTAATGAAATCTTTTGCAGGAAACCTTTCAGCCCTGGTGGCTTCTTTGGCATGAATTTTTAGCTGCGTGAAGTTTTTCAGTTGTATCTCTTATGGCTTGCAAATGTGCAAAGTCTTATGTCTAGAGCACCTAGTGACTGATACATTTTGCTTCCTCCAGAGACCATCAGTGCATCCATTTTCCAGTGCCCTCAGCTAGTTTCATATAATTTTTCACAGTGAAAGGAAAACTTATTTTTAAAAAATAGTTTTTATTGTTTGTAGCAGAATCTGCTACTTAGTTTTGATGATTCTGTCTACCTTATTAACCCAACCAGGGTGCGGCCAATTTTGCCTCCCATTTCATTGAGTTCTTAACTGTAAATATCAGTAAGGAGATTGTATTTACCTCAGTTCTGCTTTGAAATTCTGAAACTCCAAAAATGTTTTTGTAAAACAAATCAATATTGTAACTGTCAACTTGATTTCAGATCTTGGCATTTAGAATCAATTTGATGTTTAATGCTTTTAAAAAGACCAGTATTATGAAGCAATGCAATAGCTTCAAAGCCATTATGAGAACATCCATAATCCTGGGGCATTTTCAGTTTGCTTATATTGGAAGTTCTAATAAAACACTTACATTTGTGATTAATTATAATGATGGCTACACGAAGATCTACTAATTTCTTCAGAGATGAGTAGGCAGTGTGCACTGCTGTGTTTACTCGGTATCACGGATAAAGCATGAACATGAGGGAGCGACATTTTGAACCATCACGACAATCTGAGACATGACATCATCATCTTGGCCATCTATATTCTCAAAATAAAAACAAACAAGCTTGAGAAGCCCACCGTTCTTACTTTGGTGCCCAAAACTTAGGTCACTAAGTCTAAGCTACATATCCCAGGCTGCCTTAACCATATACACAAGCAAATGTATAAACAAAACAATTCAGCTCGTTCTAAGATACATCTCTAGTGTAAGCCTAAGAAACCATCAACAGGAGGAGCCTCTTTCTAGCCCTTGATTTGAAATGGAGCACAACATCAGCTGAGGCTTAAGCATCTGACTTAGAGATGTCACAAACCAGTGAAATGAACTTTACCCCTATTGAACATGTTTAAGAAAACTGTTTCTATGTCTGGGTCTCTGATGCACAGTGCATCCTCCAAAGCTAGATCTTCAAAGGGTCTTCTAAAGATCAGCGGGGCGGTCTGTCTTTAGTGTCTTACTAAAGTGCCTTACTTTGAGTTGATCAAAATGTATTGTTCCAATTGTCTCTGAATGGTTTTTAGATATTGGTTCATTTTTAATATCTCTCTTACTATTGTTATCTTAAATTATGAAGCTAAATATAATTTTAAACTAGGAAATTTGAATTTTAATTTTTATAAAAGAAATTGGATCAAAAAATTCAATATTTTAACTATTTCAATTTCAGTAACTTGGTGTTTTCCTGAAAACAAAGCATATCATCCTGAAAATAGCTATCCAGTTTTACTGAGTATCTTGCTTTCCGATAAACAGGTGTGTGACATCTTCTGAGCTGCAGATAATAAGAAAACTCTGTCCTATGCCCCAGTCCTTGACTGTCCAAACAAAGGCTGTGTGATAGTAATGAACACCAATTCTTTCCATGATGCCAGTGTACCCTGTGAGGATGTACTGACTGCTAATGAAAGAGAGAAAGGGAAGGTAGAGTAGAAAATAACAGTAAAAAAACTCACGAGATGTAGAAATGGAATCTCACAGCAGAAATCCACAGAGATCAAGGATCCTGTGATCAGAGACAAAATCATTACCTTCATAACTGCAGGTTGCTGCTTTTCCCACACTTAAATAGGCAGACACACATGGCAGACTTAGAGAAGACATAAATAAAGGGTAAATCATGAACTAATCCACCTAAGCTTCATTAGATAGGCAAGAAGATGTCTTATAAAGTCTCTGATTTCCTGAGATTTTTATAGACAAAAACCACTTGGGAAGTAATATGCATTTGAGACATTGATAACTGTGGATTGAACTAAGGTCTCATGAATATTCAAAACAAACCTGGAATATGTTTTTCATGGCCTGATGCTTGTACCTCAGTGCACAACCTTAGGTTATCTAACAGCTTGACCCTTAGAGAAATGAATTTGATCCCTTATATACTACTCTGTAGGAAGTTTGCAAGAAATTTAGCAAAATGTACTGATAAAGGCTTTACAAATGAAGCTAGAGATACGAAGATGAGATAAGCTGTGTTTAACTTTAGCACATGCAATAGGACACTTTCAAGGGCAGAAATAATAAAGTGTTTAAGCAATATATGCGATTACGTATGTGGAGAGAAAAAGGTTAAAGATCTGACAGAGAATATATTCTGTGAAGACTTATCAAATGACTCTTAACAGTCAAAGCAAAGGTTATGCAGAGTGTCTTTGCAGTGATGAGTAGGTGACATAAAACTTGCAAAAATAGGTCCCTAGCCTAAAGCTAGCTAGCTAGCTAGCTTCACGCCCAGATGTCATTTCAGGGGGAGTATCATTCAGGGAAAATAATACCTTTGAAAAACAAACACCACTTGCTAGCATTTCACAGGGGAATGACACCTTCTTTATTTCAGTAATCTGGGTAATTTCCTCCCTGTTATCTCCTTACAAATTTTAGAAGAGCAAAAACTGTAAGCAACCTGGAAAGCTCCCCAACAAAGGAACGTCTGCAAAACTCTTTTGCTATTTGATTCCTGGCTTATGTGAATTTTGAGTTTTGTTAATCATTAGAAAACGTTAAGTATGTTTTTGTTACTTAGCAACCATGCCCAGTTTTTAAAAGTTTTGTTTTAAATTATATCATGCATTTATCCAGGTTTTTCTCTGTTCCTTTTCTCCTCTTTAGAATTCAAACACAAGGAAGTTTGAATGTAGCCAACCACCTGAACTCATGATCTTTGCTCCTACCTGCTTGCAAGAAATATGGAAAATCAGAACTAAGATACAAACTGGAGCATCTCTTTACATGAAGATTTATTCTTAGCTGGTTTCTAATTTGCACTGTGATGGCAGAGAAAATAACCTAAAGCAAATCACAAGGTTATTTTTAGTCTTTGTTTTATTTATTTTCCTTTCTAGTGTTTTGGTTGTGGTGGAGCTTTGTGCTTTATCAGTTTCAACCTAAAAATGGAAGCCTGAGATAAGTGTATTTTCGATATTATTTCTGAAAATTGTGATTAATTTGGGGATTAGTTAAACATTTGTCCTACTGTGTTTAGCTTATGTTCATGTATATTTTAACATCAGACAAATATTTAACCTAACACAATATGAACTGCAATGCTTGTACACCCAAAAGGTTACTTGTTTTTTCCAGCTATGTCAGTTGATGTTATAGAGGATGTTACTTCTTTCTGAAAGCTTTGCTTTGCTTGCCAATTTTACACTATTAAGTTGACATCCTAGCTAGGGAAAATCAATGGGATCTCTCCTGTTGAGTATCCTGGCGTCAAGATTTTACTCTGTAAGTGAAAAAAACAACGGAAATTGTAAAAAAAAAAAAAAAAAAAAAAAAGCTTATCCTGAAAATACAAAATACTAAAGTACTAAAGTAGCTAGCTATCACAGCTGCTAAGCCTTTGTTTCTCTCTGGAAGCTGTGGAACACAGCATGCACGTGAACGGCAAACTGCTGAGGCCTCCAGTTGCGCAGGAGCTCTGTTCTTGGGAGCTGGTAGATCAGAAGTTACCTGGAAGTCAGCAGTTCTCATCGTTTGTCCTTTTTAACATCAATGGTGTTCAGCAATGATTGTGAATGCAGGGTTGCACAAGCCATTGCAGAGGTGTTGTGAAATGGATGCTTATTTTGGAATTTTTGCCATGCTGACTACATATCTATTTCTGCTTATAGCAGCAAGGTGAACCTGAAGAAATACTGGAAGCTAAGGGGCACAAGTGCTTAAGCAGTGTGGTATATGCACTGGGGCTTGGTCCATGCTGGAACATATTCTTCTAATTAGAGCAAAGATGAAATTTCAGACTCTCAGGCAGCCAACAGAGAGATGGATTCCACTCATCAGGGCAAACAAACCAGCCTGTTTCAAACCCCTGGAGATATCTGGAAAGCTTTGCAGCAGTGAGTTTATTTTCATGGGATGAGGAATATAAAGAAAGGTAGAACAAGAACAAGAGGAACTTTTGCCAAACTCCTTTTATTTCCGTCTCTTTAGGAGGTTTCTGTTCTTTCCCAGTCTTCTATAAGCAACAAGGGCAACTGCCTGAGACTGATGTCATAGGAAGCAATGGCAACAATCAACAAATGTTGGTGTAGACAGAGAAGAGTGCGTGTCTTCTTTGACATTAGGCTTATTAGAGCCTAATTCTGGCTCTAATAATTGTGTCTTTAGTCTTCCCACTCTAGAAATGTCTTCTAACTCTCCACCCCACCTTCATTCAGGGCAAAGGTTGTGTGATTGTTTTTCAAAGGGAAAAATCCTAGATGAGGCTGCATGTGCAGCACTTTGAAGCAACAGCCTCCAGAAGGGTGCAATCACAGGGCACCCAGCCTCCTGCCTGCCTCTGAACCAACAGTCTGCACAGGTGCTGCTAGCATGCAAGCCTGCTTGCTTTGTGAAGACACGTACTCCTCATCTGTGTGTTCCTGGAGATCAGCTGCTGCCCTGCATCTCTTCCCAAAGCCTGGGAAACTTCAGACAGGTGTCCACACTTCCTCCCTGAACAGGACTTTACTTCCAGGAAAGCAGAGAAACATCCATGGGGTGGGACATGTATGCAGGAGGTTCTTGCTTAATTCCAGGGGCGTTCCACAGGTATGTTCCCAGATGGGTATCAGTCTGCAGCATAAGCCACCCTAGTTTATCCATCAGTTTTTTCATCCCAAATTCATTTGTGTGGGTTTTGGGTTATTCAGACCCAGAAAACAGACTTCATACTTCTAACGTGCTCATGTTTTTCTTTTTTATAAAAAATCATGACATTTTCTAGATTTCATCACCGGATTAAGTGCATTTTCCAGCGTTTCCCAGATTTACTTTCAGAAACAGCAACTGACATTTCCTTAAAAAAATGAAAAGGGTGGAGGAGAAAGAAAACCATCCCTGAGCTGACAGAATGCAACAGTAGGAGGCAAGCATTCAGCTGGCAGTTACTTACTTCCTGGCATGCAATTTTAATTAAGGAGTCAGCATGTCTGCTACACAAGCCCACAGGAGGCAGTAACTAAAAATGACTGGGAAAATGTCCATGGATAAAAAGGTAGGAGAAAGAAACAATGACACTATATTTCAGGAGGCAAATTGAATATGTTCATCCCTTCTTTTCTCTGGATAAGACCTATTACCAAAGGAAAAGCAAGCACAAATTGCTGTATCACAGAATGCACAGGAATACCTATTTTGCAGTGCATAGCCAAAGATTCACTATTGATCTAAGATAATTGAAAGACAGCATCTGTTTTGTTTTGTTTTTTTCCCCTCCAGTTTTCAGATTTCTGCAATGACGTTTTGTCTTTCTTTTTATGCTAGGGACATTGCATTCAGAGCAATTATGCCTTTCATTGAGTAGTTAAATTGGCCAGTGCATAAGAAGCAGAAGTGACCTGCTCAGGAGACTTGTTCTGAGGTGTCAATTCATATTTTTAAGCCAAAGCCATGCCAGAAATCTTTTTTTCCTTAGACCATAGCTGTAGTGATTACCTAGCCAAGTAAGTCAGCAATACTTTAAATCACTTCTAGTAATTTTTTATAACTACTTTTTTCCCCGATGAGTTTTTCTTTTCACAGAGCCAATCATCAGGACATAGAGACTGATTCATATCCTGTACTTCCAACAACCATTATTAATCACACAAATATCCTTCCAAAGAGGTACTGCAAAATCCTTCATTGAAATCTCATTGTTGGCTGTTACTTTCTCCACTGGTAAATATTCAAATGCAACACTGAGAAATGAAAAGGAGGGAGTTCATGCACCTGCCTTGTTTTATATCTATACACATCAATCTGAAAGGGCTGGGACTAAAAATAATTTGTGAAGGAAAAGCAAATTAATATGATATGACTTAAAATTAGTGCTGTGGGTTCTGTGGAGAAAAGAACTGGTCAGCTAATCTCAGTCTTTCTGTCTTCATGTCACTTTCACTTATTGAGAGCTCTTCAGCTGGCAGGTACATAATTTACGGTTATGGTTAAATAAAAACTTGCAGTGTGAATGTTGGAGAAGTACAATGAAGTCAGATGACTGAAGCAAAAATTTTTTCAACTTTTTTTTGTTGTTTCCCTAAGTGCCATTGAGTAGGCTCATTATGGGTTGAAAAATCAATTGTGAGAGGATGTAACTTGGGATGAAATGCTGAAAAATCAATCATGAATTTCTCCCTCCTCCTGTTGAACTGCTTTTATGATTCAGGATTGATGGGACAGTGTTCAGAACAAGCTGGGACCACAACAGTTGTGTGAGGCTGTACATGTACATCTGTTCTCTCTCTTCACAGAACCAGAGACCAGATCAAAAAGACTCTAATGTCACTACTTAAGATTTTGATGTTTTGCTCATATGAACAAAATTCATGAGAAAGTTTTATTTCCTTTTGTCTTAAGCTAACCTATAGGGAGAAATTTTCTTTTCCTTTTGCTGAGCAGAAGAGAAAATATCCCAGATTTTTTTCTCATAACCCTGCAAAATCCAGACACTGATAGAACAGCCTGAAGATCTCTGTAATTTGAACCGACAATGATCATTTCAGGAGCCATAGGCTCCTTGAAAATTGACATAGTTTACTGACTGACAGTTGCTTCTCCTATCTGTCTTAAACTACAAAATGCCCTAAAGGAATTGCAGAAAGGGAAGCATAAAGACCCAGTAACAAGCTCTATGTCACTGCAGACTTGCTAGGAGAGTATTTGTAGCGAAAAAAAAGGAGAAGATAATCAGTAGCTATAGGGCTACTAATTTTTGCTCCCAGACCACAGCCATGCCCAACAGTATCGATGGGTCAGGGTCTGCAAAGCCCAGTCATCCTCTGCAACCTGCTGGTCCCTGCGGGGAACTTTGGGTTGATGACATTTGCCACCAGGTTTAATCAGCTGACATTTCTTGGTTCTTTGTAATAAATAACTTGATGCACTATTTTGAAACAGTCTAAACTTTTGGCCATCTTACTGTTAAATAAGCTGAAACATCCTCTTGCCAGTCTCTTGCCCTTGCCTCTGGAAGGAGCCATTTCAGAAGGATGAAGCTGCTAAGTCAAATGAACCTTCTTCTGGGGTCCTCTCTCTCTCCCTCTCAACTGGAAAGGGACTCTAGTCAAGTGAATTAATTGAAACACCCGTACTGTAGCTGGCTAAAATTTAGTAAGAAGAATGTCATGCAGCAAAAAACCCTTACTCATTTCAATACCAGACTTTCAAATATCTCAGCTCCTATTTCAGCCTGTACTTTTTCTTGGTGAACCTCAGATTTTGATTTCCTTTGAACAGTGACTGTGGCTTTAAAGACAAAGTATTTATCTTGTACATGTAAAGAAGGGGCCAGTGTCCAAAAGTGGCTACAAAGCTGTTCCTAATAAACTCAGCTAAGACCAACAGCATGACTGTAGTCTCTCTATAATTTTATATGAAAACATGAAAAAGTTTTTTAGATGAAATAAAGCTGCCTTCAGGCAGTGATATTTTGCAATGGAAGAGCCGATTCAACTGATGCTATATTGCAGACAGCATGGTTACTGGCTGCATGTCAGGGATAATATTTATTTTCATATTGAGGGGCTGTTCTTGATTAATTTACTTGTGATAGAAAGCTCAGGTAGGCGTCTGGAGGCATCAAAACTGTAACTGCAAAGCATGGCTACACCAGGATTATCTAACCACGCGCTCACATACATGATCATTTATTGCGTTTAATCAATAGCAGCTCAGAGATAATGCTTCTTCCTGCTGAGGGCTGCAGGAAGAAGCCCAGAACTTCTAGGGCCATGAAGAGGGCAGAGAAGAGGGCCAGTCCACCCTCTGTTCCCAAGTACTCCCCCCTGCTCCGTACACATAGCGTGCAGAGAGAAGAAAAGCTGGGAAAGGGAAAAGATCCCCAGTACCGCAATACCAGGAATGGGTAGAGGTGGATGGGAATGAAGAGAAAATCATGGAGAGCTTTGGGGGTTAGGAGGTGCATGCAGCAAAGCTGAGCACTGTCTCTGAAGCTACCTTAGGAGCCTGCGAGTGCCTGGAAATGGGAAGAGTGCCCCATTAAATGCATCACTTGTGACTGACATCCAACACAGCTTGGAGAAGAGCTCCCAGCGGTCCACGTCCATGCATATTGAGTTTTTCTTTAAAGCATATCCACAATATTCAGGAAATTGTAAGGAAAATGCTCCTTGGCAAATATTAGCCGCCTTTTGGAGTTTTCTAATGGAAAAGCAATCTGGACTTTTAAATTTATAACATTTAAAGTGAATATGAAAAAGCCATTTGTTCGCTTCCAAATCCAGCTGACAAGTGTCACCCTAACCTCCAGTTCGAATCTGCAAGAATACTGTTTCAAGGGATATTCCATGGTTTTACATGAATTCCCCTGCTTATTTCAAATTGTTTTCTTGAACTCCCTACTATTTGGGGGTGGGGAGGGTAGGAAAGTATATAGCAGCAATGCATATCTGCCTCTGGATCCAGGTCATTAAATATTTAAATATTAATTTGGAGGGGGTTGGTTTTTTTTCTGATTTTTAAGTGTATTACTTGCACCACGTGTGCAAGCAGCCCAGAGGCTGGCCAAGAACAGAAGCAAAATCAAAACACACATGAGAGACAGTGAATGAAAGAAATGGGAAAAAAGGATAATAATTGCCTCTGGCCATCATTTTACAATTTTTAGATCAGTTTTGAAAAAATATTAACTCATTTTCCCCCATACTTATGTAGCTGCAGTCTCTGTGACTGTGAGAAAAGCGAAAACAGCTGAGTGAAATGGTCTTGGAGTTTAAAAATGTTACCAGTACTACTGAAAGAGAATATATCTTTTTACAGGTCCTTGTTAGGTGGTTTGTTTTTTTAAAGCATTCGTCCTGTCAGGCAGTTGGCTGCCCTACAGGACAGGTGAAATTTAAAAGAACAGATACTGTGGTCTTCAGAGTAAACCTATTCATTATAAATGGAAAGGACAATACTTGGATAGGTTCCCAAATATGATGAACAAATTAAGATACTCTTGGGTATGTCTAATTTATGTAATCTGTAAATTTTAACTGTACAACTGCAGCACTAAAAGCTCAATAGACTTTATCTTGCCTGGTATCGTTGGCAGCTGTCCAGTAAAGCACTTACACATGGCTTAATTTTAAGGACATGATGCCCTGGTTTCAAGCCAGAGTACAAGCAGTGTATTGGAAAAATTCAGTGATAAGCATTTTGAAAAGCCATGCAACAAATACTGTCCTGCTGCTTCTTAAGGATACCTGTATGTAGTTGATTTAAACACATTATTTCACTAATATGTACTGAAGATACACCTAGAATATTCTTTTTTTTTCTAGTTTTATTTTTCCAGTGCTAAACATATTTAGCACAATTGTTGCTCTCTCTGCAGTTTAACATCCAGATAAATAATAATTCACTTCTTTTGAATCTGTATTTGATAAAGAGAACAGATTAAAATGGAGGACTAATGTGCATTTCTGAGATATCAATTTTTCCTTGCTGTTCTTGATGAAATATAGCCACACCTTGTCAAATTAGGATTCCTGGAGATTCTGTCTGTGAATATATGTTTAGTTCTTTCACCTTGTTATGAACATATTATTAGACTTTCACATCTGTCATTTGCGTACCATAAATGCCAGCAGTTGCTTTTTCCTCTCCCCATTTTTTTTCTTTAAGTAAAAGGATATTTTGCTCATCCAGCTTCAATCCAAATGACTAGAATAACAACAAAAATGCATCCTATGACAGCATTTTAATTTATTTCTAGTAAAACTTGTGATTTAGAATATCTTCCTTCAGCTGAACAAAGAACAATGAAAGAGCCATGCTATTTTCTGAGCTTTCTCATTATTGATAAGGGTTGTAAGTTTTAAGCGTATTAAAGGGTAAACTCCTATATCCACAATGTACGAGGGCAGACAAGACAGATTTTTTTATTAGAAGTCACCTTTTGGCTCTAAATTCTGTAAGCCACCTTAACAGAACTTCCATTTAGTGGCTGAGCAAGTAGCACAAGCTTAAATTCTAGGAGAGCGGAAATTCTTCCTATTGTACAAAGTCACTGGTTTGTCAAAAAAAGGGACTATTCATTTAAACTGCATTCTGTGAATAAACTTTATTTATTCACAAAACACTTAGCTGGCCACCTGTGAGACCCTTTCAGACAGTTACTTTACAATGGCCAATTTCACTTCATAATATATCTTCAATGGATGTTTCAAGAAGACAGTACCTTAAATAAGTCATAAGTCTTTCTTTTGATCTCCACATGCTAGCGCTCCTGTCTGTATGGGGGATTTGCCCGGATACCAGCTGGTGTGGCTGGGTCACATGAATGGAAAAGTAGTGATGACCAAATTAGCAGTTATTAGGGCTGTAGGAAATTTGGGATTTATGGACTGTGTGGCATTTTTGTATAATGAAGCACCTCCGTCTTGTGGGCATTTGAACAAGATGGGCAAAACCTAAACCCAGCCTCTGGAGGGATCTCTGGACAATCACATCCTTTTTTGTGCACGCGCATGAACATTTCATTCAAGATAAAGGGAATGTGACAGTACAGAGAAGAGGTTTGTTTTTATGAAAAAGTTGTTGGAAAATGAACTGGCTAGGAAAGTCAGCCAGCAGGAAAGCTTAAAAAATTCCTTGTTTTAGGTGCTAATAGGGGATTTGAGGTTTTGTTTATCTGTAGGGTACTTCTGAAGAGCTTCTACATTCCACTCTGAAGTTGGATGCACTTCATTAAAGCTGGACAGTAGTGTGATGTACCACATTGTAATATCTGAACTGGGGAGAATTTGTATTTTGCATATAGATTTAACAAAAAGATGCAGGGAAACTTTCAGCACACCATGCACCTTCTTATGAGGTTCATAAATCTCCATTTTCTTTGTCTTTTCTCCTTGCTCCAACAAAAACATTAATTCTAATCCTAATAATACTGAGCAATTTCTTTTCAATGCTGGCAATCTCCACACTAGAAAGAAAGAGTTTTTCTCCATCATCTTCAATAGCATTGGTACAGCCAGAAAACAAAAGACGCAGGAAGGCCGAGCTAGTGGTTAGCATGAGGCAGTATCCAAACACTGAAGAGAAGCCCATGTCTCCTACCTCAGGGTCCTCTTTTAGCTGCTACTCCAAACTTCTGTACGTGAACTCTTCCAGTGAGAGTTGGATGATGAGTGATGTGTTGCTAAATGAATTTAATTTATTAATGGGCCACAAATCCATTAAACACTTTCTGATGTGAATACATTTATAGCTAAGTATGTAATATTGCACAGTCACTTTACTTAACTGTGATTAGCTGAGGCAATGCCAATTAAAACTGAACTAAAAAAGTTTGTGGATGTTTATTTAGTCTCATCTTTCTTGTGTTTTTCTAACCGCTACCTGCAGTGCAATTAGTGGCATAGGCCACTAGTAAATCCAAGGTCAAATTGTACAACCTTTCTTAAAAATAAGAGGGAAATGAGCTAACAGAATTGGAAATATCAGGAAGGCAAAGCTCAAGGACCCTAATAGATTTACTGACCTTTATTCTTCAGATGGGTTAGTAGTCATTATAATGCTGTGAATGTTCCCTTAAATAATTTAGATGCCATTGCTTGCTTCTTGGAGGCACTTCATCAAGGTTCCGTGAAGCCAGCAAAGCAAAGCATGGATAAATATTGAAACTGCTCAAAAATAAAACAGACAAAATTGCTACTGCATTGCATCCTAGGTATATTACTTTTGCTCAGCTGTTTTAAAGATCTTCCGACATGCTCCCAAATAATTAATTTAAAAATTATGTGCATTCTGAAGAAAAACATGAAGTGGGGGAAAGCCCATTTATGTGTAGCTTTGCTCTGAGAATGTTTCTTCTCTTTTCATTTTAGCAGAATTCCTTTAGCATGGTTGGCCCAACGAGGAAGAAGCCAGTAAAGCAAAGCCATAGCTTAAACAACATGGTTGCCATGCGTGAAATAAAAACAAAACAAAACAAAAAACAGAATGGGTAGAACAATGTAAAATATTGAAAAGATTGTCTAAACTTAGAGAGTAATTTCTTTTTTTCCACAGATAAACTGAGCTTAAGTACCTCCTGTCTCCTTTGAACAATTAGCGACAAATCACATCCATTTCACTGCCATGTACATTTGAAGCCCATAAATGGGACCTAGGTACATGCTCAGCATGTCTTTAAGGCTTCGAGTGCAACATTTGTGTTCTCTTGGCTTTTGCAATGTCAGGGTCCTGGAGTTCAGACATCTGATAGCCCCCACGCTTCTGCTGCCTGACATGCACAGAGCCACCAAGCTGAGTGGAAGCCATGAATTCGGACTACTTACTGATAGCTACCTACTTACCAGTACCTGCCTTTTCAGAATCCTCCCCAGCCAATGTTCAGAATGCATTGCAAGTAGCAAAGGACATAAAAGATAAGACAAAAAATTGTTTAACAAAAAAATTAGAAGGAATAGTAAAGAAAGCATAGGCCATAACTTACAGGGAAAGAGGAGCAATTAGTGATGACACTGAGATGATGAAATCTTCATTCATTTTACTTTTGTTTTAATTTTCATACAAAAGGCCAGTTATGACCAGATGCTCAATAAACTGAAATTATTAAGGATATAGGAAGCAAGCCTGAATAAGAAAATAATGGGTGAAAGAATATTTAGATAGGTGAGATGTACTCAGATCAGTCACAACTGATTAAATTTGCCCTCTTGAGTACTTAAGGAATTTACATGAAACAATTTCTGAATAATTAGCACTTGTTTGTGAGACCTCATAGGAGATGGTGAGGCCTGCCAGGAGTAAAGAAAGATAAACCTAATGTGAAAAATTCACTCTTATATCCAGAAAGCTACTGCAACAAGTAATTAAATAATCAATTTTAAATATTTAGAGGATAATAACTTGATAAGAAACAGCCAGCACTAATTTGTCAAGAGCAACTCATGTCAAAGAAATCAATTTCTTTCTCTGACTACTCAGTGATTTTGACTGGTCTAGTGGATGGAGAAGCAGTAAAAGTAAGGTATCTTGGTTTTGGAAAGGCTTTTGTTCCATGACATTCTCCTAAGGAAATTAGGGAGATATGACCTACAAGAAAAGTGTATAGTGTAGGCATACAGCTATGTTCAAAGTCTGCACTCAAAAAACAGTGGTTGCTTGCTAAAAAAGTGGCAGCATATATCCAGTATGTTACCTCGGAGAATGTCCTGGTTCCAGGAGATTTAGTTTCATCTGTGATTTACATCACATATAAGGAAAAGCTATAACAAAATCTACTAATAACAGAAATGTCTTATGGGTTGTGAGCTCTTTGGAGGCAGGTTTAGAATCCAAAACTATCTTGCTAAACTGGATAAATGCTCTGAAATTAAAAAAAAAAGAAAAAAAAAGATTAGTTAAGGTAAGTGCAGACAGCTCTACTTAGCAAGGCAATACCAACTGCACAAATAAAAAATGAAGACTTAACTGGGCAGCACGTTCAAAGATGAAGGTCTGTAGTGGGTCAGAAACAGAACGAGATGCTTCTCCAGAAGGAAGAAAGAAAAAAAAAAAGACAGTCTTCATTTTGGTATGCATGAACAGAAATGTGAGGTCTAAAATAATAATTGCTTTGCAGTCAGAACTGCTAGGGCCTTAGCTAGACTTTTCTGCCACATCTGCTTACGTTATTGGATCCATGGCGGATCCACAGGGATCTGTGGGCACCCCCATGTTCAGGAGGGATGTGACTATACTGGAAATTGTCAAGAACATGACAAGAAATGATAAAATATTGTCATGGTTTGGCTGGGACAGAGGTAATTTTCATCGTAGAGGCTCACATAATGCTGTGTTTTGAATTTTTGATGAAAATAGTGCTGATAACACAACGTTGCTTTAGTTGTTGCAGAGCAGTGCTTACACAGAGCCAAGGACCTTTCAGTTTCTTGTGCTGCCCTGCCAGCGAGGAGGCTGGGGGTGCACAAGGAGCTGGGAGGGGACAGGACCAGGACAGGTGACCCAAACTGACCAAAGGGATATTCCACACCATATGGTGTCACGCTGAGCAATGAAAGCTGGGGTAAAGAAGGAGGAAGGGGGGATGTTGGGAGTGATGGCATTTGTCTTCCCAAGAAACCGTTACGCGTGATGAGCCCTGCTCTCCTGGAAGTGGCTGAACACCTGCCTGCCCGTGGGAAGCAGTGAATGAATTCCTTGTTTTGCTTTGCTTGCGCACGCTGCTTTTACTTTACCCAGTAAACTGTCTTTATCTCATGCCATGAGTTCTCGCACTTTTACCTTTCTGATTCTCTCCCCATCCCACCTGGGGAGAGTGAGTGAGTGGCTGTGTGGCACTTAGCTGCCTGCTGGGGCTAAACCACAGCAAATATTTGGAAAATGATTATTGTATGGTTAAAAAACCACCACCACTAAACAAACAAACAAACAAAAAAAACCAAGGTGATTTAGCAATGCAAAATAGCCAAGTGTTGAAAAACGCACCAGCCATACATCCTACTGAAAGATTTTCTCTACCAGTTAAATACTTACGCTTTGCTTAAAATGTACATGGCTTTTCTATTATTATTATGGCAATTTTTCTGGGTACCTCAGGCTACTGAATTTCAAAAAGGAGCTACTGCCACCATACGCAGATAATGACATGAACAGTACAGCTAATCAGACTCACATAAGGTGTATGGTATAAATTGTCTCTCTTCACATGCTCAACTTGTCTACCCATGACTGGACATTGACATTATGCCTCATGAACATACAGAGACAGCTTAGTTGTTAGGCTAAAAAGCAGAAGTCTGAGTAAGTGGCAGAATGGTAGCTCTATATATTAAAACCAGACAAAAAAAAAGCATCCTATATGGAGAACAATGATCATTTGGTCACCGTGTCCTCTGGGGCTAGCTGAGATGTGACTAATTTATTTGAGGAAGATTTACATTACATATCATGGATTATAATCCATATTACACAACTTTTTGTAACTCTACTGTGTTGAATGATTCCATAGATGAACTTGGTAATTAGCTGAAAGCAGATCTCTTTTCTCATTAATTTCTAGCTGTTGTGGTACCTTCTGAAGTTAAAAGCAGCATTATCACCTCCAAATGCTAATATGTTAACTGAATTCAAACCATTCAATTATTTTACTATACTTTTTGCATTTACAAGCATTGCTAACATAGTTTCAATACTGTCTTGGCTATAATCAAAATTAGAAAGAAATATTTCCCATTTGAATTTGTAGTAATAAGTAGCTACAAAAACATTTTGCTGTTTCTGTGCTTTAAGGTCTTAGTAGCCACAGCAAAAAAAGCATGAAACAAACAAACAAACAAACAAACAAAAAACAAAACAATTCCTCATTCTAATCAATCTTTAGCTATTTTCACAATTAAGAAAGAAGCCAATATAATGCTGGCAATGAATTGCTTAGTCCTGCTGAGATGCATAATTTTATCCTAGGGGAGCACATATCTTGGGAAACAGTTCTATTTAATTTAAACCATAATCAAGTGATGTGATTTTATTTATATATGAAAAGTGTATGAATTTTATTTACAAATGGATTTCAGCAGGATGTGGCTCTCAGCCTTGGGTAATCACACTGAAAGGACTTACAACTATTCTTTGGTGTAAAATGACAGTGATTTTCTATAGCTCTGACCCACTGCTAACTAGCGCAAATCTTCCATTAATGTTGTCTTCCACAAGTTTCTCAAAAGGTTTTTTATTTTCATTTGCTTTGCTAACCTAAACGACTTTCCCAATTTTGCTATGGCCCTACACAATGCTGTAGCTAGCAATAATTAGTACTACTGTTTTCTTTCTGTATTTTTCACATTTATGCTAACGCTATCTACTTGTCATGAAAACACCCCATTAGTTTCAAATCAGAGACAGACTGGCATTTGTCAGATGTGGATGAGGAAGAAGACCCATATCCTTGGGCTGCAAACTACTAGTAGTAGTATCCATTGTCAGAAGACCGTCTTCAGAGCTCTTCCAAGAGCTGTACTCCCAGGTGACAGAGCAAGGTAAAGTCCTTGGGAAAGGCTGCTCTAGAGTCCAGCTAACATGTAGCTAACTTTGATTGTGACACAGTTTGAGGGAGCTTTATGGGCAAGATGCTTGTTTGCCTGGACCAAGATCTGTTGTCTGCTCCTGTGCTTTGCCAGTTTTGAAGGGGAATCAGGGAGCAGATGGGAATTCACTAGCTAGGAGGAGGTTTGGATTTCCTGTGATTTAGTCCACACACAGCTGTGCAGCAGAAGCAGAAAATTCCCATGCTCCTGGTAACTTCATATAATAGCTTTCATTGGCCTCGTCAGCATCATGCATAATACAAACTATTTTACTCATGTGGTCTGTAAAACCACCCTGGAAGTGCAACACAACTTGAGACTGAGGTGGTAAGTGGCTGAAGGAAGGCACTGTGAAGTTTGGCTCTGATTAACAGGCTTTATTCCTAATCCATTATTAAATGAAGTGTGCTCCACACCTAAAAATTTCAGGAGTGGTGTTTAAAAACACCGTCAGCGAGATATCGCTTAAGCCATGAATTCTATAATTGCTACACTGAAATTGTGCAGTGCAACCAGGAAAGGTTTAATGGCTTATTGGAGTTGAAGAATTGTTCTTAATGGGCACAAAACTCCATCTGCTTTCACAGTGTGAACAGAGAAAATTATGGTACTATCTCTGCCATCCATTTCCTTCTCCTCTGATGCACTATAACAGCATCTAAAGAAAGCACTAGCCAGCACATGGTTTTCTATATTATGCAAACTGAACTTTTCAAATCCATGAAGGATGTCAGCAAAAGTTGTCAGTCTTATACATGGATCATTACCAGTTCTGAAAGGTGAGATTCAGAACTGCAAATTGTAGGTTAGCTTCTCTATCTCTCTCTCTGTCTCTCCATCCCTTGCTTTACTTCTTCCCTGCTCCCTTTCCCTTCACATTTCTTGTTTTTTCTTTTTCCTTTTCTGCCTTCTATTTTATTTCATTTTTTAAATTTTATTTTACTTTATTTTATTTATTTATTTTGCAATAACAAGCAGTGTCTTGCAAGGCAAAATAAAAGTTTGATAAAGAACAATTGTTCAGAGAAGTTATATAAGAGAGTAGAAAATGCTTTTGCCATTTGTTATGCATTCAAGCAAGTGCTACAATAAACAAGATACTTTCATTCTGTTTACTTCTCCTGAGCCAAATGCTAAAAGCTATCAAATGTTTGCGGCTTAGTTACACATGCCTGGAATGCTTATGCTGTGTAGCTTTAGTACATATGTTTATGTCTGCTTTACTAGCTACGCTCATGATGTGCACAGATGAAGATGGACATCACATAGTATGAATTGCAATATTCAGGGCGAAGAACAATTAATCTCAATGATGCTCTGTGTACTGTAAGCCTGATAAATCCCAGTGAATCCTGTGTTAAAAAGCCACCTATAATAAAAAGTTTTGGTTTTATTTTTAGTTAAAGAAAACCACCTGACCTAAAGGTCCATCTGCTGTATTTTAACATATGTTTTGGATTTTGTTGATGGTGGTGGTTTTGTTTCTGTGTTTGTGTTCTGTGTTTATGTACCCAAAGGCCCAAGGAAAATCCAGAAATCTGCCTGCCTGCTTAGTGCTGGAAATATTAAATTCCTCTCTCAATCTCTTCAGATTGATTCATAATTTAGGCATCTCCGAATGTCACTGTGCCCATGTCTCTCTGTGGGGTGTGGGACCAAGATTCTGCTACAGCAAAACACTCTAACCCTTAGCTCCCCAAGGGCGAAGGACTCTCCCCACTCCTTGGAGGGTTGGAAGTGCAAGAGGCAAAAGTCTGATTCTGGTCCCATCTGCCAGACTCAGATTTTCCCCTCACAGCTGATTGCCCATGCTACTGGCTTATAGCTGTCCTTTTGGGGCTCATGATTTTTTTTGTATTTGCCTACACAGAGTCTGTCAGGAGGAAAATACATCTTATAGCCTGGTAACTTTGGACTCTCTTCTGGGACGTAAAAACTGGGTTCAAATCTCTCAGCATTTGAGGAGGGATCACAAAAGAAGTTTTCATGCATTCTCTGTTGTTAGAGGATGTTGGAGGATGGAAACAGAAATCTCCAAGTGNTCTCTCTCTGTCTCTCCATCCCTTGCTTTACTTCTTCCCTGCTCCCTTTCCCTTCACATTTCTTGTTTTTTCTTTTTCCTTTTCTGCCTTCTATTTTATTTCATTTTTTAAATTTTATTTTACTTTATTTTATTTATTTATTTTGCAATAACAAGCAGTGTCTTGCAAGGCAAAATAAAAGTTTGATAAAGAACAATTGTTCAGAGAAGTTATATAAGAGAGTAGAAAATGCTTTTGCCATTTGTTATGCATTCAAGCAAGTGCTACAATAAACAAGATACTTTCATTCTGTTTACTTCTCCTGAGCCAAATGCTAAAAGCTATCAAATGTTTGCGGCTTAGTTACACATGCCTGGAATGCTTATGCTGTGTAGCTTTAGTACATATGTTTATGTCTGCTTTACTAGCTACGCTCATGATGTGCACAGATGAAGATGGACATCACATAGTATGAATTGCAATATTCAGGGCGAAGAACAATTAATCTCAATGATGCTCTGTGTACTGTAAGCCTGATAAATCCCAGTGAATCCTGTGTTAAAAAGCCACCTATAATAAAAAGTTTTGGTTTTATTTTTAGTTAAAGAAAACCACCTGCCCTAAAGGTCCATCTGCTGTATTTTAACATATGTTTTGGATTTTGTTGATGGTGGTGGTTTTGTTTCTGTGTTTGTGTTCTGTGTTTATGTACCCAAAGGCCCAAGGAAAATCCAGAAATCTGCCTGCCTGCTTAGTGCTGGAAATATTAAATTCCTCTCTCAATCTCTTCAGATTGATTCATAATTTAGGCATCTCCGAATGTCACTGTGCCCATGTCTCTCTGTGGGGTGTGGGACCAAGATTCTGCTACAGCAAAACACTCTAACCCTTAGCTCCCCAAGGGCGAAGGACTCTCCCCACTCCTTGGAGGGTTGGAAGTGCAAGAGGCAAAAGTCTGATTCTGGTCCCATCTGCCAGACTCAGATTTTCCCCTCACAGCTGATTGCCCATGCTACTGGCTTATAGCTGTCCTTTTGGGGCTCATGATTTTTTTTGTATTTGCCTACACAGAGTCTGTCAGGAGGAAAATACATCTTATAGCCTGGTAACTTTGGACTCTCTTCTGGGACGTAAAAACTGGGTTCAAATCTCTCAGCATTTGAGGAGGGATCACAAAAGAAGTTTTCATGCATTCTCTGTTGTTAGAGGATGTTGGAGGATGGAAACAGAAATCTCCAAGTGAAGGAAGCAGATTTCACAAAAATGCCCTGCAGCACTCTTGGAGTGATGCCTGAAAAGAGAGTTTCAGGCATATGCTTCTCCTTAGTGTTTTATTTTGGATGGTTTGGGCTTATTAGTGTGTTGTTTCTTCAGTCCTCATGTGGTAACTAGTTTATCCCCATATCTTGTATAGGAGTTTTGAGAACTTAGGACAGCAATATGAAGCCCCACTCTCGGAGCTTGACACCCAAGTTTCCACATTTGTCACAAATGGATGTGGCAGAACCTGAGGCTCTTCACTGAAGGATGACCAAATGAAATGGTTGGAAGGGACTCTTTCAGGTATCCTTGTGGGTCTGCTCCACCACCGTGACCTAAAATGGTATACCCTGACTTCAAGGGGAACTGAATCAAGTACTGAGGCATTCAGGGAATATTTTGCACTGGTATGTGCATTACTTTCTGATTTTCTAATGAGGCACCAAGAATTTAGAGACTGTGATATATTTATTCTGTGTTTGTAGAGGAACCTACTAGAGAGCAGAATTTTTATTTTAATTGCTTTATAACGCTAAAAGACCTTTCTCCTTTTCAAATTCTTTTAAAAGTGAGCTGTTTTTGATATCCAGGAAGTTCAAATTATTCTCATCAGGTACTCTTCTCCACCATATATATCAGATGTTGAGATATTAGAACAATAAAAAAGGTTTAAGAAATTTAAGGCACTTTTAATGAAAGACTGTGGTGGTTTTGCCCAGCTGAGCAGCGGAACTCCATTAAAACCGCTCTCTCACTCCCCCTCCTCAAAGGAACAGGGGGAGAACATACGATGGACAAGGGCTCAAGGGCTGAGATAAGGACAAGAAGGTTGCTCACCAATTACCGTCACAGGCAAAACAGACTCAACGTAGGGAGATTAATATAATTTATTACCATCACTAGCAAACTAGAGCAGTGAGAAACTAAAAGCAAACTAAAAACACCTTCCCCTCATCCACCCTCTTCTACCTCCTCCCCCCGAGCGGTGCAGGGGAACGGGGAATGGGGGCTGCTGTCAGCCCATATCGCTTCGTCTCTGCCGCTCCTTCATGGTCACTCTCTGCCCCTGCTCCAGCGTGGGGTCCCTCCCACGGGATGCCGTCCTTCCCGAACGGGTCCTGCGTGGGCTTCCCACAGGCTGCAGCTCTTCAAGAGCTGCTCCA
>VXAL01012988.1:89018-134873 GCA_013399475.1 Chauna torquata | reverse complement strand
TGGAGCTGGCTCTGATCTGACATGGGGCAGCTTCTGGAATCTTCTCACAGAAGCCACCCCTGTGGCCCCCCTGCTACCAAACCTTTACCACATAAACCCAATACAGAGACAACCTTTCTTCACCCACCACGGTTTTAGCTCCTGTTAATTTATCACAAAATACATGTTGGACTGTACAGCATTTGGGAAATATTTATTTTAAAAATAGTAAATCAGTCTTGCAAGGAAATGTCATGCAGTAATTGAACATTGCACAGGTAAGGTAACACACAACAGCTTCAAAGAACACAAGGCAAAAGTATTAAGGAATAGCACTGACAAAGGCTTCGGTAATTGTTAAAAAACACAAATCACGCAATCAACTTTGCACAGACAAAGCTGATAACTGAGTTATCATTTATCACCGATAGCTGCAAAGTAATCTGAAATCCATGCAGACCCTGACCACTGGGGAATCTCCCCGGCCCTGAGGAGCTGTGGGGCAGCAGCGTGTCACTGTCAGGGCAGCCGGCACCCTAACGTGGGTGCACACGGCAGGACAGGAGCGGGCGGCAGGAATGGACTTGTGTGTATCTGAGGGATTACTGACCGCGGAAATAGACTTCGGGTCCTGCCGGCAATCGTACATACGATAAAACAGTCTTTAGATTATTGTAATTAGTATGATAACTGGCTTGGAATCTATACCTAATCAAAAAGTTGTAAGAACCAGGGTATAAGGTGTCTTTTTTTCACTCCACCCTTCCTGAGCTGCTGTGCTGCATTGCTCCTCAGTCAGGCCTCAGGCGATAGGCCTGGTTGTCTTTAAACTAGTAAACAAACACAGATAGTTCATTTTAAAAGTACATAAGGGAATTTACGCTGCAAGATTGATCTGACTGATATCTGTAGTGACAGCACAGTGCAGAAGCTTTTTCCAGGGTGTACCTTTTTTGTGGTTACTGGTAATCCAAAAACATATCTTCCGAAAGCAAAGTGAAAATATATTAGGTATATTACAGCCATAGAAAAGGAGAACAAAGACCTGGCACATCTCCTCTAATGAAGTATATGACAAAGGCTTCATTTAATGCAGCAGGAATGAGACTACAAATAAATAGTAAGTCATAAATATTACTTATGTACTAACACAGTAGTCTAATTAGACTCATCTGAGAGGAAAAAATACACTATTTTATATGAAAATTATGCACAAAGCAATTTACAAATAGTTGATGTAGTCATCAAATATTAATCAACTCTTAAAATAATTATAGATGCATTTCCACCATTTGCCACAATACTGACAAACTCTGAGCAAAGCAATGGATCTAACAGCGACCTCTAAGGAACACGTTTTCTGCTTGCAGTCAGCATGGTGCGCTGCGCCTGCACTCAGAGCCAAATCCATCCAGCGGGTACCCAGAGAACAAAGCATTTCGGGCTTCTCTTTTTGCTCCATTTCAACACTCCCAGGTGAGGAATTTCTATCAATACTAATCCCTGCACTGCAGAGATCTTAATTTCAACTGAAAAAAAGTTCTTAAAACGTTTAAAATAAGTTAGCACTAATGTCAGCTTAGCTCAAAGGTTGTGTCTGACCCATTCCTTACACTCTTAGCAAAACAAGAAAAAAAATGCTAGTGAAACACTACCTTTCCACTACTACCAACTCATTTGTTCATGACCGGTTTGCATACAGCATATAATCTGTCAAAAACCTTACGCTTGATCATTTCATTTTTGTCACTAGTTTATCATATCATGGTAGCTAATATGCTGGTCACTGAGAGTTTATTTATAACTCTGTATTTCATTTTGGTAACTTATAAATACACTTGGCACAACAAACAACTTTAACTTTCTTTAATTTACAAATCCTTTCCTTCTCTCTTTGCATATTATTCACAGTGTACACAGATTGTACTGAAAATAGATTTTAAATAGTTTTTAATAGTTTTAAAATTATTTTTTTAAAATTTTTAATAGTTTTTAAAGTGCATTTTTCATTAAATAATTTAAATCTTCCTTATTTACTAAGATACTTTAGCATCCTGTCTGTCAGATTCTGAAAAAATTACTTAGTTTAGGGAAATTCTGTGGTCTGCATTATGTGGGAGTTCAGATTCTCACCTGGGCCTTTCTCAACATATTGTCTATGATCCTATGAATAAGCCAAAAAGTAGAGCAAAGGAACAGCTAAGAATTATCCCGCACAAACTGAGCTTCAGCTTATGCTGAAAACTATATCACTTACTACAGAGTTGACAATTTCTGCAGAGTTCTCTTACATGGTTCAAAATGACTATTTTCTTCTATAAAGATACGCAACTTGAAGAGAGAATATAGGTGTCAAAGCATGAATTCATTGCACAGTGCATTCATGGACCTCTGTGGGCCTCAATGTTATATTCAAGGCTAAGGTTGCAACAGTCAGTTTTGTATTGTGAACATTAGCACAACAGGGGACAGCTCATAAACACCTAACAAATTTCTTCGCGCTGAATAATAGCTGTCACATAATTAAAATACTGTTGATTCTTTGCAGACCAGACCAGTGAAGACTGAAAATACCACTTTCACTGACAGTAGTGAATATCGAGCCACAAAGGACTTTCCCCTATTTTCATGTTTCATTAAAATATAAAAACCAGTTTTTCCCATAGCAAATATTCTTTCCCAAATAAAAGGTAGAAAAAATGTCTATTCCACTAAAATGAATACAACATGTTTCTTCATTTGTTTAAAGACAAAAAAAATTCATCAAAAGGACAGAAAAGCACTGGAGAACATTACCCAGGGAAGCTGTGCTTCTCCATCTTGGAGATTTTCAAGATGTCATTAGACAAATCCCTCAGCAACCTGGTCTGAATTCAGTGCTAATCTTGCTTTGAGCAAGAAATTGGAGGAGATGGTCCTCTGAAGTCCCTTCCACTGGAAATATTCTATGATTCGTTGTTTCCAATGCTCTTGAATCTGGAAATTACTGACACAATTGAAAATGTAATACCTGGGAACCCTAAAGGAAGAGCACTCTCTCAGCTGGTTCTCCTCTCTATGCCTGCAGGATCAAGGACTACGTAAACCATGAGCTCGTTGTTTCTGTGCTGTATTTCCTTCTGCAAAGACACAGTAAGACCTATGTCTTGGATTAGCTATCTGCATACACATTCCCCTATGGCACCTGGTGAGTTAGAGGCTTCATTTAGCCAGGTGTTGCATATCTGTAACCATAACCATTACTGCAGTATATCAGTTAATATCTGTATACTGGCAGCTCCTGATTGGCCTAGTCGCTGACATAACCCTATCTTGCTAGGCACTGTACAAATAATACAAAAAAGAAAAGGAAAAGTAAGGTAGCCATCCTAAAGATATAACAGCCTCAGACATGTTGACAAAGTATGGTGGCACATATGAATAGCAATTAGTACACAGAACCATCATCATTAAGAAAAAGTGCTTCTTTACTCTAATAATTCATTGCAGCTGAATCTGCAACCAGCAGCTAATGGAAGCAAACTATATATATATAACAATCCTATACACTGTATTCTGGCATAATAGACGCGATGGCTGACATCTCTAGTCTAAATATGCACTATCAAAAATAAACATAAAACATCTAATTGAAAAAACAAAAGCTTTTTTTTTTTTTTTTTTAGGAAAAACGGATAATTTACAGTATCTGTAAAAGACAGATTAAAGCTTACATCCATCATTGAGGTGCCCCAAGGGATGACCCAACCTAAATACATGCAGATTTGGCTCAGACTATTAACTAAATGCTCTTTACAAATTGTCATGGGTCCTCCCAACAGGTGAAAAAAACCCGCCATAGTCCTTACTGTGAAAAACATAACAGTTATATAAAACATCATTATTTGAAGGTATCTTTGAACTGGAAACTTCTTCTGACTACATTGCACTTTTTTTTGTTTCTAAAATTAATACACTCTAGAAACCTTAAACTGCCACCTGTCCTGTAGAGATCATGCACCTCCTGATGAAGATGCACTATGGTCTTGTTTGATGGATTGAGTATTACATCTTCAGCGCTCTATCTTGTGCTTTCATTCACCAAGAAGATCTCTCTACTTTTTGCAGAGAAGTACGATGATAATTTAATCTCCATTCATGTAGATCAACTCAGATCTATCAATTCATGTTTATCCAGGAAAATTCTAGACAACATATACAATGACATGTTTCATTGAGGTTCTGGAAGGAAGTAGATTTTAAACATACTCTTTCGTATATATTCTCCTCCTAGATTACAAGGTGCTTAACAGATAAAGTGCTGTGTAAGTGGCCACGCTGCTCTTCTCCCTTTTTTGCATATTTGACAGCTCTGTAAACCGTATGTTCACGACAATCCCCAACCCAATCTTTTGTTTATGCTCAATACCATTTCAAATAGCATTTCAATCTAGAAAACAGAAACCTTGGACAAAACCCAAATGTCACCAAAGGTAATAGTAAGAATAGATATTTGAAATAATAACATCTAAATCTCACTATTTCTTCACCCTGAGCATGGGGACAAACTGCCAGTGACAATGGATATGCACACTTAGTTTTTCCTTCATAACCTGAAGATACAAATGTTCAGACTAGCTGAACTGGATAAGAAACTTGATCTAACTTGATGATATTTAGAAAGTTTAGCACTCTTCCTGATTAGAATCTCAGACCAGATCATCAGTCTCTTGGACTGTGAAATATGGCATTTACAGTAATGTGGATCCCTATTTTTGTGGTGACAAAAAACATTTTAAGTGACTCACCACATGCCAGTGGAACAGAAAAGAAAAACAATCCAAACTAATCCCCAGGTTTTGTGGTTGTGTTTGTTTGTTTTGTTTTGTTTTGTTTGTTTGTTTGTTTTACAGCCCAGTGCTATTTGAAGAAGAAATGACCGGTGCCCAACTTGGGTAAGTGTAGAGATCGAATATAGGCACTATCCATGTCATAATTGCAAGCATAACTACAGCAACTCCAATGATGTTAATGCCCAAACCAGCTTTCACCTAAAGAAGGGGAAAAAGAAAGCAAAGACTAATATCAAGACTGTGAAGAAAGTTTTTAAAATAGTAAAAATCAGACAATAATGTTGCAGAGTGATTATCAGAACATTTTAGGGAGTTTTGCTTAAAACTCACCATGTCCATCACAGTTAAATGACCATATGAAAATACAATGGCATTGGCTGGGTTTGCTACTGGAAGAAGGAATGCAAAGGAAGTACATAGTGTGGCAGGTATCAAAATGAAAAGTGGGTTCACGTGAATGGCTTCAGCCTGCAGAAAGTAAAATAAAAGAGAACAGCTGTCAAGGGATACATTTGCTACATGAAATACATAAATACAAACTTACTATATTAACACAAGCGAACTGTGAACTGCCAGCTAAAATAGCGAAAAATAACCTTTTCTGATAACTCCTGTATAAGATTATATCTGGGAATGCTCCAGAACAGAACAGGTATTTCTAACACAGGATAGTTAATGAACTCTAAATTCACACCTGATTTTTCTCTAATTGTAGCTGAGTCCCTAAGATGAAAGACTCCTGCAAAGAGTGTGGGCACAGCACAAGCACTAAAAGCAAAACACTGCAAAAAAGATGATAAAGTTGAATTTGTATATAATGCATAGGAGGGATTCAATGAAGTGAGGACTGAGTTTTCTTGTGAGAGAGGGAAGGGGAATTAGTATGTGTCTAGGATGGCTAAGAGGCAAAGTTATAGACTAGAAGATGGCCATAGAAAGTTTTGAAGAACTGGGTGTTTTGATAAAGATGATGAGAAAAAAGGACAACATTGAGGAAAGGAGAGAAGAAATGAGAAGTATATCTAAAGTACATGTATTAGCCCTCTCTTTGGTTGCAGCTTGAATGTTGCAGTGTTAACTGTTTTTGTTGAAGATGTGGTCCTGAACAAACACTGAGAGAGCTGTCCCTTAAAGTGTTTCTACTATTCTCAAATAGGAATAACAGGTTCAATTTTTGAGTGTTGCACTCTTATCGTAATTTTACTGAATTTTCAGTATCTCTTGTAATAAAGCCCCAAAACAACCATCTAAGCAATGCAAACCACAACACAGCAAAAAAATAAGGCATGAAGTACTTAATGGAGACTTTTTAAAAACTGCTTCTTTGAGCAGCTGTATTATTACATGCATGATAGACACATTCTCGTTAAAAACAACCTCTATTATACTCACCAAAGGAGATAATATGGGCAAAAATATTGTAATGGTGGCTGGATTGCTGGCCACTTCTGTTACTGAAGTGACAATAAGGCATGATATCATGATAATTAGCCACAGGGGTAGTGATCCTAGAGGGGTCAATTTACTTGCTACCCAGTCAGACAGTTTTGAAACCTGCATAAGGAATATCACAACATGGTTATGCTCTAAAAAACACTGAACAGAAAATTATAATCACATGGTATAGAACAAGAATTTACTCATCTGTTAATTATGAAGTATTTGTGTAAAATAGAAAAAAAAATCTGAAATATTTTCCATGTTCCTACCCCATGTTTTTAAGCACATTTTGCTAAGTCACTGTTGTCCTGTAGGCACCCATGCAAACTATGTTCCATTTATTTATATTTGTACCTATGAGAAGGTTAGAGGAGATGCACTCAGAAAATTTGTAATAGGCATACATCAGGCTTCATAACTGGAACTTGGGCCAAAACCTGCTGGATTTACTGGAGTAGCCTGCAGGGCTTCGCATGGGAATTACCTCAGAAACCTCTGCACAACTCCTACCACCATCAGGCTTAAATTAAAACAAACAACAAACAGTAATCATTATTGTGCATAGTCTTTGAAGACAAAAAAAAAAAAAAAAAAAAAAAAACACTTTTTTTTAACCCTACTTTCTGAACATCTTGCATATTCACATTTATGCTGTTCAATATTGCTACAGAACAATTTGCTAAAATAAGAGAATAACCTTGAATCGACTGTATGTCTGAATTGCTTCTGATGTGGGTCATGCTAATTGCACAGTATCTTCTATAAATTGCATTACCTCACAGCCGTCTGCCAATGCAAACCCTCCACCAACAAGAATAGCTATTTCCCAGGGCATGCATGACTGAAATTCCTTCCAAGTAATCAGTGGAGTGTAACCAAAAGCAGCTAAAGAAAAAAAATAATAATCACCAACATTTAAAAACATCTTGAAAAACATCTTGAAATAATTTCGCTGAAGAAATACTTGGGAAATACTCAAAGGCAAAATCTAATCATTATAACTTGAATAAAGTCTTTGACAGGAGCAACCTGTACTTCCCGGGACAGATCCTTAGCTGCTGGAAACTGTCACAGCTTGAAGACAACAGAGCTACAACGGTTTTCACCAGTGGAGCACTGGCCCCTCTCCCCTGCTTCCCTATGTGGGAGACAGCTATGGGATATCAATAAGATTAACTTATTCAATAAAACTCTACTATTCATACAGATTGCTGAGCAAACACTCTTTCGCTTAGGTTCATTTAGGTTCTGATCTTGCTTTCTCTGTGAAGCCACAGATTTCATTGATTTTATTAGTAGAATTGAACGCATAAAGAGGACAAGCCAGAGGCATACTTTAATCAGGGTAAATTCCATTTTAAGGGGGAAAAATGGGAATGGACTTATTTTCCATATTGAATTTCATACGGTACCTTAAATAAGCAGTCACACTTTCAAAATAAACCCAACCCTGACCCATGTAGCCGGATTCAAAGCCTGTAGCAGCCAATGGAAAGGTGGTTTCCACTGGTGTCAGAGGGCTGCAGACAGCAGGCTGCTGTACAGCACCAGCTCGTGCTGCTCGCATTGCCTGCCTGTTGTCACTGACTCCTGCGCCTTGGATGCTTTATACCCCAGTAAGGCATTATCCTGTATTAAGGCTGTAACGTTGGTATTTAACAACGTTCCCGTACTGAATGCAATGGGTTATATTTATGGTTGAACCTCAGATACCTTATTGTAATAAAACCCACATTAAAATATACTCAACTGTTTTCTCCATTTGAAGTCCTAGACAATGTTTTTGCTGGAATAATAAAGAACAGGAGGCCAATCACTAAGGCAGTTGTTGAATCAGTAGCATAGCCTTTGTACCTAAGTTAAAAAGAATAACACAAGAAAAAAACATGTACATATATATAGCCAAGACAATAGTCTGTTACATTGTGTGTCCGTGCCTGGGTGCTGGCAGTGGGGCTGTGGGGCTCCTGTGAGGAGAGGCCGGGGCTACGGCCCCGCCGCAGGGCACTGCTGGGCCCAGCAGCCTAAATGGCGGCACCTCAGGGAAAATGTGTTTAAGAAAGCGTAAAAAAAATGCCACTTAGGCGGTGACGAGTGAAGAAAAAAAGTGAGGGAAAGGGCCATGTGACCACCAAGGTCAGAGAAGGAGGAGGGCAAGGAGGTGCTGCAGGCACCATAGAAGAGATTCCCCTGCAGCATGTAGAGGAGAGCATGGTGGAGCAGGGGAAAAGCGTGAGGAGGAAGGAGCAGCAGAGGAGCTGTGACAGACTGACCACAGCCCCCATTCCCCATCCCCCTGTAACACTTGGGGTGGGAGCGTTGATGAGAGTGGGGATGAAGGGGTAAATCTGAGCCTTGGGAAAGGGAGGGAGGGGAGGTGTTGTTTTAGTTTGTCTTTGTTTCTCACTATCCAAATCTATTTTAATTGGCAGTAAATTAAACTAATTTGCACCAAGCTGAGTCTGTTCTACCTATGATGGTAACTGGTAAGTGGTGTCCTTGTCTTTATCTCCACCCATGGGCTCTTCCATCGTATTTTCTCCCCCTGTCCTATTGAGGAGAGGGACTGAGAGAGTGGCTGGGTGGGCGTCTGCCAGCTGGCCAATCTCAACCCGCCACATCTGCAGAAATATTACGTTAGCCCTCTAAATTCATCAGTTTGTGTCCTGAGTAAATGTGTATTATTTTGTCATACAGAAATAAACCGAGGGAGGGTGATGTTTGGGAATAGCTGCTGCTTAAACAACTCATTTTCACAGTTCAAAGGTAAATTTAATAATTTTAATGTGCTCTGTAATAGATTCAGTCCAACAGGCCTTAAGAGCACTGTGCCTACCCACAAAGCTGATGCTTTTGTAGCTAAGGGAAGACAGCAGAGCTTTATTATCATCCTTCTATTGCTGTCACCACCAGGGTCATAGATGCAAGGGCCATGTTTACTGTGATCATCTCCTGTGCGTGAGAACCAGTGCTTCTCAAGCTGATCCAATTTCCTTCACACTTGTACAGAGTAGCCCCAAGACCAGGCAGAGTGCAAAGCTGACCTCGAAGGCCATTTTAACACAGACATTTGATTCCGTTAGATGGTGACATATCCCATCTTATTTCAGTCAAGATAGTCATTCAATAGAATAAAAATTTTGTTAAAAAAAGTCAAAACCAACATTTTTTCAGGCTCTGTAATTTTTAAAATATTTTCTGTAAATTCTTTGTTTTTTCTTGAACCAATATATTTGTCCTCTCAGCCTCATACTGTACACTTTTTGCATATTCAGTACGTGCAAGTATAGCTTCCCAGCAGATCTCAGGCTTAAGGTTTTATACTAAATCAGGGCTTTTCACTGAAAAGGAAAAATTATCTCCAATTATAGGTTATGAATGTATAGTCTGGTAGATCCCTTTGCTTTAACAACATCATTAGGTGAGATTCACAAAACCTTAATATGCTTAGCACACTGGTATCACAGCCAGTATAGTTTTAGCTAAAACTGTCACAAAATGATACTAGCAGAAAAGTTGAAGTGGCTCTCTAATACATTTTGTCTCCTGTTTTCTATTGTCTGCTAGTGCAGAAGATGCTTTTAAAAAACAAGTTATTATTTTGTAATAGTTTCTTAAAGCAGAGGGTTCAGCCTATATATCACCTTTAGCCTAGGTCCAGGTGCACTGAGGCTAAAAAGCAGGAAGTCCTTTCTTCTAGCATCCTATCCTGCACTCTTTTAAGACTTGCAAGGAGTCCTGAAGGAAGACAGGGTTTAGATACAGATACAAATCATGTTGCCACTTTTTTCTAGGCAGCTTTTTCTTCCCCTTATGCAATTTCATTATTCATGGAATCGCAGAATCACAGAATGGCTGAGGTTGGAAGGGACCTCTGAAGGTCATCTGGTCCAACCCCCCTGCTCAAGGAGGGCCACCTAGAGCACGTTGCCCAGGACCATGTCCAGACGGCTTTTGAAGACCTCCAAGGAGGGAGACTCCACAACCTCTCTGGGCAGCCTGTGCCAGTGCTCAGTCACCCACACAGTACAGAAGTGTTTCCTGATGTTCAGATGGAAACTCTTGCGTTTCAGTTTGTGCCCATTGCCTCTTGTCTTGTCACTGGGCACCACTGAAAGGAGCCTGGCTCCTTCCTCTTTGCACTCGCCTTTCAGGTATCTATATACATTGATGAGATCCCCATGAGCCTTGTCTTCCCCAGGCTGAACAGTCCCAGCTCTCTCAGCCTTTCCTCATAGGACAGGTGCTCCAGTCCCTTCATCTTTGTGGCCCTTTGATGGACTCTCTCTGGTAGCTCCATGTCTCTCTTGTACTGGGGAGCTCAAAACTGGACATGGTACTCCAGGTGTGGCCTCACGAGTACAGGGCAAGGATCAACTCTCTCGACCTGCTGGCAATACTTTGCCTAATGCAGCCCAGGATACTATTGTCCTTGCTGCAAGGGCACGTTGCTGACTCATGTTCAACCTGGTGTCCACCAGGACCCCAGGTCCTTTTCTGCCAAGCTTCTTTCCAGCTGCGCAACCCTGAGCATGTACTGGTGCCTGGGGTTGTTTCTCCCCAGGTGCAGGACTTTGCATGCCCCCTTGATGAATTAGGAAAGTGTAATTTTTTTTTACTCACAAAAATTCATTATTCCTCATGCCAAACATGGATCTCAGAAAACATGCTAGGGAGACACACACACAATATCCTACCTTTAGTCATACTATTACGGAGACACACGACACCATTCCAGACAGGAGCTCTTAAATAATTAGTGATTTTTGAGATAAACATTTTTCAAAGTCCATTTATCCAAGCTGTAATGCAATTGCATATACAATATCTACTTGCTTGTTACACTGCAAATCTGATTGACATGTAAGGAAGCAAAAAATCCATTGATTAAGGAAAATTCACAATGACTCCAACTGATATCATTGTAGAGAAAAGGACTATAGGCATAAGTACATAGTGGCCTTGTATTAGCACTAAAGAAAGGAATAAATCATACAAAAAAAAAAGGGGGAAAATGTAATGACACACAGGCAATAATCCAAGGAAGAGTGAAGGAAGCCCACCTTGTGTACATCATCTCTAATCAGCTGCAGCAGTGGTGAAATTTCTGTTTGTTATGAGGTTCATAAAGTGCTAGCCAAAGGACAACTTGAAATTCATCTAATTGAAGCTAATACACTACAGCCTGGAATCAAGCCAGGACATGGACTGAAACTGCTGTAGCAGAAGTGATGTGTGACCCTTTGCTGTCAACAGATGGAGAGGAAACAGGCATTTTTACCCTGCACTTCCCTCTGTAGTGTTATAAACATTGATTAAAACATCCTGCTATCTACCTCCAGAGGGAGGTAACAGGGGCTCAGGGCAGCACAGTAATGGATTAGTTTCTGATAGACTTGCAAAATTTCCTTGAGAAAAATTAACTTCTAAATGTAACGTATGCTTGAAAGGCATTTGACTTAGTATGGCTAATAATGCTTCTTAAAAATGAGCTCTACTCAATACTGATAAAGCACAAATGTGGGTAAGAATTTCCTGACGTTTCAAAAAGTAGCCCTTAAAAAGTGGGGAGGATATCATCATAAAATACCAGTCTTTCTGCTGGGATTTCAAAGAAATCAGTGTCTGTATTTTAAAAGGGTATTCAATAACGTGAGGATGCATACAAGGGGCTGAGAACATGAACATGGGCAGTGAGAGTGGTGGGAATTTGTTTCTTAAAGCAAAACTTGGAGCATTCCATTTCATTTGTCAAAAAGAAGCTTGTAATGTGATATAATTAAACCAGGTAAGTATATCCTTAAAGCACCTATCACAAAAAAGTTTTTAATCTAGCAGGAAAAGACAAAAACAGATGGCTGGAAGCTATATTCAGACAGCAAACAAGGTGCAAATTTGTCTTGTTTATTTTGGCAACAGAGATGATTATCCACCAGAACAAACTATCAAAGAAAGTGGTAAACTCCAAAATATGAGGAACCTGTATTTTTCCACCCTGAAATCAAGCCTGGATGCTTTCTGGGAATTCATGTTCTAATAAAGTAAATCTCTACCAGGCTTGACACACAGAACATTGTAGCTGCTTCTGATCTTCAGCATGTTATAACAAATGAGGTGATGGTCCTATCTGGTTTAAGCCCCTGGGAGTGTTGTGAATCCTACCTAAAAGTTCCCACCCACTGGCCCAGGGGTTCTCAAAATTACTTTAGCTCTGACACTGCAGCTTTGTTCCTCTGGTCTAATGTACAGTTTTAGCATAAGGCCAAAGATCATCTGTGCAGGTGACAGAACTTCCCTGAGGCTGGCTTAAGACTGGCATAAAATCCTGTGGAAAATAAGTACTATCATAAATGCAAGGGCAGAAAATATTGCCTTACATTTGCCATCTTTAACATATACTTAAGGAAGTTGTGCACATGCCTGTCACCATACTGAAATACAAAACACTGAACAGTTTTGTGTGCAAGGGCATTAGTGAACAAATGCATGAAAGATGTAAGCCACAGTTCACGCACTATAGAAGCCCCTTGGACATTACAGTGATAACTGCAATGCATTAATAGAGGTCTTTTGCTTATTTTTTCCTTTGTTTTCTTTTAAGATGATGGCTCACTACTACTCCCAGTTGCACCTGTGGTGGTTTCTTGCCTCACTCATGTATCTGGACTGGGAAGTGTTCTGTTGCTCAGAAAAGTAAAGCCATAAATTCCTGGTTTGATGCCTATTAATGCAATTGATTGATATATTAAAGCTATCTAGAAATAGGAAAGGCCTGAATAGCAATAAATGCTGTCTTTCCCCTTAAACGTTTTGTTAGAGAATAACACGGGCTTTGTTTCTTTTCAGGTTACCTGACACAAATTATAACATGATTCAGCCTGATGTGACATGACACGTGCTTGTATTCCCTTCCAAGGAAACAGTAGAGGGCATCCACAAAGCAACATCCCCATGCAGAACCTGTAACCACACTTACTATAAGAATATCCTGCTTTTCCCTGTCAGCGAACAAAATCCTCAAACAACAGTAAACAGACAACTTGAAACAGGAAAATGTAGATCTCTGGACTGATAATCCATTTGAGTCATAAGTCCCAAATCTGAAAGGTTGTTTACAAGGTCTGTTTTTCAGTATCAGATGTATCTCATTAAATCGTGCTCAGTGAGCACTGAATGTTAATATGAGGCAGAAAGGGAGGCAAAGCCAGCCTGATTGCTTAGCTGGCTGATTGCTTGATTAGGTCAACACTCCAAAAACCCTTTAAGAACACGGTGGTTCATATGAGACAATGATCATCAGGTCTGTTGTTGTTGTTATGAAGGAAAAAATGTTCCTTTGTAATTTTTGGGGTAACTAAAAAGTAAATCATTTTAAAACAATCTTAGTTTTTATGCACTTCTTAATGCCATTTTTACACAAAATAATTTTTCTCTTCACTTTAAATCTTCAGAGGCCTACAGTTATTCCTTATAATATCCCTTACCAGATGCAAGCAGAGCACTGGTGTGTGCGTGTGTGCATGTGTGTGTGTGCATGTGATAGACTGCTTGAATGGTGGGAGCTTATTTAAAGAGGGTGGGAGCATATTTAAAGAGAGGAGGGATGACGGATGCATGTGTACATGTCACTCATGATGTGAACATGAATGTTCATGTGACATGTGAACATGTCACTCATGATGTTTCACACAGAAACACAAAATGGAAAATTACCATCTGAGTCTAATTCTGGCCTTTGACTCAGTTAGTAATAAACATTAAATCCACAAGAGTCTAAACAGGACAAAGTCCTGCTCCTCCCAAACCTCCAACTACTTCCCAGTACTCTAGAGCAAAATTCAGACCATTATCACAGAAGAACAAAACCCAAATTAAAGTAATTACAGCAAGAGAACAGGAGCTATTACAGGCATCATTGTATTACACATTCTTGGAAGACCAAGCAATTTCTTAGGGAAAAAATGCCTAGGTGATCCTGGGGAAGGGAACACATAACCAAGCTGCAGCAGAAGGCCAAAAAAATTTGATAGTTCCTGAATAGTTCCTGCTTTTTGATGGTTAGTTTAACTGCAACTTTTTGAGAGTTATGTATGAACAGATAGTAATTTATATCAATAATTAGAGCTATCAAAACAGAGGATGTTGGCCTGTACGCATAGAAGTTGGGCTGTCACTAAGGGCAGCAGATCAAAACATTGTAAGTAAAGATCCTGTTCTTGCAGCTTTGACAAGGAAATAGGAAATCAATTGTTATGCCTTTTCCATCACCAGATCAAGTTTAAAAATGAGGCATAATCCCTTTTAGAAGGCACTTTGTTTTATCCTGCAGTGGGTTTAGGACTTTTCAGATATTGCACACATACCTCTATGGAACTGCCGGAGTTGTACCTATTCTATATACACTACAAAGGTTTTCAAAAATTTCAGCCTGGAATTTTTCCAAAGTATTGAAAGTATTCTTTTTTTTTTTTTTTTTAATTGTGAAGAAAAGAAGGTATGCAGTTAAGACAGTACAGTTCTTGTTGGTATATCAAAAAGATTACTTACTTTGGGAAAAGTGAAGACCATCCTGGGATGAAGCCAGGTTCTCTGGTAAACCACAGCAGGGTCATTAAAATGAATAGGACAAGTGTAACAGTTTCTGGGTAGCTATAGCAGAAACACAATGGGTTATACATTTTCTTGAATTCACACTTGGGTTTACTTGTTCTTGTTTGCTGGTTTGCAGTTTGACATACCTCATTGGTCCAAGCTTCTTGTATTCCTCCTGAATCACCTTTGCTGAGGCCTCTTCTCTAGCTGTTTTTTTCTTGCCACAGTTGAACATGCTTTTAAAACTGGAATGTAAATCAGCAATATGGGAGGATGAATTAACAGGGTATACAGAAGAAAAAAATGTCCAGTCTTTCCAGTTAGCAATAGCACTTCACAAAAGTAAGTTTTTCACTTTACAATGCAGTGTGTCCCATTTAATTATCACATACTAAACTGAGCATATTGGAATTAATTGGCAAAGTCCAGTCAGAGGCAGCAACGAAATATGTCCTGCTATTGACTAGCTCATTTGTTTTACCCTGTAATGGGTTTAGGACATTTCACATATTGCATACAGGAAGGATGAAGCTTTAATCATGGGAACTAATTGAAACAATCAAATGCATAACCTGTCTATTTAATGAAAGTCATCCATGATTTTGCTTTACTCTGTTTTTTAAAGAAAAAGTTTGTACTGCATTAGTAGCCTGCATACTGATCAGCAGACTAGTTCCTACAAGCTAGGTTTTCTTTCTTAGATAGTGTTAAAAAGAACACTGTCAAAACAATCAAGAAAAATGAAAGAATAAACTTTCAGATACAGAGTGGTAAGCTTGGGATCATTCTAAGTCTGCTTAAGAGTAGGCAGTATAACTCTTCTCTTGCACCATAAGTAGCCATGTAACTGTGGAAGACAGGAGTCCCCATTGTTATCTCTGCACGTGTTAGTGAATTCATGGACAACAAGGCTCTGAAGAATCAGCCAAAAAGTATTATTCTCTCCAAAACCTTAAAAGCACAAACTCCATGGGGAAGAAAAACATGCCACCACAGATAAATTTTGGAAAAATTGAACTTTTTTACTTTACATTCAGAAATGTAGTCATCCAGTTTATAACAGAGGTATTGCTCATGTATTCAAGCCAATCCCTGATTCCAGCAAAGAGCAACATCCTGACTGTCTTTAACATCTTCAGGTCTTAGACTAAAATGCACGTAATTTCCATATTCTTTAGTCTTGCACACATGTACTGCTTAATGATGATGTGGGTATATTCTAAAGGAAGGGATATCATCATTTGTGATACAGACTTTTCATACTGGGATGAGTAGTCAAGGATCCTTATTTTAGAGAACTCTTGTCCCCTCCAGAGGCTCAGCTGTACTAATCAAGGATGCAAAATCGCTGTTGCTGCATTATCTTTTTATCAAGCCTGTTAAACTTAGATGCAATATCTACTCCTGGTAAAAAGTATCTTTTATATCATCAACCTTTAGTTTTATTAATTACAACATTTACTTACTCAAACCCAAGGAAAAGCCACTGGAGCCAGACCCAGGAGAGCAGCAGAATAACAACTGTGATGGGGATAGAAAGGATAAACCAGGATCCAAAATTGATGCACTGGCAATCTGGGTAACGTCTGGATGAAAGTAAAAAAACCTGTTTAGTTAAGCTTTGCATAGGAATGAAGACTTGTGAGAAGTGCCAGAAAGCCCTCTGCTGGAAGAGAGTGCTTCTGGCTGGCAGCTGCCTTCAGCACGAGGTGGCTTCTGGTGTCCTCTTCCTTCACCCTCCCATCCTGTTCCTGATCATCATGACTACTACAGGAACTGTCCCTGCAGCTGTGCTACAGTTGTTTGAGCATTGGATCAACAGATCTGTGCATATCCCACTGATCTATGTGTGTCTAACCTGAGTTCAGGAGGCAAGGAAGGGCCACTTGCAGCATTAAGGGCCATTGGGACTGCAAAGAAACAGAACCTGAAGAAAAGCTGTTCTCTGAAAGGAGACTTTTAGCACAAGCAAAAATACTTAAATTAAGAGGCTGTAGTGAACTTAGAAGACAATAGCGGAGACAGCATTGAGATGTTTGTTATTAAGGGTTCCATAAGGTATTCAAAGCTCATTAGAAACAAATTTATTATTACCAATTTTCAGGAAAGGTGGGAATGTTTATTTGTCAGGTGGATTGTCTCTCAAGTCATGTTGTCTCTTTGAGGCTGCCTTCGTCTACTGTTTACAGATGTGGGTCTTACAACCAGAGCTCTCCCTGCCATGTGCATTTAAAAAAAGGAGAAATGGGCTTGGGTTTTATGAAAGAAAAAATTTACTGTTGAATGAGATAGATGCCAGATAGGCAAAAAGGCTAGATAAATGAATCCTGTCTTCAGTTTGCCAATCTACTTTATGAACAGACTTTTTTTCCATCTTTGAGCCCCTCCAGCTCTGCTGAGAGAGCTTCTACTGCTAAAAGTGAGAAAATTCTAGCCTTCTTGGATAGGCTTCTTCCTTGATGCAAAAATCAGATGGAAGGGAAAACACAATGTCTAGAAGGAGGCTGCAATGACTATTTCCAATTATTATCCAGTCTTTTGTATTTCACGCCTTGCTAGAAGAAAAGGAATCGTGATGGTCACATAGGTCATTGAGGCAGTAAACGCTTATTACAAACGCTATCTCACATGTTGTGCAATTTTTAGGATCGATCTATATTTATTATGATGTTTACATATACTGCAATTAAAGTGGCAGCTGGGATTGAACAGAAATGCCTACCCACTTCTTGAGATGGATGCTCTAAATTGCAACTGTAGATAGCGATGAGACGGTGAAACAGGAACTTGAAAAGGCACTAGGCTATTATATACAATTTATAGATTACATGGCTATTTAGCTTTTATTACATGATTAGCTACATCAATTTCTGAATGTACGAATCCAAAGATAGGAAAAAATTGACATCAGCACAGCAATGACTTGGCATTTCATCACTTGCTAAGTTTTATGATCTTATTTCCCGAATTACGCTTGGTAATTCCTTATTGAACAACAAACAAGCTCTTGAAAACTTTATACTAAAAAGTCAACTCCATTATAAAATATTAATTTACGTGGTCAGGTTTCACAGTAACTTTGTGCAGGGCTAAACATATATTTAAGCATTTAGAGTAATCTTAATAATAAAGTTATCTAATTCTCATTTTGGTAGCGAATATTCCTCAGGTAGACTGGATGATAAATTTGAATTGTTAAAAAAATTATCTATTTTGTAGCACTGGATTATCTGCTATAGTTGGATTATAGGTCTTGGCTGAGGCTAGGATGGACAGGACACACTGAATTAGTTATTTTCTAGATCTATTTCCTGTGGAAAATGAAAAAGTGTGATTGATTTTAATAATCCCTGTATTACAGTGATGCAGTCAGTAACATTATACTCTTTCCAGGGAAACACTACAAATGCCAACAAACTTGTTTCACAGAACAAATCCAGACAAGACTGATTATTCCTTTTATGACTTTTATAAAATTGCTTAGGTCAAAAATAATGTAATTGTGGCAAAGTCAAACTCAGTCACCAGATTGGCATTAGGGAAATTGAGGAAATTGTCAGTGAGCCTGACCAGAGAATCAGAGGTTTCCTTATAGGATTTACTCTTCCTCAAGCACAGGAATGCTCAGCTTTCTCCCTGATGCAGTGTTGTTTGGTGACTGTTTCCCTCAGTAACCTTCCCATAGCCTTCCCCTGGGGTGCAGCTGCCTCTGCTCCTAGGATCCCTGGCACCACTCCGATACAGCCCAGCTGCAAACCTTGGATTGCAGCTCAGAAGAAACTGCTTGGTCATGTGAAAGAGCGATGGGAAAGTCTGTACAGCAGAGCTAGGTAAGATAAGATAGGTAAAACTTTGGATATGAGATATCTGATAGACTGTAGCAGCCTGGATGATTCAAGAGGAAAAAATCCAATACAGAAAGGGATAAAATACTAAACAACAACAAAAAAATGGAGTCAGAAGAAAGGGACCAAGCACCACCGAGGATCTCTTCAGGGAGCAGTGAGGACTACAACCCATCTCATCCTCACTGATGTCCCTTGGCAAGTTAAGGCTTCTGGGTATCTTACTGGGGGTGGTGGTGAGCAGACTAATGCTCAGCCTATCAGCTGGTTAACAGGTATCTTCTCGGTATCATAGCCAATCTTTCCTTTCCTTTCCTTTCCTTTCCTTTCCTTTCCTTTCCTTTCCTTTCCTTTCCTTTCCTTTCTTTTCCTCTCCTTTCTTTTTTCTTCTTTTCTTTTCTTTTCCCTTCCCTTCTCTTCTCTTCTCTCTCTTTTTTTTTTTTTTCAGTTGGATATTCTAGACACTATATTGTAGTGTCTCTTTGCATACAATTAAAGAAGTAATAGAGTGAACCTTTGAGGTTCAGTAACAATTCTGTCTTGAAAAGGAACCCCTATGGAAGTTGGTCTCACTGGCAGGGATGCTTGGCATTGCATCAGTGTTGCCACTGTTTGCTTCTGCTCTGTGGAGCACAGCTTAATTACATGTTCTAGATCAACAGCAGATTGAGGATTCCCAGCAAGGCACAGACTCCAATGCTAACATAGATATATGAGCTTCGCCTTCATCTCCTCATGTGACAAATGAAAAAGAGGGAAGGGGGAGAACAGTAAACACTAATTGTAGCTTATTTAATACTAAAATCAGGAAGATATGAGGAATATGGAATTTCTCAGTGTTTTGTCACTGAAATGGAAATCCAAGAATATTCTTGGTGTGTACTCTTGCTGAATTACCCTCCTTATGATGCTTATGAATCATCCTCCTTACTATGCTTGTGATGCATAAAAGTAGATTGCAAATGTGTCCAAGTTATGCTAACAGGTCAATTCCCACTTCAGACAGGACATAAATACAATTGAGGCCTCTTAGGAGAGGGGTACAAGACAGTTAAAGAGAAAAATATTTGCAGTTAGGCGGTAGATACAGCTTAAGTTAAGGATTAGGCTTGGTGGTTGTTCAAAGTATTAAACAAAAGTCTGGTGGGGTATAAAACTGGATTACACACTCAGTGCTCCATGTACACTCCATGTTCCTAGCAGAGGATGAAGACCCAGGGAGAGAACAACAATCTGCTTACAAATTCTTGAAGAGATTGTTAACAGCTAAGACAAACTAAAAAACCATCTGTAAGCCAGGTTTTTTCAGGTTTCCTACAACTTCAGGGAAATGAAGAAGAACAGTTCTTACCCCTAGTAATCAGTCTTGGATTCTTCTAGGCTTGTGAGTATGAAGCCTGCTTGAACCAGAAATGCTTGTATGTTTAAAAGTTTAAGTCTGAAGGGCTTATAATGCCACCATCTGCCCTGTTTCTGTAGCCCCAATAAAAGGCAATCTCTTATAATTTCCATACTGTTTTCATTGTTGCTGTCTGCACCAGACCTTCTTGTGGCATGGACTGGTTTACAGACTGTACCACTTCAGTTCTCTTTAGCAGTACGTTGAAGCCAAATTTCATTAATTCACAGAACAGAGGTCTCCCTGTTTTGCTGTCCACAATACAGAATAGTGGGCAGAGGGTAATAACAGGATTGTGTTTTATTTTTTTTCAGTGTTAAAATTAGAAGTGGAATATTTCTGGCAATGAGTAGTTTGCAGAAGGAAAAAAAAAGTTAAACAAGAACTACTGTTTTTTCAAAAGCTCTGGAACAACATCTGCCAATTTTAATTTCGAAGTAGTTTTAATTTGAAAAGAAAAGGAATATTAAAAAACAATTAATAACCTCAAACCAAAGTGTTCCGTTGAATATAAAGTTTCAGATTGGTTTGAAACGATTTGCTTTTTCTTTGATTAACAGACCTAAATTCCTCATTTCAGCAATGCACTAAGCATAGCCTCCTGAAAGTCTCCTGATGCTTTTTGCTAAGTGGACCTGAACTTAGCTCCTGCTCTACTTAGAAATGATTAACAGTCCTAGATAGTGTCTCTCATATTCCTGCTAGGGTGGTGCCTTCCTCCTTATATAAGCCCATCTTTTCCCTTGCAGCTATTCAAAGAGTACTACTCAACTAAAGAATGGTTATCTTTTTGCATGTACTGGATGATCACTTATAGACTTTCTCAGTGTAAGTCAAATACAAACATGCAATTTCATTTTATCCCTTTAACAAAAAATAACGAAAAGAAAGTAACAGAATCAAGTACTATCAAATCAAAGGGTAAGGTTTCTAATGCATTTTAGAGGAGCCATGTGAGAGCTCAAGAAAGAAGTTAAAATTCTGGATTAAGAAGAATACAAATAATTTAATATAGTCTCTTACGTATTGAAGTGCTCAGCAAAAATCAAATTAGTCGATGTTCCTGTGATTGTTGTCAACCCTCCAATGGTAGCAGAATAAGCAATACATAAGCACATCACTTTGGAAATCCCACTGTATTTGTCCTCTCTGCTTTTTCTCCCTGTTTCAGCAGGTGGTAGGTTCTGCTTAGTAAGAATATAGACTGATTAACATATAAGAAGGGCTCAACATCAAGCACAAAAATAGGATTCAAGGATGTTCCAGAACGGTCAGACAATTAATTTGCTGGTAATACAGCCATATGCAGTGTGGTTTGGTTTGCTTTTACAGTGGTACCACAGTTAATCATACAAAGGAAAAGAAGGGAGAATCAAACCCTGAAGTCCTTTGCCTGAACTGCCTCAGTCTTTACACAGGAACTTCCTTTATATATACTGATATATATACACCTGATATATAGAGTGTGTTCTCTGATGAGGTTGGTTGAATTATGTAGAATACATTGGGAGCATGAAACCACTAATGAAATAACTAAACAAGCAAACTATGTATATGTGTATCTACACATATACACCTTATTCACATGAAATTAGCTTCATCGCTAGCAGCACCATGCTAGGTGTTACACAGGAGTGAGATTTGGGTTAAAACGAATTGCACACATTAGCAGCATAAGCAAAGACACCTTAAGTACCTGTTCCTTTTCTTTTTCCTTTTCCTTTTCAATTGTGCACACAGTACTACTCATATCGTTGTCATATCTGGAAAAACAAAGGAGTTTATTGTTATAAGCAGATATTCTACTTAGATGAATTCTTAAAAAAGAATTTAGGAAATGAATAGCTATTACCCATCAACTTGTTTTCCTTTCTCTGTCCAGTCACTGTTTTCACATTCTCCTATATTTTCTGTAAGACGTTGACAGAAAGACAAATAAGCATTTAGGGGTGCACAACCAGAACGTCCCCATCAGCATATCCTATTCCGTGCAACTGCTTTGTATCATCCCATGAATACATTTACAAGTGCAAAACAGTTAAGTTGTGCCTAATCCTCCACGGCTCCTATTACCCCAGAGTCTCAATCTTCTAGTGATGAGAAATGTTCTCCTAATTTACAATTCAGTTGTGTATTTAACCCATTTAGATTCATTTGTTCTTCCAACACTACCCTAGAGCCTAAAGAGCTCTTTTCTCTTGCTAACATTTAACCTCCAGTGTATTTATAGCCTGTAGTCATATTTCTTTTCAGACTTCATTTTACTAGGCTGAACAAGTCAGCCTCTTGTCTTCTCCTCTCCTGCTGTATTCTGCACCTGTTCAGTTTTAATTAATCTTTGTGAATGAGAGGGGCCTCATACGCAGTAATCAAAGAGAGGTCTCTCAGCAAAACACCTAATGATGCTATTACTTCCCCAGCCATTCAACTTCATGCTATGTGGTGTTCAGCATGCTGCAGTGAGGGTGGGCAAACAAAAGCTACACTGTATGCCTACCGTTGAGCTCCAGTGCCAGGTTGGTGGAGCCGTTAGAGTAAGACATCTCCAGTGCATCAGCTTCTGCTTCAGCTTTGATGATCTGCTGAGCTACAGCCTCTACAATTGGCATCACCATGGCAGCAGCAGAGGTGTTGCTGAGCCACATTGACAAGAAGCCACAGCTAACCATGAAACCTAGTGTAAGCCTGGAACAGGAGAGAAGAGTCTGTTACTGTTACAGCAAGACCTCCTATCATCACCCTGCTTAATATAAATGGAAAGCTTTTTCAACAGAAAGCTTGAATATAGGAAACAGTAAACATTTAGAGCTTGTAACTGGCCTCTGAGGAAGCTGATGAATTAGAATGATTTTGATCAATGATATTTTCTCACTGNATTATATCATTCATATATATTTATGAATGGAAATAGAAGCGATAATGTTCATTTACAGAATAATACTGTATGTGAATCATCTCTGAAGAAAGAGAACCATGCACGTCACAAATTCAAATGAAAGTTAAAATGGCTATATATATATAATAGCTAATGCTATTAGTCTTGTGTTGTGCAAGCTAGCTCAAAACTCTGGACTTATCACTTAGGCTGTGAGTCCTCTGGATACCAGTCCAGGTGTTATATGGAGAAGTATTAGCAATTCAGTAGGCGGTACTTAGTTCTTAATCCATACCCCAAGGTGTAGGGATTATTTGTGCTTCAATAAATGTTATATTTCATATTAAATGGGAAAGTGAAGGTCATTATAAGAGAAGGTCATTGTAAGTCTTAGTCTGGTCTTGGCGCATGTTATACTAATTTGCTTCAAAATAGGAACTGCATCTACTTACCAGAATCGCTCTAGATTTACACTAAAAAAAGCAAATAAATTCTACGTCACATCTGGTGAAGTTAGGTTCAATATAAAATACAGACGACATTGTCATTTTTAATGCATCTCTTGGAGTTGTAAATGAGCGTAGTTCTCTTGACTTCTTGTGCCAAGGTGTTGGCAGTGCCATTAGGAACCTGCCATGCATCACCATAGCGAGACAGCAACCATGAGTGAAGGCACTGTAGTGTTACAGCAGTTTATGAGAAGTCACTGGTGCAATTTGTAAAACTCTTTGCTGGCCTAGATCAAAAGCTTTGTAAAAGCAATGTGGATTACTCAGCACATGATGAGATTTTATATAAAAATAATGTAAGCAATGTATTATGACATAAAAACATTGTTCAAAATGCCTCACAGCCTTTCATTTCAGCTAATGGCAATAACAGTTCAAACTTGCTTTTTTTCTCAATAGGGGCACAAAAAGTTCAATAGCTTGATACCCTATCTTTTCTCTGTGCACTTTTAATTGCATAATGATGAAATGATCTGAGGAACTGCAAGTGGTAGACCTGATTCAACATAAATTGTCAGCAGTACTATAAATTCCATTAACTTTACTCAGTTTTCAATTAGGTCCTCAGATGGAAGTTGGGGAAAAATTTTTTTTTCAGGAGAAACATTTGTGCAGAAAACACTGGTCAGGATAAGTGCTCCTGCTGTCCTACGTCCACTACTGCATTCCCCCTGTCCTCTACTACAGGAACCTCCTACAATGATATCTCTGCCTTGGGCTGGATGTGGCTCCAAGCTGGCTGGGGACTCTTGCTAGAGGAGGAGGAGGGTCATGCACAAAAACCAGCATGCATCACTTTGCAGTGGCACATAGCTAACAAGCAACAGATGCTGAGAGGCAGGAGGATCGTCTCCTTCACAGATCATCTTATCATAATCAGGTTTCTGCATCCACAGCAAGTTCCTCAGCAGTGTTCAGCTTAGTGGAGCACACCATTGGCTTGTATTCTCCCTTTCAAGATTTCAGCCAAAAGGTCAGAATTGAGAAGTGATCAAAAAAAAGAGAAGGTGAAATAAGTAAACCTGCATAGCTTGAGAATACAGCTAAAGATAATTGCATACAGTTGAAAAAGAACGTAAGAAGTATTTTGACCAAAAAAAAAAAAAGAAAGCTACCAGATGCAGGAAAAATCAAAATAGATGTGATATTTGTGATATTTAAACTTAAGACAGACAAATCACCGAGGAATAGAAATAATCCACTATTTCCAAGAGGTGTTATTAGTTAGATCGCTCATGTTTTAGACCTAGCTTGCTACTTTTCTGACTTTTTACTTCCCATCACCTTCTGTTTCCTGACAAGGAGTCATAAGCGTTGTCTATTCTGTGACGCCAGACTTGCTCTACAGATCTTATCTGCAGCCTTACTGGTGTGCTGACAGATGAATCTGGGGGCCTAAAGCTTCCCTGCCAGCTTGTAAAGCAAGCAAAGAAGATTCTTCACTTCATAAGGTATATGCTGATAGCGAGTCAATAAAGAGTGCGTGATTTCATTTTCCTCATCACCTCATCCAGCTGTGGAAGTTCCTATTCCTTTGATATTTTCTTCAAAAGTAGACAAAGAAAAAACATAAATAGAGGCATTGTGCTTCGTGTGTTTTTTCTTTGCCACGACAACTTTTATGGCTTTATTTTCCTTACTGTGTATTTGAACACTTTTTATGTATTTGTGAAGTTTCCAGAATTTTGCAAACAGCACTGAAATACAGATAAATAAAAAGCACAGTACGGATTTTTGGTTGTAGGAATCAGGTACGTAACGTACTAACCAGCATTAGGAAACAGGACCCTTGCATTATTCACAGATTTATCAGTTTTTTTCTGTAGAAGGATCCTTATTATGAACAGAATCACTGTAGGGAACTTTCAGTGTTATAATTAGTATTTCAGCAAAATAATAAAATGTCTCCTACGAATCAGTCATATCATTTCAAATATCTACTTTGTTTCAGTAGAAAAGAAAGGCTGGATTTCTACTGCAGAATAAGTAGTAGGCAGTTATTTCTGGAATTCATAGCTTTCCACAAGTATTATTGTACTTCAAGACGTTGTATAGCACGTACCATGCAGGGTTGACACCCACCAACATCACCATTCTTAAAGCCACTCTTTTGTGGAAATTCCATTTTTCTATTGACGTTGCCAAACAAATTACTCCCATCAGCAGCAGATGAAAGTCTTTAAAATAAGCAGATGCCACCTGAAATAAAAAAAAAAGGGTTCTGTTAACTAAATGGTGACTTTCTATTAGTATTTGGTATTACCAGTTCAATACAGATATATATTGAAATGCATATGCAGAAAGATTTTTGGTTTAAACTTAGACTGTTAAATTTCATTAAAGCTTTTAATTTCATTTAAGCCAAATAATGGTGTGCTAAAGTGCATAGTGTTAAAACCTAATGAAATATATAGAGCTAGTGGTATAAACAACCTAAGATCATCAGTCATATCTCACATACAATCTAAATAACCCATGAAATGATGCTTTTATCAACACAGCTACCTATCCAACAGATAAAAGAACAACTTTAAACATAGAGATTTGAAATATGATCATCTATGGTGTCTTCTCTTTGACATGCAGGTGGACACTCGGCATTCTGCACATGGGGTCTTTACTGTGTCGTATAATTTCTGTAACATTAAGGATATTTTACATCTATCTAGCATTTTCCCATTGACTGGCATCTAAGCACTGAATCACAATCTAGAAAAAAAATAAAAAAAAATAGGAACAAGTCCTGAGGACGAAGCATATGAACTTCAGAAAGGCCTACTGTGACTGGCACTCAGCAAGTTCATGGATTAACCCATCAGGTTCTTTCTCTGGAGATTTTGTTATTGAAATCTATAGTATGACAGAGAAAAAGAAAAAGGTTACCTCCTTGGATTCCATTATACCAAACAAAGGGAACATAAAGGCAGGGAGCAAAGCTGAAACAGCCAGCGGCAGAGCTTCTGTGAGCCAAAAGATGGCAACTACGAACAGTGTGTATGCACATTCTGCTTCCTAGAATACAAACGACACCAATAAAAACAGGCGTGGATCACCCAGGAAAAAAAAAATCACAATTGTAAAAAGTCCAGCAATGTCAGTTGAGAGATTACCTCCACCTGGAAACAGCACGAGTCCAGGTACCTGGATTCAGGGTACATATTGTCTGCTATTGATAATCTTGCTAAGGTACAAAACAGTCTGTAACTAGTTTTAAAGAATTTTTTAAAAGACAGTAAAATTACTTAAATTCTACTACTTATGAAAGGGCAGAAAACAAAACAGCTTCCTCTTCCTTCAAGCACAAGTAATCATGTAGGTAATTCTGGAGCCTTCTTGGACCATGAATTAACATAAATCACAAACATTCTGCAGCGGCAAGCATGCAGAACGCAACTTTTAAACCTCTTGGAGTACTTGCAGTCAATAAGAAGTCAAATTTACATCTTCTGTAATCAATGAAATTTTTTCGTCGGTATCAATAAGGTGACAATAACACCTAATATGAAAAACATTGTCCAAGCCTGAGAAGAAACATGGTTATTGTTCTTTAGCCTTGTAATTTTAGTGAGTGACTTTTATTCAGAATCCTGGAAAACAGGATTTATTTCAGTGCTGCCAGTAAAATGCAGCCATGTCTCTGCTGATAAAGAACACAACAGAAAAGACTAGGATGAGGGAAGAAGAGTAAGCAACAATGGAAACAACTGAGGATGCAGTCAAATACAAAGACATTAAGTGAGCCTGGTTTCTTCTAGAATCCTAGAAACCCATTTTTTGTAGTTTCGATTTATATTTCCACTCTTGAAAAAATGGATTGGATCTTTTAATGTCACTGGTTAGGGCATGAAACTACCTAACAGCAACAGAGACAGTTTACAGTAGAAGAGGAACAGCGTAATGAAATGGGGTTGGGAACCTCTGACTGGAAAATAACATTAAATCCAAGTCAGTCAGCTATGTCTAGCATTTATTTTCTGGGAAAGCTTGTGTTATGTATGAAACAATTTAACAGTGTCGATTCATTTATCATCTAGCAAATGTTCATCTCACTTAAGTCCTACCACGTTAAGAATTTTTCAGATCCTTAATGCTTGGAGAGGAATACTGAAACTGTGAAGTGAGACTGTGTGAAGCCTGTTACTCTGTAACCACTATCTATTTGCAGTGCAAGGACTTCTGAATTGGACTTTAATGTATTTTCATTATACATGTTATGTATAATGCATGTTTGATAATACATCACAGGAGAATTCCGTTTCATTCTGCTGACATCAGGCTGTGCCAAATAGAAGCACTAATACAACAAGACAGCTGTTTCATCAGCCTGGAGTTGTCACAAGGGTTACTGAATGCCAACAGAATTTATTTCAAGTGAAATAAAAACTAAGGTGGTCTGCCATAACCTATGCTACATTCAGGAACCAGAGGGAATTTCTCAGATCATTCATTCCAGTCATTTGCTATTAGACAATACAATATATGATGAACTTAGCAAAAGCTATCATCAAATAAAAAGGTAATTTCATCTGTCAATTCAACTTCACTGTCAAACATAAAGAGCTGTTTAAAAGTGGCCAAAATGTAACAGTAAGGACAGGATTCTCAAGGTAGTCTGGGTGATGTTAAATGAGAAAAACATTTCCTAAACAAGAAAATATATATATAATTCAGAACTTCATGCAACCAGGACAGAATCTTAAATTAAAGTTGTTGTCTTCTATACATTTCTATGAAAATTCTGAGTTGACCAAAGAAACAAACAAACAAACCAACAAACAAATCTACAATGTAAACATAATAAAATAATTCTGAAAAAGATCTGGGAATCTCAAGCCTGACATACAGCTGCAAAACAATTACCTCTCCCAGCAGGTCACTTACTTTGGTTTTGATGATAAGTGGGAGTGGAAGTAAAAGCAGTGGGGTGAGGACAATGAGCAGGAACCTTCGGTAAACCAGGAGGTAGTTAAGAATCTTCATGGTTGATGGCTGGTGATGAACCTTCCTGCAGAAACTGCTGAAAAAATAGGTCTGACTTTAAATAGCTAACACTGATTAATATTTTTCCAAACTATCACCTTTAGCCATTGCTAAAGCAGGCCAGTAAACGAAGTTAAAATTAAATCTTGCTCTTTATGGTTTTAGTGACTTTATTAACAGTAGGTTGATAAGATAAGTGTTCATCATAAACCAAGGCTAGATGCCTGTCTCCTCATGACTTTCTCCCCCTGCCTTTCCTCATAATGAATCTATGTACTTAAAACAGGTTTTAGGCAACTAGATAACCAAATATTTCAGGTGCTCTCCCAGTCACTGCTGGCTTCTGTAGGAAATCAAAACATCTAATATACATAGAATATATGATCAAGACCAATTATATCATGATGTGAAAACACAGATAACATTTTGCTGGATGGAATTAAAAATCTTCTAATTTTCAAAACTTGACAGGACAAGGTCCTGAGCATCCTGACCTAGCTCTGAACTTTGCTTTGCTTTAAGCAAAAGCTTGGACTAGATGACCTCCAGAAGTCCTTTCCAGCCTTAATCTTTCTATTGATTCTGTCTTTCTAGAATTTGAAATACATGAGGAAAATAGGTTCTCTCTGTCTTGCCTTGCAAGGAGCGTATGATTGTTTTCTCTTCTCATCTTATCCTGTTTGCTCTCAGAAACAGAATAAGATGTTCCATGTACATCACATAAAGCTTTGAGGAAGGCTAAGAATGGGAGAGTTTTCAAGACAATCAAAAATGAATAAATCCTATTGCCTGAATTTTCCTGTTTTCAATAAAAGAAAACATTGTACAGTATTTGTTACACAACAGAATAGCATCAAATAAAGAAGAGGAAAAGGTAGGAAAGAGGTTTGTACACACTATCCGTGGGTGAAGATCAAAAGGGGAAAGAACACACTGTTTCATGCTCAGGATCTTAAGTGAAGCAGAAGATTAGAAGAGGAGACATGAAGGAGTCTTTGAGCTACCATCAGAAGCATCGAAAGGCCAGTTAATAAGGTAGATTTTTAATATCCGCATAGCTTTTGATTATATGGATCCCTTGTATCAGGATACAGACAAAACAACTGCTCAGATTGCCAGTGTTGGGGACAAAGTTTCAGTTTCTGAAGATAGGACTTTGTTTTTACGAGGGAAGCAGTATTTCAAATCTAACTGACAGGAAGGAATTGATTGAAAACCCAAAGATGGAAAATAATTTGGAGGTGAAAGTAATCATGAAATAATAGCCTTTGCTAATGTACAGAAATAAATAATTGGGAAAACAGCTTTGACACAACTCAGAGAACTGAGACAGACCTCCTGAGAAGATAATGTAAGGGATAAAGTTCAGGTGAACTTGTAGTTTTTTGAAAGGGGCTATTCTAAATATACAATGGTAAACTATCCTACTTCAAAGAGTTCAAAGATAGTGAAGTTTCCACAGAGGAAAACTATGGTGCCTGCATCAGGAAAGCTTCAAATATCTGAAAATGAAAAAGGAATTGCATGAGATCTGGAAAAAATGGTATGTATCTGAGGACTGCTATAAAGGCACAACATAAATACAGGAGAATAAATTCAGGTAGATTGTGATGCGAAATATATTTCAGTTGTAGATGTCAAGGAAAATTTCTGTAAACATGTCAGAATTAAGAAGAAAACAGAGGAGAGTAGAGGGGTTTAGTAAACAGAAGGGAAGGCAAACTGCAGACATTGCTGGAATATTCAATGCTTTCTTTGCCAGAGTATTCATGAAGGTAAATGACAGTCAATTCTCTAATGAAATTAATTTTAATGAGGAAAAAGGAATGCAGTATAGGCATGGTGCTGGTGGGAGTGCTGAACATTTAGATTTAATATACGTATTCAAGTCAACAGTTCCAGATGAAATTCACCCATAATGCATTGGTGAGAATTCATGCAGTAATCTCAGAACCATTTTAGAATGTATTTGAACACATTCTGATATGCCATATATTTGAAAAACTGTGGAGGATTACAAGTTCCTAGAAAATTGGTTAGGCATACACAGAATTGAAATATGTCTAATATATGTCATGTGAACTCAATCTAATTTTCTTCTTCTATGGGGCAACTAGCTTAGTGATCAAACAACAAATATATGCATTTTATTTGATTTTAATACACTTTTTAGATGAACTAAGGGAAATTCACAAACAAGCACAGAAGAAATGCTCTAGGGGAAATTACATTTGGGTGCACAACTGGTAATAAAAAGTTGTTCTTGAAGAGTACTTATGAATATTTCACATTCATACCTAGATGACATTTCATATGGGGTCCTGAAGTGGTCTGTTCTGATTAATCTTCTAGCCCATATTTTCATTAGTGGTTTGAATCATAAACTAGCAATGGACAGAACAAAGTTTGTATACAAAGGTAATACTTTCTAGCTCACACTAGACCAAAAAGGCTATTTTTTCAGTATTCTCAGACCATCATGACTATAGCAAAATGCTGCATAGAAATGGGCTTACACAATTCAAAACAATACAGGGAAAGACTTCCAATACCAGTCCAAGTGAATTATTTCTGATAAGGCAGTAGAAAATGGCCTGCATAATTAGCATCCAAATTCTCAAACCTTTCTGCACGTCCCTGGTCTGCAACTTACAGTCAGCCACCAGAGACAGTCAGGACAAAATTGGGAGCTAAAAAGAAACAAAGAGATGCCCTTCCAAGCTTATGCTGAGACACATTCCTGGAGCAGTTAAGCCTTCACAGGTAACCTGAGAATGGATCAACATACAGATGCTCAGCTAGGTAATGAATTTGTAGGTTAAGTTTAGCGGAGAACGGCTGAAGGCTTTCTGAGAGACAACAGAATTTGGCACAAAACTTTCCTTGTAGCAACAAGCACGGGTGTTGAAAGCTGATCACAAGGATCTTAAACATACAGCTACGTATGTGAAGACGAAAGGAGTTCTAATGTGATCTGAGATATTACTAAATGATTAGGAAAAAAAACTGATAAAATCAGTGTGAAAAATAAGTCTTTGTTGGTAACAATGAAAAAAATATAAAAGAGGTGAAGTTTGTAGGGAGAAAGAATATTTCTCATTACACCAGCCACTGTTAGTTGATCCAGGTCAGTACTGATCCTTCACTCCCTAGACTTCTTTGTATGCTTTATTTATATCTGTTACGTTTTGAGTTAACTGTGGACAACTCTCTTGTGTTTTCTGAGTGGCCCATTTGAGTTTTGTGGTTTACCTTTCCAGGCTTCAGGAAAGGCTGTGGGGCTGATCCTTTTATGCCAAAGCTTTGTACAAGATAGCTGTATTTGCAACTTAGCTGAGGACTACTATTTCTCCTTCATTCTTGAAGAAAGGCTTGTGTGCTCAGAAACTCATCATTTTGTGGGGTGACACAGCAGAGGAAGTGTTTGAGAAAGGGAAAAGAATAATCCAGATTCTTCTGAAAGCTGGTTTTGCCATAAAAAAAAAGTGAGGTCAAAGGACCTGCATGAGAGAGACAATTTTGGCAGAAAAAAATGGCAAGATGAGCGTTGTCACATCCCAATAGATATGATCAATAACATAATAGCCACGTCCTCACCAGTTAACAAAAAAAAGAAACCTAAACTTTCCAAGGCATTGTGGGATTCTGGAGAATGCATATTCCAGGTTACAGTCAGCTTATGAGTCTTCTCTATCAAGTGACCTGAAATAGACATTTTGACTGGGGCAGCAGCAACAAGTTGTTAAACAGATCAAAGAGGAGTCAGTTCCTGTGGCAGTCCTTGGGCCAGCCCTGACAGGACCAGATGTGAGAAACACTCTCTGCACTGCTGCTGGGAAGCATGACCTCAACTGTAGCCTCTGGCTGAAAGTGCCTGGGCAGACCCATGGTTGACCTCGAGGGTTTTGGAGCTGGGGGCATAAAGGATTCAAGGCCCACTACACCTTGGCTGAAAAAGAGATATTAGGAATGTATAAGGGGGGTTGAGCCACTTCAGAAGTAGTCAGTACAGAAGCACAGCTCCTCTTGGCATCATGACCGCCTGCGGTGAACTGAATGTTCAAAGGGAGGGTCCCCTCTATCTGTCATGCAGTCGATGCTATGTGGAGTAAGTGGGTAGCGTTGATCATGCAATGGGCCTGAATGATCATGCAATGGGGTTGGGAACCCCAACCATCCAAGAATCCTGGAAGAGATCACGGATTGACTAGAAGGCAGAGATTTCAGAGCATCGCCTGAGGAAGTGACCTGTGCCAAAGGGTCCCCACTGTATAATAAATTACCAGAGCTATGCTACTGAAGATCATTGAAACAACAAACAAGTAGACAAGGCTGCAAAAACTGAAGTGGTTCAGGTAGTCCTGGACTAGGGGATGTACTAGATAGCGTAGGACCTGAGCATGATGTAGATATCACGGAATAAGGACTAGAGATTGTACTGGGTCTGGCTGGGATGGAGTTAATTTTCTTCATAGCAGTCTGTATGCTGGAGTGTTTTGGATTTGTGACTAAAATAGTGTTGATAACACACCAGTGTTTTCGTTATTGCTGAGCAGTACGTGCAAAGCATCAAGACTTTCTACTGTTTCCCGCTCCGCTCTCTCAGCAAGTAGGTTGGGGGTGTTGAAGAAATTGGGAGGGAACATAACAAAAGGGATATTCCAAGCCACATAATGTCATACTCAGCAATAAAAACTGAGGGGAGGGATATTTTGAGAAGGGAGGCATTGCTCAGAGTCTGGCTGGGGGAGGTGGACAGTGATTGCCTTTGCATCACTTTTTTTTTTGTTGTTGTTCTTTCTTCCCCTTTCCTTTGCTTACTAAACTATCTCCACCCATGAGTTTTTTCACTTCTGCTCTTCCTATTCTCTCCCCTGTCCTTGCAGGGGTCAGGGTGAGCAGCTGGGTGGTGCTTAGTTGCTGAACCAAGTCAATCCACCACACCTTGTTAATGGCCTTGTAAGTTACCTTGCTACTCTCTATCTTACTTTGCTTTTGTCTTTTGACCATCACAGATATAATGGCAATACTACTGTACAAAACTAAGAAGAACACTTCAGTTACGCGGTGATACCAGAGATTTTCAAAAGCATGCAATATTTTAGTACACAGTTCAGCAGGGTAGGATTCTTGGAAATGCAGGGATAGAAAACTGGAAAAAAAATCAATATTTCCTTATCAGATGTCGATCATAGGGTATTAGCAGGATACCTTTACAGAATGAGATGATAAGCAACATTTTACAGCAGCACATCTAATCTAGCAGCAAAGTATTTGTTATACCAATACATAATTATTGTAATGGGAAGGTTATGTAAGAGCTGTAAGGTGGGGTAAAGTATTGGCCAAAGAGAAGACATCAGTGGAAGAACCTGGGCAAAGTAACATTAGAAAAGCAGCTTCTCAAAGATTTTGAGTGATTTATCCTTTCAAAAAATTTTGTTGATGATTCTCACGATGATACTCATTGGTGACAAAATCGAGAGGCATTATCAACACAGTAAAATTTTTCATATATGAAATTGAGAGCTTGAATTCTGAAGTTACCACATTCTGAAAAATGTAATGCAGAGAAGAAAGCTCCAGAAGTGGCCTGAGTGAGCACTGTGGTGGAATTCACTTGTCCTAATTTTACATGGACCTAAACTAGTGTCTAAACTAGTTACAATAACCTTTTTTTCACAATCTGCAGAGAGATATGAGTACTCCCAGCCTGCTTAACTGAGCTGCCTATACCAGGCTGAGGTGAATTGCACTGTAAAAATGGCTATTCACTGATTATAAAAAGCCCTAGGCAAGTACATTGGAGCAAGATATCAAACTTTTACATGTATGTGCTAGGACCGATGTGTTTTATGCTTTGCCTATTTGGGAAAAAAAAAACAACTTAGCTTCCTGGGGTCAAGAATAGCTGCAAAAGACTTGGGGCACTGCAGAAAGAAACTACTCTCTTTGGCCTGGGGACTTAAGTTCAAGCAAACAGGATATAGCACATATTTATCAATAAACAAGTTTACATCAGAATTACTAACCTTATTATTACTGAATAATTAACTTTCCCTCACTCCTCATGATTGCAATAAATGCAAAGCATTTCCAATTTTATTTCTTTATTTGTTTACCAATGGCTGGGATCAAGGGGATTCTTTTTTGCCTGAGAAAAACTAAATATCTTTAGTATGAACCCAACACCGATTGCCACCTATTGAAAGATGACATTGAGAATAAATGTTTACTAAATGGAAAGTATGGAAATTAAATAATAAGAATTATTTTCCCAAGACCTTGCATATTCTGCAAGGCTTTCAACCAGCTCAGGAAATTTTGCCTGGCTACTTTCCATTTTTACCCCTCATTGGTTTTCCTGAAAAGCATAACAGCTTTTGGGACTGAAAATTTAATTTACATCCCCAAAAAGCACAGCTGAAGAGAAATAAACTCTCCTTCTCCCTCCCTTTCTCTCTGCTACAGATGTGAGAGCAGGGAAGTGAAAGCCATCAGCATTATGTTGCAGATCAGTGGTAGAATTGGGTGTGTAGTCACAGGTGCTTTCCACCACACAGGGCCTCCCATCAGATCAGTGCTGAAGAGAAATGATAATATGGATGTACTGGGCCTTGATCAAGATTCACTTCTGTAAAAAACACAAGGGAATAAAAGTACCAGATGTTGGGAAATGTAATAGTATATCTAAGATTTAGCACTTTGGGGTGTTGGTGGGATGAAATCACATCCTAAAGCGCTCCCATTTCTAAGTACATATCCAACATGATGGCAGACAACTGCTCCAACAAACTCTAAACGCCATAAAAAACTCTCTAAGTTAGTAAATCCTTACGGAAATGTGATTTGATGCATTTTAAACTGTCTCCTAAGGAACAGTATCTTTTAAGCTTAGCAGAGTGCTATCGGGGACAATGAGATCTGTATGGAAATGGAGGTAAACCAACATGCAGAGCAATAAGGGGGAAAAAAAATAAGGAATTCTAATAGCATGAGATTCAAGACTCTGGACAACATGTGAGCTTTATCTCCAGACCAAGGATGGAAGCTTCCAAAATAATTTGGATGATATATTCCTATTATCTTGGCCTGATTTACTAAAGAACAGTAGTTAAAAAATACCTACAAAGCACTCTTTTCTTTCCAATTTTCCTTGCATTTTTGCTCCTAAATTACAGAACTGCTGGGAAAGTGATAGCTATTTGGAAGAGATTATTGACAACTTTTGGAGAGGCAGTTCAGAGAAACCAGATGAAATCTATTTTCATCATGCGGTGAGAGAAGAAGAGACACGTTTCATACCTACATTCAGGCTGTACTTCTGAATGGACAGAATTTGATGTGTTGAGTACGTTTCCAGACTCCTTATTGTGTAAAAGCAAACAAAATAAAAAGAAGCAAAACCCAATGACTTGAAACTTTTTGACTTTAAACATTTTAAAGACTAAAAAGTTCACTATTCATTGTAAGCACGATATATCACTCCGTTTAGTTTTCCATAGAAACCCATCGTGCCTGAAGGACATTATTGCCATGGTTTTTCAAGATGACCTGTACTCACAGCCTTGTTCTGTGAATCAGTTCAAGTGCTTCAGCAATTACTATATAATCTTCCTTCCTTCTGAAGCTGAATCCTCTCTTCTAATGATGCCAGATAGTGCTGAGCTCCTCCACTATACTTATTTATCTGCAGTAGACTCCATTCCTGTGCATCTTCCCACCAGAATCACTGGCCAGTGGCAAATATAGTGGCACAAAGTAGTATTTCCAAAATGCAATTTGCATGTAAACTACGTGTATATACTGCCTGTATAAATGCAAAATTCAAATGAATAATATAAATAGAAATGATTTTAAAGCAATAAAGAGCCAAGATACTTGTCTCTCATACACGAAGCACACCCTGAAAGCTTAGAAAGGCCCAGTTACTTGAGACTCATTATACCAAGTCTGTCTCTACATGAATCTGTTTCTCACAAACAACTCCTTGATAATGTTTCTCTTCACCTCTGAACTAGCTGTAAACAAGTTAGCTTCAGAACTGGAAGCAAATTAGCTTCATCAGTGCAATACTCTGCCTTCAGTAAATTAGTTTTGTTCTTTCCTGGTTGGAGCATGACATTAACCCGGTGAGACCAATTCCACACACTGGAACCCATGTGGAAACCTGCATGGGGAACCTGCCACTCAGCTTCCACAACATAAGTTATTTACTTGTCTAGGACCACTCCTTTGAGCTCAGTATGGTCCTCTTGATGAAGGAACTGCCATCCTTGCCCTTTGTGCAATGTTTTGCTCCACCATCTTTCCAGAGGCTTCACTGAATGTCCCAGGCTTATGTACATGGTTGTCCAATGTGCTCCTGTTGAGGAAGACAGTCATTCTGCCTTGTGCTCTTGGCAAACCTCCCTTGCTGATAACCAATACATGACAGAAAAAAAGAAAAAAGAAAACCTTTGAAAACTTTCCAGCTTCCTGCATGTCATTCTCAGTGACTGAATAGACAATAATATCATTCTTCTAGAGACACTTCCTCTGAGCTGCTGTCATGCAACTCTGGCACAAAACCAGAACACCAGCCCTAAATCATTTATAGGCCTAATTCACCGTTTAACAACTTCGTGTCTCCCTAAAATTGAACCACAGAATGGTTTGGGTTGGAAAGGATCTTTCAGGATAACCTAGTCTGACCTCCCTGCCNAACAAACTCTAAACGCCATAAAAAACTCTCTAAGTTAGTAAATCCTTACGGAAATGTGATTTGATGCATTTTAAACTGTCTCCTAAGGAACAGTATCTTTTAAGCTTAGCAGAGTGCTATCGGGGACAATGAGATCTGTATGGAAATGGAGGTAAACCAACATGCAGAGCAATAAGGGGGAAAAAAAATAAGGAATTCTAATAGCATGAGATTCAAGACTCTGGACAACATGTGAGCTTTATCTCCAGACCAAGGATGGAAGCTTCCAAAATAATTTGGATGATATATTCCTATGATCTTGGCCTGATTTACTAAAGAACAGTAGTTAAAAAATACCTACAAAGCACTCTTTTCTTTCCAATTTTCCTTGCATTTTTGCTCCTAAATTACAGAACTGCTGGGAAAGTGATAGCTATTTGGAAGAGATTATTGACAACTTTTGGAGAGGCAGTTCAGAGAAACCAGATGAAATCTATTTTCATCATGCGGTGAGAGAAGAAGAGACACGTTTCATACCTACATTCAGGCTGTACTTCTGAATGGACAGAATTTGATGTGTTGAGTACGTTTCCAGACTCCTTATTGTGTAAAAGCAAACAAAATAAAAAGAAGCAAAACCCAATGACTTGAAACTTTTTGACTTTAAACATTTTAAAGACTAAAAAGTTCACTATTCATTGTAAGCACGATATATCACTCCGTTTAGTTTTCCATAGAAACCCATCGTGCCTGAAGGACATTATTGCCATGGTTTTTCAAGATGACCTGTACTCACAGCCTTGTTCTGTGAATCAGTTCAAGTGCTTCAGCAATTACTATATAATCTTCCTTCCTTCTGAAGCTGAATCCTCTCTTCTAATGATGCCAGATAGTGCTGAGCTCCTCCACTATACTTATTTATCTGCAGTAGACTCCATTCCTGTGCATCTTCCCACCAGAATCACTGGCCAGTGGCAAATATAGTGGCACAAAGTAGTATTTCCAAAATGCAATTTGCATGTAAACTACGTGTATATACTGCCTGTATAAATGCAAAATTCAAATGAATAATATAAATAGAAATGATTTTAAAGCAATAAAGAGCCAAGATACTTGTCTCTCATACACGAAGCACACCCTGAAAGCTTAGAAAGGCCCAGTTACTTGAGACTCATTATACCAAGTCTGTCTCTACATGAATCTGTTTCTCACAAACAACTCCTTGATAATGTTTCTCTTCACCTCTGAACTAGCTGTAAACAAGTTAGCTTCAGAACTGGAAGCAAATTAGCTTCATCAGTGCAATACTCTGCCTTCAGTAAATTAGTTTTGTTCTTTCCTGGTTGGAGCATGACATTAACCCGGTGAGACCAATTCCACACACTGGAACCCATGTGGAAACCTGCATGGGGAACCTGCCACTCAGCTTCCACAACATAAGTTATTTACTTGTCTAGGACCACTCCTTTGAGCTCAGTATGGTCCTCTTGATGAAGGAACTGCCATCCTTGCCCTTTGTGCAATGTTTTGCTCCACCATCTTTCCAGAGGCTTCACTGAATGTCCCAGGCTTATGTACATGGTTGTCCAATGTGCTCCTGTTGAGGAAGACAGTCATTCTGCCTTGTGCTCTTGGCAAACCTCCCTTGCTGATAACCAATACATGACAGAAAAAAAGAAAAAAGAAAACCTTTGAAAACTTTCCAGCTTCCTGCATGTCATTCTCAGTGACTGAATAGACAATAATATCATTCTTCTAGAGACACTTCCTCTGAGCTGCTGTCATGCAACTCTGGCACAAAACCAGAACACCAGCCCTAAATCATTTATAGGCCTAATTCACCGTTTAACAACTTCGTGTCTCCCTAAAATTGAACCACAGAATGGTTTGGGTTGGAAAGGATCTTTCAGGATAACCTAGTCTGACCTCCCTGCCATGGGCAGAGATAACTGTCACTAGATCACGCTGCCCAAAGCCTGATCCAACCTGACTTTGAGCACTTCCAGGGACGGGGCATCCACAACTTCTCTGGGCAACCTGTTCGAGTGCCTCACCACTCTCAGGGTGAAGAATTTCTTTCTTATATCTAATCTATATCTACCCTCTTTCAGTTTAAAACCATTGTGCCTTGTCCTATCACTACATGCCCATGTAAAAAGTCTCTCTCCATCTTTCTTACAAGCCTCCACTAAGTATTGAAAAGCTGCAATACTTCTCCCTGTAGCCTTCTCATCTCCAGGCTAAACAACCCCAGCTCTCTCAGCCTGTCTTCGTAGGAGCAGGCTGGTTTCCTGCCTTCCCTGCTTTATTTCTTACACGTGGGAATCGAGAGCTCTTGCACTCTAAGGAAAGTGTCCTTAAAGAGCTACCTACGAAGAAAATATGGCTTCCATGTTTATTCTTGTTGAATGATGGCCATGTAGTTGGGGCTGTGTGAATCCAAGACTGTTGTGTGCACCAGAATCTTTAACCTGGAGTGGATCTGCATGGGCAAGTCTTTTTACCAGAAGACACTCCCAAAGTCTGGTCGAGTCTGCGTGCATACCAGGGTGTCTATACTGCCATGAGCGGTCTAATGCTCTGCCGGAGTTTTTAGTACAGACCTATCAGACTTCTCTCCCCCGCAAAGGTATACATTCCTTGTGTAACAAAGTGATAGAGACTGTGCTAGAGTAAATATAAACTTGTGAGCCTCTTCATCTCATGAAGTGCTAATAATACTCTCCTAACTTACACAACACAAGTTTGGCAATTAATTTCAAAATATATTTGAGAAAATAGTTCACAATTTTTCAGCAGACAATCTGAGCTAGAAAAATTCAGGTGCCACCTGATTAAGCACCTTCCTGTGCTTTTGATCTTTATTATTTCGGACAATGAATTCTGCTTTAAAATTAATGGCATGATACGACTCCCAGAAAAGGGGTTTCTTTTTTGTAAGACTGCATGTTTCATCTCATACAGAGTGCAAAATAAGCAGGCAAAAAAGTCTGCCTAGAATGGCGCTATTGACTATAAAGTGTGATTTTGTTTGCAGGGGGTTTTCCTTCATGACAGCAAAATCTACTTTATGTGGTCTTCCATCAACTAAAATTTGAATCTATAGTATTGTACCATAACGATGTGTGTTGAAAAGCAACACGAAAAGGGAAAATATTTAAATCATTTCATCGGTTGTTTGCTAGCTTAAGAGCTTTTTGTTGTTTAATTATTTCAAGTGATGACAGCTAACTGGAAGTGGTATAATTATACTTTCTGCAATTAATGTTGTCTGTGTGTTGATGACATGCTAATGTCATCAACCATGCTGACTTTTGTCTGAGATGATAGATCAGTTTGTGTTATTGTTGAGGAAAGAACTTAATCAAGCAAAACCATTGACTATTATCTTTGATTTATACTCAGAACAGTGTTCAACTTCCACTTCCTCGGAAGAACAGAGGATAAATTATTGCAAAGAAGAGTACCCCATTTATTCTGGTGGAATACAAAATTGAATCAAGATAGTTTGTAAAAAAAAATATGTAGGAAGTTTTAACTGATCAATATCACTGAGTAAAATTTCCTGGTGGAGTAATTATCCTAAACTGATCATTCCTAAACTTAATCTTATCTTTTTCATTTTACAGTCACTAATAACTTCAACAGTTTGCCTCTTTCTGTAAAAGACATTCTTTATTCCATTTTATTAATATACTTTTAAAGCCACTAAATCTATTTAATATTTCTCTATCATGTTTAACCTTGTGGGAAAAGAAATGTTGCTGTTTTTTTGTTTTGTTTTGTTTGTTTGTTTGATTTTTCCCAAGAGACATTTTAGTGATCAATCTTCTATTATATCATTTACATGCTCTCCACATTCAAGTCATAGGAGCATAATTCCATTTTCTATTCTTAGTGCAGATTTTTAGAATTCTTTATTAGATCTACTCCTGTCTTGGCCCAAAACTTGACATTAATACTTTATTCTCCAAAATGGTGTATATTTTTCATAAATGACCACATACAAAATCATGTGGGAAAAAAAAAAAATCTTATAATGGTTAGTTATGTGTAAAGTTTAGACTTCATAATACTTCTGAGTTTGGAAGTATATCTTCTCTGCCAATAATCTTATGTACTTGTCATTATAAAGTTTATCAAACTGCTAGCTCATCCAAAATATTCTCCTTGACAGGCATATATTTTAGCTAATCTTCAGTCCCATTTTTCTTGTTCCTTCCTCCAATTTTCACTCATCCTTTTTCTCTCTTCCCATGATCAGGTTATCATCAACAATAAAATTGTGGCAGTCATTTAAGTTTATATGGTCCTGAGAATACTTATTTTTCAAAGCCAGATCAAAGCCAAGTTTATGTTAATCAAGATTTTACTTCCTTTTGGACAATAAACACACAGGCATGTTTACTCAGGGATTCTTGGTAATCTAGACTCTCTCAAAAAAACCTTCTATGAAATCTAGTAGCAAAACAAACCACACAAGTACTCCCATCTCCCCATGCTGTAGCAAACAAACTAGACTTACAATAAAATTGGCTTGTGCAGTCTTGGGGCTAGCTGAACATATTCCTTTTTTACTCTTTCACTGGGAGCTCTGTCAGCACCTAGTAAGCACCGTACAAGCTTGGCTTGGTGGAGTGTCCCCTGTGCTGCCAGGAGGCTGTGTGCTTTGCTGGTAGTCTACGTGGTCCCGTAGTTTGCCCCAAGTCAGGCAGTTCCAGTGAAAGGGAACAGGTTCATGAAGCAAGACACTGCTTGAAGGAGAGAGTAAGATACTGGGACACGTCGTATCACCAGCCCCATTCAGCATGGTCAGGAATTTTTCTGTTAACAAGGTTTAAAGTTCAGGCTGAAACTGTAGCGATGAGAGAAGGCTGCTCAGTGGAAGAACTTCCACTGGGGTGGGATGGAGACTGGCTCTGCCCCCATCTTCACAGCCGTGCCTGCATGTGTGTAGATTCATAGATTGTTGTCAGTATTATCACAGGGATTATCTGAAGAAGTAATGGAGTGGTAGGAAAAAGTCATCCGAGGAGTAATTTTTAAAGTGGCTGATTCTTCTGAAATGAAAACTGACCAAATGTAAATTCTGTTATAGCCACAGAATTAAACTGCATAAATTAGCAAGTGTTTACCTTAACTTAGATAAACAAAGTGTTTGCAACTTATTATTTTGCAAGAAGTTTCACTGAATTTGGGAGCAATCTCCCCAACATGACATGAGACAGGCAACATGACACTTCACATGGTATGCTGTGTTTTTTTCTTTCAAGAAAACTATTGTGGGATACAAGTACAGTCACATAACAAGACAGCATATTTGAATCAATGTTATTTAATCCACAGTGAAAGGAAACATGTATTTCAATAGAAACATATATTTCCAAGAAAACGTACTTCAATGATGAAAGACTAAAATCCAGATGTAAAAACTTACCATTAATCTCTCTCTGAATCCCGTAATGTGTTTATTAATGAAATAAAGCAAAAATACATAAGAGAAAAATATTAATCAATAATTGCTTAGCCATTAATATTTTCTTTTAAAATAGACCAAATACAGAAATCAGGTCCAGAGTGCTCTGAACTGTATTTTAAGGCTCTTCCAATTCGCATCATTTAAATTTGAATCAGTATTGAACTCTAACAGCCTGAAAGACCAGGCAGTACTAATCATTAGGTTTGGTTAGCACCCACCCATTCTCCCTTATTCTGAAATAATTACTTATTTCAAGTTCAAAGCAAGCTGTAAATTAATATTGTAGGGCTATGCTGTTTTTGTAGAAAGAGTCAGAATTCTTCTTAATTATACCTAAGAGGATATATGAAAGCCACAGAAAAATGTTATTACTTTGTTATTACAACTAATTCTGAGCTTGTACTTAAGATCTTAAGATATTTTAAGAGTTTCTTTTTCCCTGTGCGTGCATTTCACATCTTCAGCAATTGTTCATTGAAAGCCTATCTGTGTCATCCTTTGAAGCCAACAGAGTTCTGAGTGCACTGTGGGCACCTAATAAGTGACAAATCTGTTCATCAGTTGTAGTGCAGTACTGGGGGATATTCACATTCCCTCAGGAATTCACTGTGGAGGGGAGGACAGAAGCCATGGTGAGTCCCCACAGAAATAACTACCTGTAGGAAAAGCTATAGGAACAGGAGCTAGGACTTTTGAAATGTGCTGTTTAATTGGACACCCTCTATCCAAAGCCTTGAAATGTTCTGCAGAAGCCTCTTGGTCCTGGTGATGAATTTTCATCGAGTCTTCAGCAGAATTCTGCTGGACTTGGTCTCCCAGCTGAGCTCCCCAGCTCCCTGGCAGCTCAGCCACGCGAGGCCAAGCCTCCAGGCTCCAGGGTCTCACAAATGTACATCAGTGGTATGCAAGGCTTCTCCAACACGTAATTTCAACAAAACTTAGGAGGTGGATTTACAGCATGCCAGCTACTACCTCTGTGCAGCAGATATGAAGCAGGAATGAAGTACTGCTCCTTCACGTGAAGGACGGTGCATACACTAGATCTTGCAGTATCAGTAACAGTGGCATAGAAACTTGTTCAGGTAGCCAGGCTAAATTTCCAGCAGCAGCCAATGCCAACGCCAGCTAGACAATTTAATTTTGGAAACACCTCGTGTCTTAGAAAGATGAGTTCCCCTCTTCTCTTTAATTTCTAACCTGCAATATTTTTTGCTCTTAGTTTAGTTTCATTCCGATTCAAAACAAAGTAAGTTTTGATATTAACTTCTCCTGTGAACTGGAAACACACCGCCTTGGCCAGCTCTACTGATCCACTCCAATGAGCTGCTTGCCTGGAGGATCTGCTTAGGCCAGGGAATTCAAATCACCAGATCTAGTGGGTGTAAATCAGGACGGGAGGACACACAGCATACTTAGCATATCAGGAAACAGGAATGTCTTTTATATCTTATAAATCAATAGCATCTATTTTTAAATGAAAGACTTCGTTAGCCATGTATTTCCAATTCCCAAGAAAATAAGGAGAAAGAAGGCATATATACAACTACAAAAATATACAAAGTGTGGTACTCTGGAATTCCTACTGAAATTAGTTGTGGAGAGACATTAATCACTATGGCCTCCAGCTTGGCTTCAGGTCACTACCTTTACTCTTAATCTTTGCAAAGATTAACATTCAGCCAACTTACATGTACAGCTCTGTAAAAGATTTACAGACTGAGATTGTAGGAATGAGCTCCAGATATCCCTGCAAGCTTCCTGTCTTTCTGGTTCTTCCAAATTAAATTCTGGATTACGTTCTGTTTCTTCTCACCCCCCACAATATTTTCATCCATCCATTGCAGAATTAAAAAAAAAAAAAAAAAATTATTAGTAAGACTTTTTCAGAACAGGGTCATTTTTTCTAAAGCATACCCTGAGTGATTATTATTTTACCTATGAAGAGGCAGAAGCAAATACTCCAGAAAAAAAAATTATTTGTGCATGCTGCTGGGTAGCAAGGTAACAGCAGCTCTGGGCTCTCAAGGGCTGGATTCTTACAAAGCGAATGAAACAGCAGTAGTTTAAATGAAGTTCTTGACCAACTGTTGGATACACTTTAAACAAATTGTCTGCATTTCAATGAAATTAACCCTTTCTTCCCTTTCCTGTTGTGTCACACAGCAGCTTTCACAGAAAAAAAAAATACCATGCTATCCCTGGTCAACTTCCCTTATATTCTGAAAACTTTATGTCCTACCTGAGCCAACGGTTTAAAATCTCATTTTAACACATGTAGTTGTTCAGTACACAAAAATACTTCCAGAAAACAAGAATTACATTCTCAGCACTGGCACTCAAGGCCAGCCTGACGCTGTACCAACTATTGCTCCCCGATGGGAGCACTACACCTCCCATTTTCTGTCTCCTCTACTGAGACTGGCACAGCTCAACGCTGGCTCATCACACACGGGCTTTTCCAACAGGACACCTCCCCGGGCTTGCTGCTTTTCCCTGAGGAGGGGGAGCTGCTGGTGAGCAGCAGTCAGTGCCTGAACAGCCCAGTTCCTCCTGCCTGCCCACAGCTGTGGGTAGTGGCCCCACTCAGGAGGAGGGATGTTTGCCTGAACTATGGTTTACAAAACCAGATCCATCTGCTCTAGCTGCTGAGGCAGTACGCAGTGGAGATTTCTGCTGTGTGTGTGTTAACAGCATCCACCAAACGGGCTCCCATTTCATTTAGGGTCCTTATGCTCCTGAAGCACACAGACGGTAAGCACGGCTAACCCACTACAGCCATTCAAATGTGCTAACGTGATGACAGCTGTCCCTGACAGGATACATATGTAGTGCGTGCATGCAGACACACAACCATTTCCCAAGGCATTCTGAAAAATGACAATGGGGGGTTAATGAGAGACTTCTGTCAGATTCTGGAAAACTCTCTCCTGGCTAATCAAGCAATCTGTAAATTCCTCTGTCACAAGGTCCAGTGCCTCCACATTCCTTCACAAAGTGTCAGGGTGATCTAACAACAGGAAGCCTGCTGCTGCTGGTTGCAGAGCAACCAAGGAGAGAAATATTCTGCATTATACCAATCCGGTCTTCAGCCAGACTCAAGTCTGTGTTGCTGGGGCTGGGAATAGCTGACCACAGCTGGGTGATGAGACTGAAAGCTGTCCACAGCTTTGAAGTTCTCTCCCTAAACCAGTTCATCAGAATGGGCTCCTCAAAGGCAACTAAGAGGCTTTAAGAGCAAAAAA